>NNCF01127991.1:775515-820072 GCA_002313205.1 Laupala kohalensis
ATATATATATATATATATATAATGTGTGTGTAAGCCAATGGTTTTCGCATTCGGGTGGTGAAAGACGTAATAAGTGGTTCGCCTGATGTAGTGCTGCGTTGTCACTTTCCCCAGATTCTCAAGCTTTTTCCCCGAGTTGAAAATAAGTGAAATCCCGCAGGAGACCATGTTAAATGAAATTTGCAGTAACTTGCAAAATATCATTAATCATAATACTAACGATATATAAATTACTCATAATATTAACTATCAACGACAATCATAATACCAACAAGTTTATTAAATATAAACAAAAATGATAGATTTTGAGTTTATGTGATGAGTTTGAGTTCTACCTAAAATTACTCCGAGTCCGTTTTATTTGAAAATCAAGTTTAATGTGCTATGGATAATAAATAACCTATACAGAAATTAATTATTATAGTTCTATACACGTGAGGTATAGGCAGACAAGATCATGTAACCATTTTGTTGTAAAATTCCCCATAACACATTTTAAGGTAAAAACAAGGAAAATACTAGACGATTCAATTTCCAAATTCGGTCAAGCACTCACGCTTAGATTGATATGATATTAAAAATCGCAAGGAAATATTTAACTTTTAATTTCTTTTACTACTAATGTTCACTAGCTGCTTCTAAACACACTGCTTGATCATTGTGATTGAAGGTTCTTCAGGTCAGATGATTTTGGATAACTACGTTACTTAAATAATACGTAAACGCTGCTACGTGTGAACAGGATCGCTACTCTATTACTATTACAAAAATTTTAAAACCTTCCCAAGAGTTCACTGAGCAGTTCTTCTAATAATATTTTTTTAAAGGAACTGATTTTATAATATTTTTGTTCTTGAATTAATTGTGTTAATGTATTAATGATATTTAGTCAATACTTTCCTTTCATAATGCCTTTCATTTTAGCTGATTCAAAATTCAGTCATTTTCCAGATATATTCTGATGAGCAAGCAATTTTGTAGTTTTGCCATAGAAAATGTGGTTCCAATGAAAACCATATTATCATTTTAAGTTGAAATAAGGTACTTCGTGATTGATTTTACACACGAGACAATCAAAGTAAGACTACATCATGCTCCGTCTATCCACCCCCAATCCCTTGCTCCACCCCTTAAAGCTGAGGTTAAGTACTTGTAAAAATTGTGAACAATATAGACGAGAGGAAAACCACCCCATCCTTCTTTCCCATCCTCGTGAGTGAAAAATACCAGAACCACTTAAACATACTTTTTGAAAGTCATTAAACTTTTTACATTTTAAACGTTGATTTCCTTTTACCGAATGATTTCACCTTTTACCAAACCAAACAACTGCTCATACCCTCCAAATTTGCACACGATGGACTTTTCTGCTCATGAAATCACTCTTACCATCTCCTTGAGTACTACTATTTAGTCTTAATCACTTTTTTCTGAACTGTGTACACTTCTTTAACCAACTAGTTTGCTTAGTGAGCATGAGTTATTTTCTTCTTAATTTAAAAAGATATACTGTTGTTAATTGACCTCTCTTGCTGTGTAAGCTGATATTTAATATGAATAACCTTTCTTCAATTTCTTGATACACAATATATTTACTTTTCCGAAGGGTTTCTTACGTGACCAAAGGCAGGTCGAAGTATTAAGAGCATTAAGAGGGATGTACACGAGGCTAGTCGCCACCGATTTTCAACGCCGCTTCGCGACGCCACTAGTTGACTTGCCGGTTAGTAACTATTTACTCGGGGCTTTTCGAAGAGCCTTTTACTGGTGATGTCTAGAAGCTTACTAGCGCGAGTGGATGCGTTTAACGAACCTAAGAGACGACAAACACTGCGCGCCAATTACACAGCTGTATAGCCATGTAAATATTGATTTAAAAAATTAAAATTTCGCACAAATATTCACCAAGAAGAAAAATGACCAAGTAATCATTGATGCCAACTCTGAAAATAAAAAATTCAATTATTTTTTCTAGTATTGTTGCGATAAAATATTAAACGTGAAATATTTTTTGACATGACATGAAAAAGTTAAGATGCTTGCGCATATTGCAATATTTGTACAAGAATCCGGGTAAAAGATTTTGTGAAATATTTGAATAAATTTTGATATAAAGCTTTTCATTTTGAGGTGAATGGTTTGGCCAGCAACAGGAAATAAAAAGAATAAATCGCTGCTGCGCCGAAAACGACGTCCCCTTTCTTCAGAGAATCCTTCGTTTCGATTTTCTCGTATGTTCACGTGCATTGTCATTTATTCAATAAGTATTAAATATTGAATGATAAAAATTCTTACGTATAATTTACATTTGAAATAATAAAAAGAAAAGAAATTTTTGATTTTAATCTGTATAATATTGTCAGATATGTCAATTATAAAAGTGTTTAATGTTATTTGTAAAAATCAAAGATTTTTTTTCTGAAATTATTATTATTTATAACTCTTACGACATATTCGTGCGAAATTTTAATTTTTTAAATTAATATTTATTTGGGTAAACGGCAGCGAAATTGATGCGCTGCGTTTGTCGCGTCGCCCTTCGATTCGTCAAAAGCCTAGGGAAGCCTCAAAGGTGTTCATACTAGGCTAGTACTCAATCGGCGTCGCGAAGGTGCATTGAAACTAGCCCCGTGCACATCCCCCTTTAGCTTGTGGACATTACTCCCTAGCACACCACTTCGTTTGCTCTTTCTTATTAGGCGCAGTTCCTTCCCAAATTATGTAGGAACATTGTCCATATTTTTTAACGATTTCAAATTATGGTCAGGGATTTCCTCTCTTGTAAAGAGAATTGGAAGCATATGCAATTGTTTTTCGTCGCTAGCAGTTTGGCAGTATGTCACAAAGTATATCGCAGCGAACTACGATTTTTTATGTTGTGTATTACGTATATTCATTAGACTCGGATGTTTTAAGTTCGCCCAGGATTTTCTAACGCTTCCAATCCTCAGCGCATTTTTTCATAATTAAGTCAGACTTCACTAAATATTGGACAGAAAAGAAAGTTCAGTTAAGCCAAGCTGGGATACACAGATATATCAAATCATATTTGTCTTGTTCACCTCTGGCCAATATATGCTGTTTATTTTAGTGATCCCTCCAGGGCTCAGTTTCGACTGAGTATGGGTTTGGCGAACCCACGGCCTCGAACTGGGAACTGGTACTGCTCCACCAGTCCTCGGACAGCATAAGCTTTGGGCAAGCTTCAGCGACCGCCATTGGCACGATGGTGGAAAGTTGTTGGGAATGAGGAATCAGAAGGCGGCATGCCTCAAGAATCGCGTGAATTTCTTCACGATTCCAAAGAGGGATCTCCTAAATTCCATCAAGACAAGGATTCTGAGTTAATGGAGCAATGAGTGGTTGGATGTTCAAGGGAATAAGCTCCGACTTATCAAATCCTCTGTTGTAATGGAGCAGTTCCTGTAGGTGAACCAAGCGCGAGGAGGTCTTGCTGACCAGCCTGCGTATAGGACATTGTCCTCTCACTCATCGGTATATCTTGTTACTTGATGATGAATCCTTTTGTGAGGAGTGTAGCTGTTCTCTGACAGTGCGTCACCTACTAACTTATTGCAGAAAATACACGAGAATACGGAGACAAATTGATCTGGCTGCAGATTTACCAACAATTCTCTGATATGAAACGGTTGATATTGATAATCTATTGAATTTTATGAGTAGATAGGGGCTCCTCCCACAAGTTCTCGGAAGGTTTGAAATTTACATTCTTCTGTTCTCTTCCTTTTCTTCTTTTATTCATTTTTTCATGATTTGGAAAATTTGGACGTTTCCTTTTTTTTCATATCTTCTTTGTATTTAGATAATTGTTGAATTCAGGATGGTTTTTTAGTGGGTATTGTCGAGATATTCGGCGAGTCCCACGCACGGGGAAGTGTCACTACGGTTCTTCCTTATGGTGCGAAACTGCATTTTCCTCATTTGCAAGGGCTCTAATGACCTTGACGAGCCCTGAAACCTCAAGGGAAAAAAATCAGTGATGTTAGGTGAAATGATTTTTTAACAATAAACCGCTGTCCATCGCCATTACCTGTAAGTTCTTACTGATTCTGGACTGTTACAGCAGAGCACACTTCTGGCAGCGCACGGACGCGCTTATATCTCCGACGGTGCAGCCCCTCCGCCGCCGCCGCCGCCGCCACCGCCGCCGCCACCACCGCCACCACCGCCGCCTCCTCCGACTCCTGTCATACCGGTGCCAGCGCCTATAACTGCACATCCACCCAGGTAGGCATACCAGATCTTAAGATGTCGACCATTCCAATTAATATAGTTATTAAAAACTCTCCTCATTCATAGAAAATATTTTTTGTTAAAGATTCTGCGATTAGCGTGTCCTTCAGTGAGCAACATTTTACCTAGCCTCTGATTGTGTTCTTGTTATTTGTAATAGTATAGTCATCCCGGGCTCAAAAGAAGCCTGTTCTTGTAAACGATTCGATATTTCTTATTTTTGGATAATTGATATGCGAGAAATTCCACGTCAAGTGTGGATGGCTGATATCAATTGGTCTCAAAAGCTTGTTCAAAACTTGTCAATCGGATTCCTTGTAAAGGAAATACTCGCCCAAATATTCTGACATTTTGATGCAATTTGCTATTTTTATAGGTATTGGCTTTTTATTAGTTAGTAGTTTACTCTTTTTATTAGTTTTCAATGCATATGCGAATTTTTCTTAAAAAATATTAAATACATGTATCACATAGGACGTTTTCTGAGGCATCCAACTATACATGCAGGGTTGATGGGGACGCAGGTGGAAGATTGAATTTCCTGTCACACGACTAACCAATTAAGTTCAAACTTGGTTAAAAGAACAATTGTAAAGTAGAGTTTCTTTCAATAAATTTTGGTATAGATTACGTCCATAGTTTCTGAGCATAAAATATATTTGCTTTTTCAGAGATGAAAAGAAAAATATTGTGCCTACATTAAGTTGAAAAGTTTTTCTGCTTATTTGCATTGAAACAGCAATATTGAAGCTACAGGAAATGAATATTTTATACCCGAAGAACGTTATGGGGGAAATGGTTTGGAGTATATCGTTGCACATGTGGACACTTTTAGGGGGCACATATGGACCAGTATTTATTTTTTATTTAATTCGTAAACTGTGAAGTGTTGGCTCAGAATCTAAGGTGGAATTTTTTATGAACAATCATTTTTGACCTAGACTAGTTACTGAAATAGTTATCGCCAAACTAAGCAATAATTATTTGACTTCTAATTTATGTAGCAATATATAATTTAAACTATATCCAACCTGATTAATTTGTACGTATAAAGTTAAAAAATATATGTAAAGTTTTCCTGTTGGTATATGTAACTCAAATCTAAATGAACCTATAGCGTACCTTAGTAGAACAAGAAATATTGATACAGACCTATAGAACAATGTACTCGACCATCCACTGAAACACAATGATTCAGAGATACACATATATCAAAAGAAAGGTAATAGATCTGTATTTTCTAATAGTTGATCTATCCTACCCAAGTTTTAGTGAGTCTACAGAAAGATATTAAAGATCCCTAAGACTTTGCTGTTAAGAATTATATTTGCGCATTTGATTGATAAAAAAGTTTATAAGGAAGATTCGTTTGTTTGTCGTCACTAAGTATGTTTGTCAACACTCTAAGTTTATGTATTATTTATGTAATTTTTACTGTTTTATACGATAACAATACATTTTTCAAAGAAAATGTTTCATTGCAAAAAGAAAGCAGCAAACATTTGCGACAAATTACTTCTTTGCTTCTTGTCAGGCAAATAATTTACCCGTTACAGCGCGTCGAATTTATACTCTGGCAGAATTTATAAATTCAACACGTTCTAACGGGTAAAATATCGCCTGACAAAAAGCACGCAGAGGAATAGATTCAAGGAAAGTTTGTCAAGTTTCTTGCTGTAATTGGTATTTTCCTTTGAAGCTTGCTAGCTTCCTGTAGTAAGCAAAAATAAAAAGAGGCATGCTTTTTTTGTAGTTTTTTATCCTTTCTTAAATTTTCGAAGGGGAAAAGTCAAAAATCGTAATCAGCATCTTAAAACATTACGGACCAACATTTCAGAACTTTTCCACAACTTTTTAAAAAATTCCCACAATGCTGGAATATAAATTGTAGTGTGCTTGTACTTCATATGGGAAAAACAGAACGGGTGAAAGTTGTAGTGAATTTTGTCTAGTCTATTTTTACAAAGATATATTTTCTATGCAGTGTGCATTACTTTCAATTAATGAATCCAAATGCGTTTTTTTTGTATATCCCGATTTTTTCTTGGGGGGACGAAGTCGAAATTCGTAATCAGAGCTCTCAAAACTCATCGGGAGCAAAAAAATCACTACATTTTCAAAACTTTCGGTGTAAAACCTCATGACGACTACAAGAAGGATACATTGAAGCATAAGACAAGAAATGAGATACATCTCACATTACATTCATTGGTTTTACTCTACCTTATTACCATTACCCCATGTTCAAAGATATTTGCATGCTCAAGGAGAAAACCTAATAGTTCTTAGATCACTCTCAATGAGTTAGTCTCGTACTCTGGAGGCATTGCTGGTCCGCAGGCTACAGGCGAAGCGACGGTGGAAACGTGGTCGCGCAGGGACGGGTGTGGAAGGGAGACGCGGGGGCAGCCCTGGGCCCCCAGCAGCTCCTTCCCCCGGCCTCAGCGTCACCGTGTCTCCGGGATGCGATGACGCCCTCACTGCAGGTGGCTCTAGCGCCTCACTCAGTTCTTCCCTTGACAGGTGAGGAAGTCTCTCAAAAGTTTATACATTACGTAATGTTCCCTGGGGTTATACTGCGTTATGGTGGGTTAGGAAGTTGTTAGCCTTGGTGTAACGTAAGGTCAAGTTTTATAGGGTATGTTTTATACGTCGCTCTTCAATTTAAAATTTAAATCATGTACTCAAACACTCAGTGAAAGCACAGAGCAACGTGGAATGAACAAGTGAATCGATGTATCTAAAATTTTCACCACATTTTCTGAAAAGGAACAGAAACTTTTTTTAATTGGACGGGTAGGTACAGATAGCGATACAGAGGGGTGAGTATGAGGTATCATTTCAACTGTGTCATGGAGGGAGGGATATTGAAAATGGGAAATTTTGCGTTATTTATAGACGGTCCCTAAGCGAACGAAAATAGACCTCCTTGAAAGTGTTCATAGAGCTCGAGTTCATGAACTTTTATTTATGCTCGTGTTCATGAACATGTTCTCCAATTATTATTACTCACAATTGCCTTTCTACAAACCTCGAATAAATGTGCATATTTTTTACCGTGTCTCTACGAGTGGAAAATATTGAATTGCTGCGTAATGGAGGGACCTATATTCGGTAGCTTTTCTTCATGACTTTAAGTTTGAATGCTTTTCGAAATTTGATACGAATTTCCTGTGTTGTTTTTCGAATTTTATACAAAATCAATGACGTAAAATAATTGTTGGTTGTGGGTGAACTTAGCAAGAAATACATTTAGTTTTTTTTTTCGAGAATGAAGAAATGTTCACGTTTATGTTCGGAGGGAGGCTGGTCTTGGTTTACAATATCAGAATCCTCCACAATATAGCGGAGGTGTTATCTCAGATCTCACACGTTCAATGGGCGTCCTATTTTCTACGAGTTTGGTCTTAGAACTGTAGTGTGGACCTTCTTGAGTATCCTGTCTCTCGACTACCCATTTGTCGACCAACATCTGTAGACAACAACTGCAAAACCTCGATTTACCGGAATAATTGGGACGGTAAAACATACGAATTGCCAAAAATTGGGATGTTTCATACGTGTAAAAATCAAATACATTGTAAAGTGTATCATAATATTCCTTATGCGTACCCAAGTAATTTAATTGACTTTTTCGTGATGTAAATCACATACAAACAGCTGTACGTCAAATCTTTTCTTGCGTTGTAGGGCAAAATTAAAAGACAAAAAAAGATAATTGAGGACCGGATAAACCAGTTTATACTGTATTGGACTAGAAATTTGTTTTTGATTGATTGTAATGGGTTTTATGCTACGTGCTTGATCGTAAAGTCGTTTATTGTTCTCCCCTATTGAAACTATCCCTGCTTTCATTGCGTGTGTAAGAATTTCATCAGTATTTGCATATTAACCTGCCTTACCAGAATGTATTTACTTAGTATTAGAAGCTAACAGTCTTCATCTACATTCTTTCTTTAGAACTGCAATTTCACTTTTCCATTTCCATGTAAATTTATTTACTAGTTTAGCTGTTTTGTATATTCAATATCTATATTTCGCTAAGTATTTCAATGTCCATATTTCGTAAACTTTTATGCCGAAGTCGAAAGACCCGTGAGATTTTTAATTTGTTGCATCATCCAGGTCTCCGCCGGGACCGGCAGCTGCCTGTGTGCTGGACACCACTTCCCCCGCTTCTCCGCAACCTGAGTCTGGTGGTGGAGACGCATCACTCGCTCCGCCGACGCCACCCCCACAGGCTCTTCCGACAGCTTCCACTCCACCTTCGGAGGAAGAAGCTTCCACTCCAGAAGTGCGGCCGCTGGTGAGCTTTCTTCGACACCGCGTAGATGATCAATAGAGACTCGTTGATTCACGTAAACTCCTGGCAATAGATATAAGAGGTTCGGACAAAGTCGGTCATATTTCCATCTCAGGACAGTGATTTTAGGTTAGAACATGGAAAGGGAATGAACGATGAGCGATTCGCTTCTTCAGATGAACGAAATATCTTATTAGTCATATCTGAGTTACATGAACCAATCGAGTCAATTGCAATGTTCAACCTTTGTGTGGGAAAAATTCTGCTAGTGTAGCGAAGGTAGGACTACAACGGCGGTAGAACTTGTCCAAGGAGAGTCGTAGGTGTTGTGAACGCTCAACGACGCCATCGGGAGTTGACTCATCATTTCTAACGATGCGTTGTGTAGTCATTGACCCTACCGATCAATTTAAGCAGAACGCGCCACTGCCGTCTTACGACCATTCACTGGCAATATCGGCACACGACGGTCCATGCCATGAACGATACACTAAGTACCTTTTGTTGGACGACGCTGCGACGATCCACGACCCACGACCGTCGTGGAAAAGGAAAAATAGTTGAAGATTTCCCATTAGAATTTTCTTCATGTGGGACCTTGCTTATACTCGAACCGGAGTTGTCGAACGGAAAACACCACCTATAGTATGAAAAATATAATGATAGTCGTTTTTGATAAATGAGTCATTCTTTTTTTATGAGCCATAGAATTACCGATAAGTGACTAATTTTTATGATAGTTATTGAATGTTCCATTCGTATTTTGTTACGTTTCCCACCCTCAATTTCAATCACAGAGGTAGAATGGAATGGAAAAAAGCTTACCATACTTTTAGCACTATTGTAGAATTAAAACTACATTAGCGGGAAAGAGTAGGTACCATATTGGAATTTACTAATCAAAGAGTTAACGATCAGGTTTTAATATATTACATTTAAGGTCACGAATCGAAAGTGAAGTACTCTTTATCATAATTCACTGTTTGTAATTTACGTATATATTAATAAAATATCTGAATATTCTATACGACCATTCATAGACACATAATTCGTCATAGACACTAAGCCGTCGATGTGTGTCGGTCCACGTCCTGACGGTGGGATACAGAGAAGGCTCTCAAGTGTTTCTTTTCTCCTTTATTCCTTGTTTTTCACTTTTATTGTTTTATCTCTGTACTGGCCTTCTCTGTGTGCTGAACACTCACCCATGTGTTTGTCATGCATGGCGACCCGTGTTGGAGGGAATGGGAATCCTGGTGAGTTGAGGAACTTCTGCGTGCATTCTTAGATGCGCCCTTTGGCCTCGGCCTCTTGTAGACGGGCAATCGGGGGCTAACCCAACCCCGCTAATTGGCTCGGACTAGGTCTTCGTCTGAACTCCAGGGTGAAAGGGGGCGCGCAGAGGATCCTTCTCGAAGATCGGCAGCGCTGGAGTAGCCCTGCTTAAAGAACCCTGCGTGTCCCCGCAATATACCCGTGTCAACCCTGGGGTGTCTCCTTGTTAGACTACGCGGTGGGGGGATGAAATTTAAAATCCATGTACATGGAAACTACTGCCTCCCATGCCCCCCCCCCCCGTTTTCCCTCTTCCTCTAGGAAGAGGCGACTTGTTGATGAAACTGTTGATCTCAAGACCCACAAAGCCTCGCTTCCTTGTAATGAAGTGTTTACAAGAAGGCAAGATTTAAGTCCATAAGTACCTGTCGCCTTGCTAAGGCAATTGATGAAGAATTGGCAAGATACAGTGTCGTGCGCCAGCGGAATGGAAATATTCTGTTTGAAGCCCGTACAGACAAGCAGATAGATACCATTTTGGCTTTAAATGAAATTTTAGGCCTTAAAATAAAGACGTCTCTCCACCCCGGCCTGAACATGTGCACAGGAGTTTTGAACCACGACGACTTTGCACACGAGTCTCAACGCCTTCTTTGAGCTCGAAGGCGTCGTAAATATCCATAGGATCAAGAGGAAGGTTTAGGGAAAGTTAGTCCCAACTTCCACACTAATTCTCACCTTCGATCGTCCCTCACTTCTCGAGATTATTTTTTCTAGTTTCATCACCTTGCGTGTTCGTCATTATGTGCCGAACCCTCTGCGGTGCTATAAGTGCTACAAGTTCGGTCATTCTTTCGATCGATGCAAATCGTCCTGCGATGTTTGCGTGACTTGCGGTCATCCAGCACACGAGTCGTCACTTTGCTCGTTGCCCCCTCTTACTATCTCGTCGTTCTCCTCTAATAGTATACCTTCAGAAAACACCTCTTACCAAAACACTCTTTTCTCTCTCGTGGTTACACCTGTTATAGGGCGGCCTGCGGGAACACGGTGGAGTCGCTGTGCTCGTAGACGCTTCAGTCTGCCAAAGAAGTCTCTATATCAAGCGTCTTTCAGACCGTATGTATGAGGGTGAGCCTACCATCTCTTACCTTCACGATTTGTAATACTTATATCCCCCCTGGGCAGTCATTCGCGAAATAAGATCTTGTCGGTTTGATGGACCAGTTGCCTTCACTATTTCTTATCGCCGGGGATTTCAACGCCTATAATTCGATGTGGGGTTCTTCACCCAACTCCCCAAGGGTGATATCTTTGAAAAACTATTAGATAGCTGACCTATAGTGCTCCTTAAAACGGTCCACTCCACACACTTATGTACAGCTTCCCGATCTTTCTCAGTGCTGGATTTACCCATCTACAGTTCCTCACTTTACCCAATCTTAGACTGAACAGTTCTTGACGATCTGTGTGGAAGTGACCACTACCCGATTCTTATACATTTCAACGTCTTTTTCTCTTCGCGTTCACGGCCCTCTCAGTGAATATAGAAAAAAAACAGACTGGGATGTCTTAAAATGCAACATCAATCTTTGCGATGAGCCTTTAACCGATGTGGATACTGTGGATCCCATTTAACAAACGCGGTCTTAAAAGTCTCCGATGTCGCCACCCCAAAATCATCATGTAATCCAAGGCATTGCCCTGTTCCATGGTGGACTTCAGATTGCGCAAAGGTCAGCGCTAGAAAAGAAGCTTTAGCGCGGCTTAACAAGTATCCAACTGTTGATAATCTCATTGAGTTTAAAAGGTGCAGAGCCAGAGCGAAACGAACTCTTCGAGAAAGTAAGTCGTCCTCCTGGAAGGCTTATATTTCATCTCTTCATCAGTCGTATGGCAGAAAGTAAGCAAGATTCAAGGTACATGATCCTCTTTTTCTATCCCTGGTCTCAATGCAAATGGACAGCTTGAACTCCCCAGGGGACTTACATCTAGTAAGTACGTGTTTGAAGAACACGGCACCCAGAGCTGAGTCTGACATTGCTTCCTCTTGTTGAGGCTCCTTCCTTTCTCTTTTGTGACCTTCCTTGGTCACCTCTTGTTCTTTTCGATCCCGACGCTATTAGGACTAGAGTATCTTTCATTTTCCTCATTTTCTCATCCCCCCTCATGTTACGTCCCCCCTCATTTGTTTGTCCTTAATGTTTTGATATTTGGATTTGAGTTATGTTGTAAATCAGGAAGGCTTTTAGTGGATGTGATTGAGTTATTCGGCGAGTCCCACACACGGGGAGAGTCATATTGGCTCTCCCTAGTGCGTAACTGCATTTTCCCTACCTGTACAAAATTTTAGGGCTCCAATGAACTTTGATGTCGACATCAGCCGTAAAGCTCTACAAAAAGAAGACAACTTGAAACTTCACCTGAAGTCATCACTGAGAAACTTGCATAGCACTACGAAAGAGTCTCTAACTCCTCCGGTTTTCCTCCAATGTTTCTCCAACAGAAAATTCGCGCGGAAAAGTGTTGCTTGAATTTCTCCAGTTGCAGAGACGAGGAATATAACATTCCTTTCTCTATGACGGAGCTGACCTCTGCCCTTGCGCCTTCGAAAGATACAGCCCCCAGTCCTAATCAAATACATAACGCGATGCTAAAACATCTTCCAGAGATAGGCATAAAATTCCTTCTCAAGTTATTTAACTGTATTTGGACGGAGCATACCGTCCCTGCTCAATGGCGTGAGGCTTTAATTAGTCCACTTCCGAAGGAGGGAAAAGATCTTCTATTCCGTTGCACTTTCGACTGATTTCTCTGACAAGCTGCGTTTGCAAATTGTTAGAAAGAATGATCAAACGTCGGCTAGTTTGGTCTCTGGAATCGCGAAACCTTTTGACCAATATCCAAAATAGTTTCAGAAAACAGCGGTCAACGCAAGGATTCCTAGTTGCGTTGTCATCTACCATCTCATCAGCATTTGTATTAAGGGAACAATTGGTGGCCATCTTTTTTGACCTGGAAAAAGCTTCTGACACAACCTGGAGGTACGGAATCCTACGAACATTGCACTCGTGGGGATTCCGTGTTTGTCTTGCTCTGTTTCTGGAGAGCTTCCTATGTCAACGCTATTTTCGCGTTCGCCTCGGTACTTATTTATCATCAAATCATCCTTTGTAAAACGGTGTTCCACAGGGCTCAATCTTAAGCGTCACTCTCTTTGCCATAGCCATAAATAGCATTGCGTCAATGGTTTGAGAACCTATACATGTGTCTCTCTTCTTTGACGACTTTGCCATCTATTGTTCGTCTAGCAGCATCTCTGTTATCGAGAGGCAACTGCATTTGGTTTTAAACCGTTTACATGAGTGGAGCATGTCTACCGGCTTTAGTTTTTCTGTATCTAAGTCATGCTGTATGCACTTCTGTAGGATATATCATCTCCATAATGATCCAGATCTTTCTCTTGGGGGCCAACATCTTCCTTTCGTTGACTCCGCAAAATTTCTGGGTCTCACATTTGACCGCGCACTAACTTGGCGCAATCACATGCAAAAATTACAATCCCGTTGTAACTCTTCCCTTAACCTCCTTCGCTGCTTAAGCGCATCATTGTGGGACGCAGACAGCATTTCCCTTCTTCGTTTGTATAGAAGTCTCGTTCTGTCCGTATTAGATTATGGGAGTATTGTATACGTCTTCGCATCACCGTCGACACTCAGGACCCTTAACAGTATATATCATGCAGGAGTCCGCATTGCAACTGGTGCCTTCCGCACTAGTCGAATAGAATGCTTACTAGTAGACGCTGGCGAACCATCTCTTAACAAGAGACGTGATATTCTACTTGGATATTACGGAGTTAAACTGATGAGGATTTCAAATCACCCCACTCGGCAACACCTACATTTTCCGAAATTTATTTCATCTTACGCTGCAAGACCTTCGTTACCCCGCCCAGCGGGTGTGCGTTTAAACAATTGCTAGAAGAAAACGTTATCATACTACCTCCTCCCACACTCCCTCACACCACCTTGGTCCTTTTTGAAACCGACCATCGAGTTTCCGCTCTCTCAACTTTGAAAGCAAAACACTCTCGCTGCTGTGTACCAACAGCACTTCTGACAACTAAAACCCCTCTTTGGATCATATGTTCATATACACTGATGGCTCAGCAATGTATAATTCCGTTGGTGCTTCTTTCCACTGTCATCGTGCCACCCGTTCTTTTCGCCTCCATCCTATTTCAGCGTTTACACTGCTGAAAAATTGGCAATCCGTGAAGCGCTGAAATTTATTCAGCTATTTTCAATACGGTGTTGTTCTCTGCAGTGACTCTATTAGTGCTCTGTGGTCAGTGTCTTCACTGTACACTTTTGACACTCATACACTGACAATTCAGGATCTAATAAGCCATCTAGTATTTCAAAATTTTGAAATAGTCCTTTGTTGGGTTCCTGGGCATGTAGGTATTATGGGTAATGAAGAAGCTGATGAGGCAGCGAAGCGCGGAACACAGAGAGCAGTTCTTGACCTTTCATCGGTTCCTACGTTAGATCAAAGGTTGCCATAAGATCGTCTGTTCGTGGGACATGGCAAGCCGAATGGCAAACTTGCGCCTTCAAGCTGAGGAAGGTAAAAGACTCCGTTACGACTTGGGTGTCATCTTTCCATGCGAACAGACGTGAAGAAGTAATCGTTACACGTCTTCGTATTGACCACTGCAATCTTACCCGTGGTGATCTCTTACGCGGTGAACCTCCCCCATCTGTGAAACTTGCAACACACTTACCGTGGAACACTTTCTTCTGGAGTGTCTCAAATATAGTACCAACCGACGGTGACACAAGCTACCGAACAGTTTGAATGTTATGCTGGGTCAAAATAAAGCGATTTTGATACGTTATTTAGATTTCTTCAGGAACATGGCCTCTGGATCCGTATCTGATCCTTCTTCGTATGCCATTACTGAAATCCATACAAGAAACGTGGCTCCTCCCACATGTTCTCCGGTGAGTTTGGATTTAAATATCTATTTTCCCTTTTCTTTGAATTTAGATTTTCCTCTTTGTAACTTTACTTTTTTCTTTGTTTTCTTTTTTTATAATGTTTTAGGAATCTTTTGTTCCTTTTTTCCCCTCGGTTTTTTAAAATGTTTTGATATATTGTAATTCAGGAGGGTTTTTAGTGGGTATGGTTGAGTCATTCGGCGAGTCCCACACGCGGGGAGTCATGCTTGCTCTCCTTAGTGCGTAACTGCATTTTTCCTACCTGTACAAAATTTTAGTGGTCAAATGACCTCAATGTCGGCGAGCCGTAAAGCTCTACAAAAAACAGACAAACAAAAAAAACAGATTATCCGTTTGAGCAGTAATATATTTCGAAATAAAAACGGAAGTTTTTGGCTAGATCAATGTGTAATTCCAAAATGTATTTAATTGATTCGCCTAATATATTTTTATTTTAAAACTTGGAACTTATGAATGAATACTGAAAAACGTTTTTTCAGTCTATTATGTAATGTAAGAACTGAACCATAACATGTGGTAATAAAATTCAAACGTGAGAGTTATAAAAAGAAATTCAAATGTAAGACGCATAACGTCAATATGAAAGTATATGTTCCGTTGCATTTACTGTACATGTAAAATTTAAGTGAACCATGTGATAAATAAATGCAAAAGGTATAATAATCCTTATTAATTGAAGTCATACAAGATGGTTGTATGACGTAATCAGGTTGTGAAAAGTATGACGTAATCAGTGTGTGAAAAGTATGATGTAATCAGGGTGTGAAAACTGAATACATTTCTCTGTAGCAATAATGAAACTTGTTGCTAGTTCTTTTTTCTCTATGCATTCAGCGCCATCGGGAGGCTCGTGAAGAGGGTGAGGCAGTGGTGGTGGTGTCATATTCACCCCCCAGTCTTCCTCTAGCTCCTTCTCCATCGTCTTCACCATCGCCAACTTTGTCCCCTGGGGCAGCGGCAGGCGACGCTCCAGGTCACAGTCCGGTGGCATCCAGCACTTCTCCATTGGCCACACCCAGACGGCGACGCGGATGGTCAGTAACACCTATCACTCACTCTATCTAAACTTGTAAGGAGAGCATTGAACAATCTGACAACTGTTTTTAAATGAACTGATTAAAAAAAATGTATTATCTTTCAACTTGTCAACTGAAATTTGGACCTTGCGGTGCTAATATTATAATAGAACCATCTTCAAATTGTACGGGATCTTACGGATAAAACATCTAAATGGTTTAATTCTCATTCAACTGGAATCGATATAAAAAAGAATTTCATGGGTCACAAATTTAACATAGAATAGAGCATTATAAAATTGCTCTAGCCTTACGGGCGATTGAAAAAGATATTGAATAAAGAACTGAAACTGAAAGCAGTGACCCCCCAGGGGGCTTACATGTAGTAAGTACGTGTTTGGCGAACACGGGGCCTCGAGCTGAGTCTGGAATTGCTTCCACTTACAAATTATAGTCTCCTTCCTTTCACTTTCCTGACAATCCTTGGTCACCTCATGTTCTTTTCGATCCCGACGCTATCAGAGCTAGGGTGTCTTTCATTTTCCTCTACTTCTTTTCCTTCTTCTTCTTCTTTTCCCCGCAGGGGGCTCAGTATCCACTGAGTATGGGCTTGGCGAACCCATGGCCGCGAGCTGTGGACTGGTACTGCGCCACCAGTCCTCGGTCACCGTAATCGTTGGTCATGCTTCAGCGACCACCATTGGCGCGATGGTGGAAAGTTGCTTTTTTTAAAGGACGGAGATCTTGCCTCCATTGGCCGGGTCGCGAGGAAGGATTAAACCTCTATAAAAAAACCCTCAACCTCAAGGTGTGTTACACGCCGATGAGGTGAATGAGTGTGGAGGATAACACTCGCTAGCGGACAATCTCTGGGGCAACTGCCGCACCTCAGTTGAGCAAGGTTTAGTGTCGTGGTGCAGGGGCTCCACATCACCGGACATTTATTTCCTCCGTACTCGTGGGACAAAATCATAGATTCCCTTTCCACCCTGCCTTGCGGAGTGGGCGAGCCACAGGGTAAGTACTACGCATTAGGATCTTCGAAGCGACCGAGGGTTGACAGCCCTCCCGCTTCACAAGATAAAACAGAAATGTTACAGAGCATTCCTAACGAGAATGTTTTTCTAATTATGTCACGAATCAACGGAACCTTCGAAAAGATATCACCTTCTTATATATTTAAAGGCCTAGAAGGTCTCGCTGGTACGTTAAAAAGTCTTAAAAGATAAAGAAACGGAACAATGCTGCTTGAGACAAAAACGTGCTAGGAGGCGTTGAAACTTCTTGATTGTAGTATGCTTGGCCAGTTCCCTGTGAAGAGCGAACTCCATGCTGCACTTAATCGCAGCAAGGGGGTCGTATCTTACAGGGAGATAATGGATATGGAACCGGAAGAGCTTGTATCAGAATGGAAGGCTGATAACGTAGTTGAAGTCAGTCAAATCGTGAGAAAGACGAATAGTGTTCTGGAGAAGACCAGTTCCTTCATCGTGACATTTTACTGTCCTAGACTGCCGAAAGATTTAAAGGCTGGATGGCTGAACCTGCCGGTCCGTCCCTTTATTCCGAATCCTCTGCGCTGTTTCCACTGTCAGAGGTTTGGACACACGACAACATCGTGTAAGCGCCGTGATACGTGCGGAAAGGAGGCACACAAACCCGGAGTCTCATGCCCGGGACGTGCGATGTGCATTAATTACACCGGCAGCCACTCGGTGGGGAGCAGAGAGATTGTCGCTTTTTGGAAGAAAAGAAAATACAGGAGATCAAGACAGCGGAGAAGATCCCGTACGGTGAAGCACGGAAGAAGTACAGGGCTTTACACCCTGTATTTTCTACCAGTTACTCCACCGTAGCCAAGACTCCTGTAACAAAGAAGAGCGTATCCGTTCAAGCCGATTTCACTGACGTGTCTACGACAACGTCGTGCACATGTCAGTGCAAATGCGAAAAAAAATGACTCAGTTCTTCCCGAGAAACCTAAAACAACACTAACAGCGCGTCCATCTACTATTAAGAAACCGTCAATTAGTACTCAACATACCATATTATCAACGAAAACAGATAAAAAGACAAAGTAGGCTTTTAGGACTAAACCCCTGAACCCTGTTGAATTTTTAAAAACATCAAGAACAACAGCATCCAAAAAATCGCAGAAACGTAAAAAGAACGTCTCTGTACTTTCTTCCTCCGAGTCAGAATTTGTATTGTCCGACAGTGACGCGGAAATACACATTCTCGAACCTGACCCCGGAGGTTCCAAACAGTAATGGCTTCAATACTTCAGTGGAACCTTATAATGGCTATAGAAATCAACGTGAAGAGTTACAACTCTTAGCGCGTCGTAATCCGATCTGTGTTTGCATACAAGAGACACACCTTTTACCAGTACACTCACCCTCTCTGCGAGGATACAGCAGCTTCAGATATGACGACACCATGGGAGATCGAGCAAGAGGTGGAGTTGCCGTGTTTGTTAGAAACACTATCCTCTGCTCGCCTGTTCTCCTACAAACTCAAATCCAGGCTATAACAGTCAAAATTCTGAGCGTACAAGCCATGACCGTGTGTTCTATATATATTCCTCCGACACGAGATTTCTCGGAGACTTCTCTCAAAAATTTAATTCATCAGCTCCCTCGACCATTCCTCCTCCTTGGAGATTTCAACGCCCTCAGTATACTGTGGGGCTTGTCGAGCGATTGCCACAGGGGCCGACTGCTGAATTGTCTCTTTGAGCGGGATGACTTATGACTACTGAACACTGGGGAGATGACCCACTTTGCGTTTGCTACGGGGGCAAGGGTCTGCTATAGACCTGTCAATTTGCTCACCTGAGTTGCTGATATCTTTCAATAGAAGGTAGAAGATGTTCTGCATGGTAGCGACCATCATTCTATCTGGTTGTCCTTGCAGGAACGTGTGACTATTCCCGAAAGCAAGCCACAGAAATGGATTCTCCGAAAGCCAAATTGGACACAGTACCGTTCTGTCTGTCTTCAGAGAAACGGGTAGTGTCCAAAAGAGGGTCGACCATCTGACCCAGGTGATTCATAACGCCGCTGAAGAATCCATTCCGAAAACATCTATTTTTCCTCGAAGACCTCATGTCCCCTGGTGGAACGACGCATGTCAGTCCGCCATACGGGCTAGGCGAAGAGCATTGCGGAAATTTAAAGCTAGACCATCTCCGGAAAACCTCGCCGCATATCGGATTGCTAGAGCAAAAGCGCGCAGAACTATCAAAGAATCCAGATCCACTTCATGGAAATGTTTCTAAGCACCATTAAGTGAACAACATCGTCCACTAAAGTATGGGAGTCAATCCGAAAGATATCTGGAAGGTATTCTCGAGTCCCAATATCTGGACTCAATTATCAGTGTCGGGTTCTCACCAACAACAGAGAAATGGCAACAGTGATGGTTGAATAGTTTGCTGACCTAGCATCTACAGCAAACTGCGATCCCGATATCGTGAGATAAAAGGAAAAAGCACATCTTATGACTTTCGTTTCACCAACTGGAAACCTTACAATTCTTCCTTCTCTATGTGGGAACTTGAGTCAGCTCTAGCGACAGTCCACGACACTGCTCCTGGCTAATTCATTATGAAATGCTGAGACAACTCAGTCTCTAATCGAAAGAATACCTTCTGGATATTTTTAATCATTCATGGTCCGAGGGAGTACTCCCTAATTCCCGGAAGGAAGCAACGCTTATCCCTTTATTAAAACCAGGTAAGGACAAAACGAACATTAGTAGTTATCGAAGCATTGCCTTGACGAGTTGTGTCGGTAAAACTCTGGAGAGAATTATCAACCGACGTCTCGTCTGGTATCTTGAACGGCATGACTTGCTGAGTCGATCTCAGTGTGGTTTGTGGAAGTTCCGAAACCACTTTTGTCCGAAGACAAAACATCATCGGAAAATTTTTTGGCATCGAGAAAGCTTACGATACTACTTGGCGTCAAGGCATTTTACAACAACTCAATGCCTGGGAATTTAGAGGACATCTTCCTCTGATGCTCATATCCTTTTTGGATTAACGTGCCTTCCGCTACAGAATTGGAAGAGACACCTCGGATCTCCTTCAAGAGAACGGTGTTCCTCAAGGCTCAGTCTTAATTTTGACCTTATTTGCAGTGGCAATAAACAGCATAACGTCTGCTATAAAGAATCCTTTTTTACACTCTCTTTTAGTCGATGACTTTGCTATCTTTTGTTCATCACAGAGTGTCACGGGTGCAGAGCGACGATTCCAACTCGTCCTCAATAGATTATACCACTGGTCGAAAACGACAGGTTTTCGTTTCTCTGCTGAGAAAACACGCTGTGTTCATTTCAGTAGGAGACCGAGCCTTCTGGCAGAACCACACCTCACTCTGGGGAAAAACGTTCTTAAATTCTACTCATTTGTGAAATTCTTAGGTCTAATCTTTGATCAGAGATTGAATTGGTTTGAACATCTAACAGACCTAAGAGCAAGAACATTAAAATCTCTGAATATATTGAAGTGCCTCAGTAGCAGGGAATGGGGCGTTAATCGCTACTCCCTGCACAAGTTTTATCGAGCATTCATAAGATCTCGGCTCCATTATGGCTGCGTTGTATATAGCTCTGCTCGTGCAAGCTATTTAAAGAAGTTGGATTGTGTCCACAATGCAGGAACCGATTAATTTCAGGAACCCACCACACTAGTCCCATTTCGAATTTATATGCCGAGAGTGGCGAACCATCCCTTTACCTCCGGCGGTAACTCCTCATGCTACGACACTTTTGCCACGTTCTAACTTTATCCGACAATCTGGTGCACAACGCGGTTTTTCAGTCAATCCTCTTCTTCCATCCATTTCTACAACAACAGACTGAGAACAACCAAACCTTTTGGATATCGCTCCAAACAAATTTTGGAATCCTTAGATATACGCACACCTAATGTTTTACACCAAGGTTTTAGTAAGTCTCCTCCTTGGGCTTTGCACAAGTCGGAGATTATTTTCGACCTTCTGCATCATGACGAGACGAACACTCCAGCCCCAATGTTGAGGGTATACTTTCACCTAATCCTCGACAAACACCCGGTCCGTATCCCTGTGTTTACTGACGGGTCGAAGCAGGCCAATGGTGTCGGCTGCTCCATGGTATTTCCCCTTGAGACCAGTGGCTACCGTCTTGGCGATCTGTGCAGTGTTTACACTGCTGAGTGCTACGTCATATTGAGAGCTTTGCGATCAACAAAGTACTGCCGCGGATCACATTTCCTGATTTGTTCTGATTCCAGAACAAATCCTTTAAGCTATCCAGAATATGTATCTAGCTGAGAAACTGATCCAGAACATCCAGGATATACGTTTCTCACTCCAATGTGATGGAAAGAACATAATGTTTCGCTGGGTTCCCGGACACGTGGGTATCAGAGGGAATGAGGAAGCAGACGATTCCGCAAAGACGGCATGCCTCAAAATCGCGTGTATTTATCTACGATTCCAAAACGAGATCTGTTAAATTCCATTAAGATTAGGATTCTGAGTGAATGGAACAATGAGTGGTTAGCTGTTGAAAGGAATAAACTCCGACTTATCAAGTCCTCTGTTAAGTCATGGAGCAGTTCCTTTAGGCCTACCCGGCGCGACGAGATCTTGCTGACCCGCCTGCGCATAGGACATTGTCCTCTCACTCATAGGTATCTCCTAGTACTTGATGGCGAACCCGTTTGTGAGGAGTGTAGCTGTTCTTTGACAGTGCATCACCTACTAACTGATTGCTGAAGATACTCGAGTATACGGAGACAATTTGGTCTGGCTGCAGATTTACCAACAATTCTCGGAAATGAAACAGTTAATGTTAATAAACTATTGAATTATATGAGTAGATCGGGGCTCCTCCCACAAGTTCTCGGGAGGGTTTAAAATTTGCATTCCCTTTTCATCTTTCCTGTCTTCTTTCTTTTCATCGTTCGTTTCTGTAATTAGAAAATATAATCTTTAGAAATTGTGTTCCTTTTTTGTGATATAATGTATTTGTATACAGTTTTCTTTTCTTTTATCTTTGTATTTAGATATTTGTTAATTTCAGGAGGGTTTTTTAGTGGGTATGGTCGAGATATTCGGCGAGTCCCACACACGGGGAAGAGTCACTACGGCTCTTCTCTATGGTGCGAAACTGCATTTTCCTCCACCTGCATGGGTTCTAATGACCTTGTTGACGAGCCATTAAAGCCTCACACACACACAAAAATGAAAGCAGTGAAATATGAATGTAGCAGCTATGTTATTCGGTAACCAATAGTCAGTACAATTCAACTGGAGACTACAGTAATATTGAAAACCATTTTTTACGATAGATTTATTTATTTAAATCTTTTTTTTTTAAATTAAGCGGTATCATTAATGATTTGTCACACACCATAATTCAGGAATAGCTGTTAGAATGACTTTTTAATATAAACATTATAGATATCATTATTTAAAGTTTCGTGTAAGATAGCGCTTGACCTGCTCATACTATCTTTAGGTGGCCACGATGAAGTTTTGATGCCCATCAAACTCGCCCATGCTCCGGCATCTTCAGACGAACAATTCGAAGTATAAATATATAAATTTATTGTCAAAAAACAGTACAAACTGCGTATGACCACGTGGAGGAAAAAAAACTAATTTACTCTCCGGAAGCAAGCAAGGGACCATCCCATCAATTCCGATCAAGGGCCCTAAGGCAGAGGCGGATTCAAAAAATTCAGCAAAAATTCCTAGATGAGATTCGAATTTTTTTATCAATTCTCTGAATACTTTTATTGCCTGCGTTGGTTCTGATTTCAGCAATTTGGCCTGGAAAGTAAATAGTACTAACGTTTCATCCGTTTGCTTCCACATTTTCATATTGTGCTCCACTGCGATTCTCTACAGCTAATTACACGTTTAGTCAATATTACTTTTTATTTTATTTGCCTGATCAGTGTATCAGTGTCTGTAATTTCTATTTTTAGTGTCGTTCTACTCGTTTATCTCTTTGTCTTTGAACTATTACATTTTCATAAAGGAATATTGATTCCTCAAAATAACGTTGTTGAATTGTATCATTTTATGACGTGCAGTTGACTTTTAACTTGTGATCATGAAAATCAAGTTTTTGATAAGTGGGTTCATTCATTAGTCGGTTCGTTACTCGTACTCGACAATAAAATTCCTCCGCACGAGCGTTCTCACCTTGCCACTTTTTGCAGGAAACATTTATTTTTCTTTCAGCAAACGGGGTGTAAGTTTTTGAAAAATAAAATAGGGATACCTTTTCCCGACCATTTTCTATTCTTCATTATGCACATATATTATTTCATATTAGTATGTTTACTTTCCCAATTATTGTAGATTGAAGTACCAAAAACTGTTGTATTGTTAAATTTGCAGTTAATTTTGACCATTAATGTTCAAGGTAAAATCATTTTTTACGTACACTCGTTATCTTAGATGTTTATGCAGAAACAAAGCCAACAATCTCATGATTTACGAGCAATCTCATGATTTATTCTCTGTTTTTCTTAATTAATTACGATTAATGAGTTAATATCAGTAAAGGTTAGAAGAATGTTTAGTTCAACAAAGTCAACTTGTTTTTCAACAAGGATTAAAGAAAGTAGATATGATTTCTCTTTTTTTCCGCTTTTACGTTTGAATTTGTAAACTAGTTTTATTACTTGATTAAGAATGAACAACTGCATAATATCAAAATTGTTTCAGGATGAATGATGTGCTGTAACATGGATACGGACTACTTAAAAATATTTCCCATTTCTTTCAATTTCGACTCAATCCGAAACATTACTTTTCTTCAGAAGATTGTCGAAATTGAGGGTTTTCTTTCAAACATTTGTTCACAATTTTATATTATTTTCCCCTGTTATACACACAAATATTTCTCCAAAAGGGGTGTCCCAGCTAATAATTCGCAAACTTCAATGAGAGGAAGGGTACACCTACACGAACAAAACCTACGTAGCAACAAAGATGAACTATCGTCATAAATGATGAGTAGATGAATTGGCGCCCCCTCGCCCGGCCGCGATGCAAGTGATCCAGTATATTCTCCTGCCCGATAGATAGACTTGTTAATCTCTAGGGAAACCTCGTTTTATTATATGCCAGAACCTTATTGCACGCATCGCAGCAGCTCCCGGGGAAGTCGTCGAGACACCCAGTATCGTCGTGAATGCCCATACTTCCGTGCTTTGACGATAAACCTGCCGCTTTCGGTGCAAACCCTAGTTTGCAGGTTCGTGTTGTTTGCCTGAGCAGTCGGGGCGTCGCCAGTGGGACCACTGCATGGAGCTGCGCAGAAGGCGGCGGTGCCTCGCCATCTGAACCCGTGTCGCCGTCGTCGCCGCCACCCCTTCAGGATCTTCTGCTGCCACCACACGCTCGCCGTGCTGCCGATCGGCGGCACACCGCGCCGTTGCCTCCGCGTGTCGTCGGCCCGGAGGGAGAGGACGTGCCTGCGATAGACAGCGCGCAGGGCAAGACGGTGGATGAGGCGGCCAAGGAAGGCGTTCCCGTTGTTTCGTGTCCTGCCACAGTGCGTTGCTTTATTTCATTATTATTACTTGGTTTTAGCCCAAAGGCACACTGGACGATCTCCTAGACGAACGTTGAGATGTTCAGGGAGACGATTAACAATTTATATCCATATCGATTCCCGGTTAAACACATCAGAGAAAACACCAGGGGTTTGAAGCCAGCATTTTGAACCTATCGACCCAATCAAATGAGGTATTGGGTCATTCCGTTTTACTATTAAGTTTTCATTCTCAGCAATCATGAACACTCATTTTGCGAGCTTTTATTTAACTTTCAACGTTCGTACGTATGTTGTCTTTCCGTTTAAAAATTTTTATCATAAAAAAGCACCATTTATGATAATTAAATAAATAATAAACAAATTCTAACACTAAAAAGTGTAAAATGAAGTAAATGGAAAACCATTTTTAAAACGATTTTATTTATAAAGTTTTGTACTAGAAAGAAAAAATAATGGTCAGTTAAATATAAAAATTTTAAACTTGAGCCTATTTTTCAGAAATTTTGAAATAAAACGCTTAACGCCTCATGCTTTTAAAATTTACTGAACATCAGGCGTGAAGGTTTCACGTTGCCTTATGGTCAATTATCGATAAATATCACTAAATCTAACTTTAACTTAATAAAACTAAATTTAATTTTAATATACTTTCTATTAGGGCTCGCTAAACCTCCATAGTACTATCTATAGTGTCGAGGATCGAGATATTCAAAATACTATCGAATGCTTTTGTCATGTCATATTTACTAATGAAAACGAAGAAGTTAGGTACTTACGTACGAGACCTTAAAAATAATATAATTTTGATAATAAAATAATTTTCAATCTATAATAAATAAAATGTAATTTTTTACCCAAGTTGATCCATATGCACATTCTATTATATTTCTGTCATTGATTCGTTTTCCATTGAAAATTCTATTGAAAGAATTTAGTTGCTTCAAGTTTGAATCTTTTGAATAAAATACCGATGTTGAACGATGTCTCATTTTCTGCTGGTTAGCTCTCGAGTCCTGAAGTCATAACCAGTACAAAATGCGTAAGAAATATACTCTCAGTTTGGTTCAAGATGTGTTATAACGAAAATATTTTATTTTTATTGTAGCCAAACAAAAATAAATGTAGCACTAAAACGTTCTAAAAACATTTACTCTTCAAATAGAATACATTTCAAAAGCATTTTTCATACGTTACGTAGTAACGCTTCTTGCTCTGAAGAAATGCAGAAATGGCATTCTACTCTTCATACTCAAGATGTTCTTTCACAATAATACTATCAATAACAATCGATAGCAGGTAGAAAAACAATCGATTGTTTTCGATAGCCAAATTATCGAGGTTTTGCGCGCCTTACTTTCTATATCTCTCTCTCAAGTTCTTGGGATGAAAAGATACACAAGAAATGGGAGACCGTTGAAATTTGAGTCAGAACTATTGTTGTCATGAAGAACGATCTGATCATTATCTCACTATTCACTTCTCGGGAATACAACGTAATCAGGAAGTTATGTTCGCAATGAAACTCTCCGAATATTGCGAATTGTATTTGAGGATTAAAGTCTGTTTCACGAGGTGTTCTTCCTGGTACAAATAAACGAATTTTGGAAAGGGGCGCCGTTCGTCTTGGGATCATGAATGCCTGAGGAAGAATTTTTATGAGGGAGAACGCGAAGCTACTGCTGAGTGATATGAATGCTCTCTGCTTACTAGCACATGATACCAAGTTCCTCTTCACTCCTACATCGTCTGGCAATAAGTTAATGTGTATTCATCACAGTATGTAGTTTTAGGTAGCATTTCTGTGTAATTCAAAGGGTCCTGCCAACACGACTTCCTTGTTTAAAATGACGCCTGTGTTCTCCGATGTGTGTTCTGGATGTGCACATGCGCAGGTGACATTGGTGCCAGCGACTACAACGGATATGGTGGAGAGTGGCAGCACAACTCCTGGAAGGGATGCGGGAGCAAACACGCTCACAGCTTCCAATCCATTCGCACGCGCAGTGGTGAGTAAATATACAAATAAATGCTTGCATCTGAAAGAAGTGTTAGGGGATTGTTTGTTATGGGAGAGATCTTACAGTTGTTTAGAAACTATTATGTAACATCCGTTATAAAATTCATTATTATTTCTCGGATATAATGTGTCATTTACTGGTATTATATGTGTATTCACAATCTGGGAAGCATTTAATTTGAGTTCAGTGTTGGTCAAATTTGTTAAGTTAATTGTTTTTAATTATCTTAATAAATTTCAATCTCGCCTTTAGCAATCAAGTTACTGGCATTTCATAAGCCATGGTTTTGCATTAGACGCCGTCATACTCTTCCCAAATATAATTTGAAATTCTTTACTACTTTCGTTCAAATATTTTCTGTTTTACGACTCCAAGATAGACATACTTTAGTGGCTAGCGATTTACCTTTTGACGAATGCTACTGCATACTAGCAACTGCAAGCAGCAGTCGTACTAGGTGAAGCGTCGAGACTCGAGAGCCACCGATCATAATCGCTTGGATATATATCATTTGTACAAACTTAGCAACTGTTAGTGAGGAACTCTATTACGTACTTATGATTTTGTGTCATTTGGACGCGTCAATTTTAATGTTGTGTTTAGCTTTTGTATGAAAATTTCAGAAAACGTTTTGCTCACTATTCGCAATTATCCGAACATCGAGTTGCTTGCTTCAAATTGTCCGTTTTAGATGGACGGTTTAATATCTGGAAGGTGTTTGGTAAATTGATGGAAAAAACGTTGATGAAAGTAAATATTCTCACGACCTCTTTAGCTACAATATCTTCTATTAATGAATATCAACTTCAATTATCGTAACATATTCGATTCAATATATTCAATTATAATGTAACAAATTATAATATCTTCGATAAATGCCTCGAAAAACTCGAACACGACATTATCTGCGCGGCTCACATTGCTATAAGAAAGCGATTGGCAACGCTGGCTATCCCCCATCACTGCGTGTTCGGCCATCTTCCTGTGATGGCTAATAGGAGTAGCGTTTAGACTTGTATACTTGTATGAGCGACTTGTCTAAGATCCATGTCAATTTGTATGAGCTATGGGAATATAATTAGTCTTTGACATGTCGCGCGACAGCACCTCAGACAAATCCTGATACATTTTGTACGAGCTTAATTCAGAATATACATGTAAGCGCATACAAGTCGCAAACGCGTTTGCGCATGCGTGGAACCCATGGCCAGTACGCGCTCCGCTGTTTGTTTTCATTCTATCTGTGCTTTTGTAGGTTATATCGTTGTAGTCATACATATTTCATATAATATATTGATTCACGAAATCATAAACATTGAGTAGTGCATATTATATTAATTGGTTATGTTTAGATTTGTTTATTTCTTTAGTAGATTAGTATATCAGTTTGTGTTCTTCTTTCGCGATGCATCAAGAATTCCTTGATACCAATCCCGTAGTGTAAACGCTGCCGAATACATGTATGAGGAAGAAGTGTCTGAGCTCATACAAATCGAAATCTTTCGAAAGCTTGAGTATACATATATCTCACACAAGTCACACACACACTCATATATATATATATATATATATATATATATATATATATATATATATATATATATATATGTGTGTGTGTGTGACTTGTGTGAGATATATGTATACTCAAGCTTTCGAAAGATTTCGATTTGTATGAGCTCAGACACTTCTTCCTCATACATGTATTCGGCAGCGTTTACACTACGGGATTGGTATCAAGGAATTCTTGATGCATCGCGAAAGAAGAACACAAACTGATATACTAATCTACTAAAGAAATAAACAAATCTAAACATAACCAATTAATATAATATGCACTACTCAATGTTTATGATTTCGTGAATCAATATATTATATGAAATATGTATGACTACAACGATATAACCTACAAAAGCACAGATAGAATGAAAACAAACAGCGGAGCGCGTACTGGCCATGGGTTCCACGCATGCGCAAACGCGTTTGCGACTTGTATGCGCTTACATGTATATTCTGAATTAAGCTCGTACAAAATGTATCAGGATTTGTCTGAGGTGCTGTCGCGCGACATGTCAAAGACTAATTATATTCCCATAGCTCATACAAATTGACATGGATCTTAGACAAGTCGCTCNGCGAACCCGTTTGCGAGGAGTGTAGCTGTTCTTTGACAGTGCGTCACCTACTAACTGATTGCAGAAGATACTCAAGTATACGGAGACAAATTGACCTGGCTGCAGATTTACCAACAATTCTCTGAAATGAAACGGTTAATGTTAACAAACTATTGAATTTTATGAGTAGATCGGGGCTCCTCCCTCAAGTTCTCGGGAGGGTTTAAAATTTGCATTCCCTTTTCATCTTTACTGTCTTCTTTCTTTTCATCGTTCGTTTCTGTAATTCGTAAATATAATATTTAAAAATTGTTTTGCCTTTTTTTGTGATATAATGTATTTTTATTGTGTTTTCTTTTCTTTCATCTTTCTATTTAGATATTTGTTGATTTCAGGAGGGTTTTTTAGTGGGTATGGTCGAGATATTCGGCGAGTCCCACACACGGGGAAGAGTCACTACGGCTCTTCTCTATGGTGCGAAACTGCATTTTTCCCTACTTGCATGGGCTCTAATGACCTTCGATGTTGACGAGCCCTAAAGCCCCACAAAAAAAAAACAAAAAAAAAACGTTCAAACGATGGATGTCAGATATATTCGTTTTATAATATTTTAATGTGGTTTTCACCCTCATAGAATTTCAAGATTTATACTATCTCATCTAGTTCAGTGTTGACCAGTAGAGGCCAGGTCATAATAGACGTATAGACGCAAATAATTTATGCTTCTTCATCCTCCCAACGTTCACCATTGTTTAAACATTTTATGCGCCAAAACCTTTTTCATTGTACTCAGAACAAAAATTCTGAGCTGTTTCATCAGTCAAATGTGTTATCTTCATTTTACTGTATTATCATTTTAAAACTCGCATAAACCTTTATAATTTAATATTTCTCAGTTTATGAGTAACCCTGGTTGTCATCTTATTGCTTCTCTCCAGTACGTACATTCCTAATGAGTTCATTCGCCACCTGTAATTCACATTGCACTTATTGGATCTATATTTACTTACAATATACCACGCACTGCGAAAATGAGAGAATCAATGCAAAGCGACACACTAGAAGACAAAATTTAAGAATAAAAAGAAAAAGTATAAAAGATGAAACGCTATAAAGGAAACAAGAAGTTAATAACCCAGGTATTATCATTTTGATCTGGTACTGGGTTCGAGTGTAAATAAATAAATGTAATGCAATCCATGTTATATTGCCTTAAACTTTTGTGGTTCTGCCTCTGATTAATAATGGTATTTCACTTATAGTACAGTTGTCAGAGACCAAAAATTGTCTTGACCTGGAATTTTGTTGAAGGAAGCAGAAATTTTATATAGGGATACTTTGGGGCAGGTAGAATATTGAAACCCCATTTTTCGTGATAGGAGTGACCGCAAAGTGGTGTAACCTATCCCTAAAATTGAAAAATTTGTATTTCCTCCCGGAATAATGAAACTCATCACTTAACTAATCTGAAATACTTTTAAGGCCTTAATAAACAACAGGCAATTCGTTTCATGGTCAACCACCCCATAAATAGGGGTGAAATTCACTCTTAAAAATTAAAATGTGCGTTTTTTTCGAGTTTACCCGTGGCTCAGTTGAATCTACTTGAAAATGTCTGTTGCAGTAATGACAGAAAATATTGATGAAGGGATAATTCCATCGGATAATGGTATTAGTAGGGTAGAATCAACCCTTATCATAATAAATGTGTGAAATATTAAGTAAAATAGATAGATGAAAAATAATGACGGAAAATGTTCTACATCCATTCTAGTAAATTTCCCATTGGATTTCAGGGTAGGATGGCGAGAAGGGGTGAAATTCGACACAAAAATCGTATATGTTCAATTCTAAATCGTGAAAATAGTTAGTTAACTAATATAAAATACTTCTATATCCTTAAGAATTGACTTACGACTCATGTGGGGTTCGACCACCCCTCACATAGGGATGGTTTCACCCTTAAATATTGAAAAAAATTCGTGTTTTCTTGCGCCTGTTGAATTTCCAAGTTGAATTTTGTTGGAGTAAGGTAGCGAGAATGTTTGTGAAGGGGTGAAATTCACCCCAAAATCGTCCCGAGTAGGTAAAATATGAGTTAATGGTTTATAAGAATTTGCAGGAAAACGTACAATTTATTTATAAAAAATTAATAATGTATTTACATCTATTACATTTGAGGTTCAAAACTTAATTAGTAATCTTCCAACAAATTTGACAAAAAATCTTATGTACATTCGGAAGAGGTTACGACATTGTCACTGCTATCATCACTCAATTAAATTTCCGTAGACATGTTGGAGCAAGTGTCAGGTGAACAATTTCCACATCCAGAACTCAGTAACCCTGCTTTTCTGCAGCCACATGTCTCTCCACATGCACTCTAACATCTACAGAAAACCATTTGCAAAAGATCGTCATGTGCAAACGCTAGAGAAATTTTTATAGGTACTAATATGTTGTTGCTATCAAAGCTCCAACCCCACTCAGTTGGATTATAATAGTTGCCCAGCCATTTCTACTTTTGGTAATTGTAACCACACACCACAAGCCCAGATGCGGTGTGGGTATTTTGGTAGAAGCGGGATTCACATAAATACCACAATTCCTATGGTAGTTTACCGCTGCCACCAGCCCAGTTTCCCGGACATTTAAACACTCGTGTAATAACAATAATTAATCATTTAATACAAGTTAAATTGAAATCTGCCTATTTACAAACTTGAACAAACTCTCAAAATCATAAATACAAGTATAAATTTGTCATTAGACAGTTAATGCTATCAGAAAGCATCAATTACACACAGATATGAATACAGTTTTTGATAATTAATTCGGAAATCCACCTAGATTATCCGAACATCCAAAATTACAAGTTGCTTTCCCGAATAACTAACTGTTGCAAGTTACGTCACTCGTAACTAGTAACAATGTATTTAAATTAACGTAGTAATTCTTAAGTGGTTTGGCGACCAATACTAGCCAGGTCATAACTCAAGTAACCTGCGGACTCAACCCACACGTATAAGTCCTCAAGGATCCTCAATCCTTCCAATATATACAGAACAGGAAGTCACGTGACCAGCAGGTAACCATGCCTTCGCTGCCACAACGTGCAATCCAACCCCTCAGTTTTTCTGGGAACGCAATTATTTCGCGAGGGCGCCGCGGCCGATCCACGCCAGGCGTTGAACGCACCCTTCACTTGAGTCCGTCATTGTCTCTGCAGTTGAAGGTACTTCATTCACAACGTCTTAACATTCTTTCTTTAGGGCTTTTACCGGCCTCGCCTCGGTACACATTGCGAGCAAGTCCCTTTCACAGAAATAGCATAATACAGCTTACATTCCGTAAGGTGCCTCGCCCCGGTCAGATATGACGAACAAATGTACTTTCCCAGAAATAGTGTAAAACAAAGGGAAAGGCAAGCACTGGTCACACGCTTCTGCAGGCATCCGTCAAGGGCATTCCTGCCCTCTTTCCCGGAAGAGAAGGGTACGGTCAAACAATAATACAATCAATGAAGAGGCTTAGGGTTGTCACCCGCCACCTTTCCTCCTCTTGCGGCCTCCGGCTAAGCACCTCAATGGCTCAGTGAAAGGCGTAAAAATAACAATTCACAAACGTGTAGAATGTCTTGGTTCTGATGTTACAATAATATACTCTTAAAAAATGAAATAATTGTGACAGAAAAAAACCATTTTATTTCAAGGTTCATTGTCGAGGTTTCCAATAGAGATGCAATAATTTGTTCTATTTTGTCATAATAACAATGTTATTTATTCATGTTCTATTATGTCATAATAAACGTGGAAGAAAGAAAAGTTCCCTATTAACTTTAATAGACTGTTTTGTGCTGCTAATTTATATTTGTTTATAAATATATTATGAAATTTTCATTACTCACTACTGCATAAGAGCAAACCTTCATGCGCTATCACTCCCAGATCAGGTTGACACAGTGTAACAAGTCACAGAACTCACTGCACTACTGTTTTATTTCAATATTACACTGAAGTCGACATTAATTACCTTAATTTATTTGTTATAAACAACAAAACGGAGTCGTACCGGTAGCATGCAGCCCTCGTCTGCCAGCGTCGGTCGGCGCTCACGTGATCGCACGTATCCAACATGGCCGACCCCCATTCGGAAACCGGAGTCTGTCCTTTCTCTTTTACCTGATCTTCACCCCATCACTTACAATATAATGACCTCCGTTCGGCGTGCTCTGCGCATTCGCCAAAAATATTCCTCAACACTCAGGTACGTAATTTTGTCGGCTTGCTCACTCTGTAATTGTTTTCTTTCCTTTCTTTTATTCATTTTTCATTGTTCTTTCCTTTCTTTATTTCAACAACAACCAAAATACATTTCTTTCGATACTGTTTCACCCAAATATTATGTAATTTCATATTATGTATCTATTTTTATATTTTTTATTTTATATATATATTTTTTTTATTATTATTTTATTATTGTCATCTTATGTACATTTATATTTTCCAGTGTATGTTACTGACGATGGTTGCTATGCAGCCGAAAAAGCTTTCTAACACCAATAATAAAAAAATGAGCAACATAGAAACGNTTTATCATGCTTTGATAATGTTGCTAAAGCACCACAATTACCAAGTAGTTTAGGAGTAGTTTTCACCCCCTTTCCATCACCCCTCAGCCCGAGTTTTTGGGTTTCCATATTCTACCCATCAAACACTACCACCATGCCAATTTTCAGCTTCTTTCATCCAACATTCACCTAAAACCCTCTGACAACTGTACTATTATGTATAACCAATGAAAAATGAATCTTTCTATCTCATACAGTCTCTCAAAACAATTTTGATTAGAAAATATTACTACAACACTTTACGCCTGAATTAAACTTCTCGAATCCTTTTTTAGAAAAAGTACGAAATAAAATCGATTGTACATTGCCAAAATATGATTTTCTGTGCACATAGGTATTGTCGCGTGTAACTGGCAACTAGAGATAAGATCATTAAACTCTTGTGAGTAGCATAAATATTCATTCAATGAAAAAAATGCAAGTATATTTTTTGATAAGAAAAGTATTCTTTTTCTTATCAAAGAAGATTTTGATTTTTGAAAGTTTTCTCTTATGTAGAATACTTCCCGAGAAAACAAATGGCTAAATCTTTTGATGTGTTTTCACACAGGAAATTTTATAAAAGTTGTAATAAAGTGCATCAAACGTAGTATGGTTTAAAATGAAAGAAAACGTTATTACGTCTTTTTTTGGGGGGAAATATAGAAAATTGGATTGATAATTTAAAAGCACTGTAAAAATAGAACTGTATAAAAAATCACTATAAGACAGTTGCAGTAATTTGTTTTGTTTCAATTGCTTTAAACCCTTAGACTAGTTCACAATGGGGCCAAGATACGAAAATAAAAAGCAGCCTTTTGGTCTTAACGGTGGTAAGGGGTGAACTTTTTTTTAGTCAAACTTTTCTCCAGAAGGACTACTATGAACGCTTAAGACACCTCCGTCAGTTATAAACTGCTGCAAAATATCAGCAGAAAATAAATGATTTGTTCAGAGCAGTCGATATATGCCTCTGCTCTTCGCAAACATATTAGACTTGCGACTTCCTTCATCGCGAAACGATCCGACGCCGCCTTTCAAGCTTTTCCCCCTACAGTCGAGTAAAATTTATTATATGTCGTACTAGATTACTCAGAATACAATAGAATAACTATAAATGGAAGTAGTAAAGGTAAAAAATATTATTTTATTTTAAAATTTATATATTAAAATGGAATTAGTGTTAAAGGTTTCAGTTTTAGAAAAATGTAGAATACATTATATTTATCACATAGTTTTGGAATCGCTGAGGCTAACAATAATTATGAACAAAGGCATTCTCATTCAAAATATCATTAATATATTGAAAACCTACATCTTACTCGATATATTAATGATGCATTTGTTTGATATAATATGAACATTATTTATAACAAACTCTTGTACTTTTATTGATGTACATCATGCTGCATTACATTCCTATAAGAAGTGAAGGGTTGTGTGTATGAAGACGTTAAGTAACATTCTGTTAGTTTTGAAATTTAGGGTCTTGTATTTTGCTGTATTGGTTTCGTCTTAATAGAGATGACCTAATGTATCATAATTTAATATAAAAGACTTTAAAAAAGTATTACTACACTATTTTGATATCATTTAATAGTAATTTGAGATAACTTAAGTTTTAAACTGTCATGTTTTAAGAAAAAAATGAAGCTAAAAAAAGTAAAAAATATTAACTATTTTTACTTTCTCATTTACGCAGTATTGTAATCGAGGAAAAAAAAATCGAAAGCGAGATTTCGACGGAAAATGTTTCGTCGATCCATGATTCTGAAAAAGTGGCTTTTGGCATAACGTCCGTCTGTCCGTCTGTGTGCAGCGATTCTGATAAACGGATGAATCAATTTAATTCGCATTTCGTATTTACGGTAGGATTTACTTGTTTTCGATGCTCGTGCTCTAATTTTTGTAAACTTTAAAACAAAGGGTACTTCACATGACGGTCAAAGTATTCTTTTGAATGTTTCTCTAAAACGGCTCCAACAATTATTCTTAAATTTTCTGTACGTAAAGAGCAATTGGTATGCATTACACCCGCTTTAGCGCTATTCCATTTGAAAGTTTAGTATAGACACAGGAAATTATTTTCTGTCTGCTACACATACACATAAGGTTACTGCTTCAAGAAGCTTGAATAATATTTATCAGTATAAATGGACCAAGCAGACGTAGATTACACTTTTCGTAAACTGAAATGAAAGATATGATAATGATAAAATTCATAGGAGGACAGTAAACGCACTGCAGATACGAAAATACATCAATGAAATTACATAACACTATTACGATATTTTTAAGACTGAGATGTCGCTATATGTTTTGAAATAATATTCTGAATATTTATTTTGCTTTAAAATTTCAAACAAAAGATAGTAATAAGTTCATCTGGCTTCTTTGAACGTGAATAGAGCTCTGGAAGACGGTCAAAATATAGAGAACTATGCCAGAAATGACCCTTCCACTATATATTTTTTTTTCTCACTCTCTGCTGCAGATGGAGAAACGTATATGAGAAAGTATGTGCAATGGTTTTTCACCACAAGTTCATTATGTGATAAAACTTACTAGTGCTCCAAATAACATAGTTTCTCCATGCAGCTAACTCAAACTCTAATGTCTCTTACGACTTTCACCCAGACAACCTTTCATCGTTATAAAACGGACTAGCATCTGGAACTATTGGTGGTTTCAGCATCAACAGCGACCGCCACCGGGGCTGCCTCCACCCCCTGGCTTCTGTCCACCGTCTGCGGCGCCAGGAAGTGGGCGAGGTGCTAGTGGGGCTGCACCGGGATGCGTTGGTGACGGAGGTGGCGATGGGTGTATCTCACGCACCCATTTGCAGCAGAGACGACTAGCCACCGCGCTCCCACCTTCCATGGATCCTGAGGTATGTTAACATGTGATTCCTCCAACGGGTGGCTCACTCATCACGCTAAGCTCGTGAACAGTGGATTTTGGAGTATAATAATTCTTATTTATATATTTAAATAAGAGTTCATTTTATTCGGCGCTAAAGGGAAATGAACGTGAGAAACAAATTTGAAGTTGAATACAGCAACAGGCCTGGGCCTAGCGTGAGAGGAGCGAGGTTGTTTTCATTTCAATACCATTTAATTTTGGCATGTGCTCGAAATGTTGAAATGAGGCTACGTTTTCTCATAACTGCCAGCACAATATTTGTCAATTTTAAGGATTCCAATATTATAAATTTATTTCGAGAGTCGATACAACCGTATCAAAATTTTTAAAAAATATTAGGTTCGAAAAAATACAGACCCAAAGATATTTTTAGGTTACAGAAATGGTGAAGTTCTAATGCAAATCGACTCCAGAAGGCGTTAAACTGTGTTAATTAACACATCAGTTTTAAAAATTTTCCGGAGTAAAGGGAGGCGCAAAACTCCTCTCTTGTTGGGAAGTATGGAATATTCAACGTTCCGGCACTGCTATATTCGCCATTACACCACTGCTCGTGACTATTACGAAGGAATGGGTGGCGTCTGACTCGCGAGGCGCTTCTCGCGACGTGTGGACGTGTCCCAAACCCCGAGGTATGATGCGGGAGTGCGACTTGCACGGGGTAAGGAGGTCGTTGGTTTCAAAGGATTTCAGATAGTTCCTCACAACGTGCAGATGAGTGGCGAGTGATTGTTGCCACTGGACTGCACCATCACATTGATTCGTCCTGGCACAGCACTCCTCGTGCATAGGTGCGCGTGTGAACGGTTGGGGTGGAGAGCAGTTTTTCTCGCGAGTGAGATGCGCTTAAATGTACGTCTAACTCAGCTCTAGATATAAGCTTGTGTTTAGGATTTAGATCCCTCAAAACAATATCAAACATCTACACTGAATACACTGAACACGAAGACATAGCAGGGTTCCAAGGATAAACCCCTGAACCTTGTTGATTTTTTTGAAAATAAACTTAACAAGTTGCAGGGACATTATGGAAATGGCAACAGACGATCTTGTTTCAGAATGGAAGGCTGACCATGTAGTTGAGGTCAGTCAGATCATGAGGAAGATTAATGGTGTTCTACAGAAGACCAGTTCCTTCGTCTTGACTTTTGACTGTCCCCAACTACCAAAGGATATTAAAGCTGGATCGCTGAACCTGCCGGTCCGTCCCTTTATTCCGAATACTCTGCGCTGTTTCAAGTGTCAGAGGTTTGGACACACGACAACATCGTGTAAGGGACGTGATACTTGTGGAAAGTGCGGAAAGGAGACACACGAACCCGGCGTCTCATGCCCAGGGCCTGCAAAGTGCATTAATTGCACAGGCAGTCACCCGGTATGGAGCAGGGAGTGTGTCGCCTTTCTCGAAGAAAAACAAGTGCAGGAAATTAAAACTACGGAGAAGATCCCGTACGGTGAAGCGCGGAAGAAATACAGGGCATTACACCCTGTATTTTCTACTAGTTACTCCACCGCAGCCAAGACTCCAAAACAGATGAAAACCGTATCTGTACAGGCCGATTTCACTGACGTGTCTACGACAACGTCGTGCACATGTCAGTGCAAATGCGGCAAGAAAAATGACTCAGCCCTTCCCGAAAAAACCAAACCAACACCAACGTCCATTTCAAAATAACAAGTAGTACTAAACCATCAACAAAGACACAAACAAAGACAAAGCTTGGTTCTAGGGCTAAACCCCTGAACCCCGTAAACATTTTGAAATCAAGTATAACACCAAGCAAAGAATGGCACAGACGTAAAAACAACGTCTCTGTGCTTTCTTCCTCGGAGTCAGAACGTGTATTGTCCGATGGTGACGCGGAAACACGTTCACGAACCTGACCCCGGAGGCTCCAAACACTAATGGCTTCCATACTTCAGTGGAACCTTAATGGCTATAGAACGCAACGTGAAGAGTTACAACTCTTAGCGCGTCGTAATCCGATATGTATTTGCCTGCAAGAGACACACCTTTCACCAGAACACTCACCGAGAGGGATACTGCCAGGATACTGCAGCTTCAGATATGACGACACCACGGGAGATCGAGCAAGAGGAGGAGTTGCCGTGTTCCTCTGCTCGCCTGTTCTCCTACAAACACACATCCAGGCTATAGCAGTCAAAATTCATAGTGAACCATCTATGACCGTGTGTTCTATATATCTTCCTCCGACACGAGATTTCTCGGAGATCTCCCTCAGAGATTTAATTCATCAGGTCCCTCGACCATTCCTCCTCATTGGAGATTTCAACGCCCACAGTGTACTGTGGGGCTCGTCGAGCGATTGCCCCAGGGGCCGACTGCTGAATTGTCTCTTTGAGGGAGAAGATTTATGTCTACTGAACACCGGGGAGATGACCCACTTCGCATTTGGCACGGGGTCATGGACTGCTATAAACCTATCGGTTTGCTCCCCTGAAGTTGCTGATATCTTTCAATGGAAGGTAGAAGATGATCTGCATGGTAGCGACCATCATCCTATCTCGTTGTCCTTGCAGGAACGTGTGACTATTCCCGAAAGCAAGCCACAGAAATGGATTGTCAGTAAGGCTATTTGGACACAGTACCGTTCCCTCTCTGTATTCAGAGAAACGGGTAGTGTCCAAAAGAGGGTCGACGTTCTGACCCAGGTGATTCATAACGCCGCTGAAGAATCCATTCTGAAAACATCTATTTTTCCTCGAAGACCTCATGTCCCCTGGTGGAACGACGCATGTCAGTCCGCCATTCGGGCAAGACGAAGATCATTGCGAAGATTTAAGGCAAGTCCATCTCCGTAAAACCTCGCCGCATATCGGATTGCTAGAGCAAAAGCGCGCAGAACTATCAAAGAATCCAGATCCACTTCATGGAAAAGTTTCTAAGCACCATTAAGTGAACAACATCGTCCACTAAAGTATGGGAGTCAATCCGAAAGATATCTGGAAGGTATTCTCGAGTCCCAATATCTGGACTCAATTATCAGTGTCGGGTTCTCACCAACAACAGAGAAATGGCAACAGTGATGGCTGAATAGTTTGCTGACCTAGCATCTACAGCAAACTGCGATCCCGATATCGTGAGATAAAAGGAAAAAGCACATCTTATGACTTTCGTTTCACCAACTGGAAACCTTACAATTCTTCCTTCTCTATGTGGGAACTTGAGTCAGCTCTAGCGACAGTCCACGACGCTGCTCCTGGCTAATTCATTATGAAATGCTGAGACAACTCAGTCTCTAATCGAAAGAATACCTTCTGGATATCTTTAATCTTTCATGGTCCGAGGAAGTATTCCCTAATTCCTGGAAGGAAGCAACGCTTATCCCTTTATTAAAACCAGGTAAGGACAAAACGAACAATAGTAGTTATCGAAGCATTGCCTTGACGAGTTGTGTTGGTAAAACTCTGGAGAGAATTATCAACCGACGTCTCGTCTGGTATCTTGAACGGCATGACTTGCTGAGTCGATCTCAGTGTGGTTTCAGGAAGTTCCATTCCACCCTGGACAACTTACTTCTCCTGGAATCAGCAATTCAAGATGCTTTCGTCCGAAGACAACATCTCATCGGAATATTCTTTGACATCGAGAAGGCTTACGATACTACTTGGCGTCATGGCATTTTACAACAACTCTATGCCTGGGGATTTAGAGGACGTCTTCCTCTGATGCTCATATCCTTTTTGGATCAACGTGCCTTCCGCTACAGAATTGGAAGAGACACCTCGGATCTCCTTCTCCAAGATAACGGTGTTCCTCAGGGCTCAGTCTTGAGTGTGACCTTATTTGCAGTGGCAATAAACAGCATAACGTCTGCTGTAAAGAATCCTGTTTTACACTCTCTTTTTGTCGATGACTTTGCTATCTTTTGTTCATCACAGAGTGTCACAGGTGCGGAACGACAAACCCAACTCGTCCTTAATAGATTATACCACTGGTCGAACACGACAGGTTTTCGTTTCTCTTCTGAGAAAACATGCTGTGTTCCTTTCAGTAGGAGACCAAGCCTTCTGGCAGAACCTCAGCTCGCCCTGGGGAACAACGATCTCAAATTCTACCCTTTTGTGAAATTCGTAGGTCTAATCTTTGATCAGAGATTGAATTGGATTGAACATCTAACAGACCTAAGAGCAAGAACATTAAAATCTCTGAATTTATTGAAGTGCCTCAGTAGCAGGGAATGGGGCGCTGATCGCTACTCCCTGCACCAGTTTTATCGAGCATTCATAAGATCTCGGCTCGATTATGGCTGCGTTGTATATAGCTCTGCTCGTGCAAGCTATTTAAAGAAGTTGGATAGTGTCCACCATGCCGGAATTCGACTAGTTACGGGAGCATACCGCACTAGTCCCATTCCGAGTTTGTATGTCGAGAGTGGCGAACCATCTCTTTCCCTCCGGCGGCAAATCCTCATGCTACGACACTTTTGCCACTTGCAAACTTTACCCGACAATCTGGTACACAACGCGGTTTTTCATCCATCCTCTTCTTCCATCCGTTTCTACAACAACAGACTGAGAGCAACCAAACCTTTTGGATATCGCTCCAAACAAATTTTGGAAACATTAAATATACGCACACCTAAAGTCTTACATCAAGGTTTTAGTAAGTCTCCCCCTTGGGCTTTGCACAAGCCGAAGATTATTTTCGATCTTGTGCATCATGACAAGAAGAACACTCCAGCTCCGATGTTGAGGGTATACTTTCAGCTAATCCTCTACAAACACCGGGACCGTATCCCTGTGTTTACCGACGGGTCGAAGCAGGCTGATGGTATAGGCTGCTCCGTGATATTTCCCTGTGAGACATGTGTTCACAGTTCCTTTTGCTGGATTTTCTTGTTAATTGGTGCATGCTTCGCGTCATATTTAATGTTCGTGAATATTATTTGATGTGTGAGGATGTTATTTTATATTATTTCTTATCATTTTAAGAATTAATTTGGCTACGTGTTTTTTTTGTTTTGAAGGCAATGTTTGATAAATCTTTTTGTGTATTTTTCATGATATTTTTAATTCAATGCTTTATAGCAGTTTCAATCGTTAAAATTAGTATTTTTGTTTTATTCATATAAGAGAGAATTCTCCCCGTAATTCTGTAATCTGCAAATGTTTCTATAACTATGAAGACACATAATTTTTATTAGATGATGTTATTTAGAAGATTCAATAAACAAGAGACAATCAGAAATTTCTTCAGTGTGAATATTTTCCTTTTAAACATTCTGATGCGTTTGGCAGTAGACTTATTCAATTGTTTCCATATTATGCGTGTAGTTGACACATTTCGCTTTAGGCCCTCGGGTATTCCTAGTTCTGGATATTGTATTTTTAGATTTCGTTTAGAACTGAACCTCACATGGGCTATGATCCCTAATGACCGAGCGAAATAATCAACTGAAAACTGATCGCGAATTAACTCAGTTTGAAAATTTAACATGAGATTATATTATAGATCATGTATCTCTGCTTCACTTTCCGTTTGCATTATTCATGCACTAAATGTGAGTCCCAAAATCTAAGTCAAGCGCTGTTTGTCGGAAAACTGGAAATCTCTCCATGTAAAATCCCAAGCAGTATTCACTACTTTTTCCCCCGATGACTGCCTGCAGATCGCCTCGAGGTTATCTTATCAGTATACATCACTTTTGGCCGAAATTAGCTATGGCCTTTCCTATTTTTGAGGTTTATTTCGCAACGACGTGGTAACTTATTTTGACCCACGAGCGTCTCGTCAGAGTCTCGATGCGGCGTCCCCATTTCTAACAACCAATACGGGATTTATTGATACGTGGCAAATTATTTCTGATTTATTTTCATCAGCTTCCTTTCGACTGATCAACGCTCGTTAATCTCTGCGTGATAACGAGATATATTTTTCTTCTTAAACGGTTTGAAGTTGTTTTGATGTAAAACAAAATATTTTCTTGTTTTGATTTTGAGGAATGATTAGTTATTACTTATTAATATTTCCAAGTTTCCTTCATTTTGGATCGAGAATTATTTTTCAGAAATCGTTGATTTAATTTAGCCAAATGCAGGAGTCATCACAAATTAAGATAATTATGTATTTTGTCCGTAGCCGGTTCAATACAGTTTTCAAAACGTTTTAAATTTTGACTGGCTTCTTTCTAATTGGTTTCTTCACAATAAAATTCTCTTTCAATTTTACATTCTTCCTCAAGAAGCGATGTAACGAAAACACAAGGAACACATTCATTCGGGAGAAGAATGTGTAGTCAACTCCAATGATACAGAAACTTTGTCAATTGCTTTTGAACAGTCTAAGATTAATTTTAGTGTCTTCAATAACCAAAAAATTATAATTATGAGACACATGTTCTCGACGTCTCCAGTAGCAATTGACGTACTACTCGTAGTGATGCTTTTAACTGTAATTCATCAAACTACGTTTACATGGAGTCCCCATTTTCCTGACTGTTCCACAATTTCAACGCGGCTTTTAAATAAAGTGTCGCAATCCTTTCTTTGGTCTCTTTAACATCCCGTTCTACCGTGAAACATGCGGTAAATGCGGGAAGGAAGCACACGAGTGCCCTCCAAGCAATCCAGAACACGTATCCAGCTGATCCAGAACATCCAGGATGTACGTTTCTCACTGCAAAGTGATGGAAAGAATATAATGTTTTGCTGTGTTCCCGGACAGTGGGTATCAGAGGGAATGAGGAGGCAGACGATTCCGCAAAGACGGCATGCCTCAAGAATCGCGTGGATTTCTCCACGATTCCAAAACGAGATCTCCTAAATTCCGTCAAGATAAGGATTCTGAGTAAATGGAGCAATGAGTGGTTAGCTGTTGAAAGGAATAAGCTCCGACTTATCAAATCTTCTGTTAAGTCATGGAGCAGTTCCTGTAGGCCAGCCCGGCGCGACGAGGTCTTGCTGACCCGCCTGCGCATAGGACATTGTCCTCTCACTCATAGGTATCTCTTACTACTTGATGAATCCGTTTGTGAAGAGTGTAGCTGTTCTCTGACAGTGCGTCACCTACTAACTGATTGCAGAAGATACTCAAGTATACGGAGACAATTTGGTCTGGCTGCAGATTTACCAACAATTCTCGGAAATGAAACGGTTAATGTTAATAAACTATTGAATTTTATGAGTAGATCGGGGCTCCTCCCACAAGTTCTCGGGAGGGTTTAAAATTTGCATTCCCTTTTCATCTTTACTGTCTTCTTTGTTTTCATCGTTCGTTTCTGTAATTCGAAAATATAATATTTAAAAATTGTTTTCCTTTTTTGTGAAATAATGTATTGGTATTCTGTTTTCTTTTCTTTTCTTTCATCTTTCTATTTAGATATTTGTTGATTTCAGGAGGGTTTTTTAGTGGGTATGGTCGAGATATTCGGCGAGTCCCACACACGGGGAAGAGTCACTACGGCTCTTCTCTATGGTGCGAAACTGCATTTTTCCCTACTTGCATGGGTTCTAATGACCTTCGATGTTGACGAACACTAAAGCCCCCCCCCTAAAAAAAATCCCGTTCTACCGGTTGCAACGACGTTTTCGTCAGTAATGTATTTACAACAATATTTCCCTGATCCTTGGAATTTAGACCGTATCGTGCGGACACTTCACATAAATGGCGAGGTTTTTTCTTGAACCGCCTTCACCCTCAAATTCAACGTTGCTATCGAACCTTCCCGATTTTATTTCATCTCCGAAACCGCTACGTTTATTCTCTTGATCATGGATTGTTCGGACGTACGTCTACGTATGTTTAAGGCGGCGTCCATTCTATTCCATGGATTGGCCTCACTCGCCTCTACCTTTTCCGTGATCGAGATCAACCGACTATCTAGCTGAAGGCTTAGATTACTATTCAACTCTGTCTTAGTATTTTCCATTTGAAGGCGAAGATTGTTGAATTCAATTTTCAATTTTGCCGAGATGACCTTTACAACTCCTTCCAGCTCCTTGCTCAGCGCCATACGTTCTACTTCAGATGTCTGCTTCTCTAAACTTTCCACGGCTTCAAACTCAACCTGCGGCGGCAAAGTCTTCCCGACACATCCCTGTTCTGCCTCGCGCTCGTTGTCAGATGACTCCGGTATCGGCAAGGCCTCACGGTACTTTTGGAAAGAATCCGTCCTTTTCGTCGTTGTGAATTACAACAGATTTTCAAACCAATAATAATTAATCACTGGCCATTTACATATACCACATTAATGCCAGAACAATATTTTACTATGGTCTCACCATCCAGTCATAACCAACAAATTACAAGAGAGATTCAAAATTAAAATGTTTTTTACCTTTAGAAGGTCCACATTCCCCCCAGGGGGCTAACATCGAGTAAGTACGTGTTTGGCGAACACGGGGCCCCGAGCTGAGTCTGGCATTGCTCCCACTTACTTGTGCCATGCTCCTTCCTTTCTCTTTTCTGACCTCCCTTGGTCACCTCTTGTT
>NNCF01127991.1:820269-855577 GCA_002313205.1 Laupala kohalensis
AAAAAAAAAAAAAAAAAAAAAAAAAAAAAAAAAAAAAAAAAAAAAAAAAAAAAAAAAAAAGGTCCGCATTGTCTTACTATTTGCCTTTTAATGGTGGCCTCTGTTCTACACAGATTCTTCACATAGGTGTCACATGTTCTGACGTACTCCACGTGGGTTTATTCGGTAATTCCTTTCCATTCGGGTTCCAATAGTTGGGCGCCATTTTTGTGACTTGACGTCGCAACCCTCTCCGTATCCGGTGACGTCGGCGAGTCCGAAGAACTCCTATTCTAAAATAGGGGGGGAGTTGAAGGAACTACCTAGCGTTACATGTGGAAGGACCACTGGAAAAACTACCAACTTAAATACACATTTACAAATATTAATACACACAGTAAACACATTCAAATCATACAAAGAAAAGAATGGAGAGAAAAAAGTCTCAAATTTGTCCTATTCTGGACCTCATTTGTCGGTCGCCAATTTGTCGCCCGCACACATTTGGAAGCGGGGCAGCACGAGGAAACTGTGACGGAGAGCCGCGGGTCGCACAGTTCGCGACTCCGCATCTCGCGAGGATCAATTGCTTCTGACAAATTCAGTGTGTTGGTCATTCGGTGGACGATTATATATAAATAATATTTGACTTACACTTCAAACAGACAACTACTTTTTCCATGTCATCATAGTTGCCACTATTTTTCCGCGCCCAGAACAAGTGTCGTAGGACTTATTGTTCTTACATTATCCTATTTGACAGTGTCGATGCTATTTCGTCGAATAGTTCCCGGAGAACTTTCATACAGAATTCAGGAATAGGTTCCAGCTAAATTGATGATATAAAATACTTGGGCAGTTCTACAGCGTCTGGACCCCCCAGGGGACTTACATCGAGTAAGTACGTGTTTGGCGAACACGGGGCCCCGAGCTGAGTCTGGCATTGCTTCCACTTACTTGTGCCATGCTCCTTCCTTTCTCTTTTCTGACCTTCCTTGGTCACCTCTTGTTCTTTTCGATCCCGACGCTGTTAGGGTTAGGGTATCTTTCATTTTCCTCTTCTTCTTTTTTTAAAAATGTTTTTAGTAAAGTGAGATATGTTGGGATTTCAGTTTTGAGTTGTAGTTCAGGAGGGTTTTTAGTGGGTATGGCTGAGACACGCGGGGAGAGTCATGTTGGCTCTCCCTAGTGCGTAACTGCATTTTCCCTACCTGTACAAGTTTTAAAGGCTCTAATGACCTTTGATGTTGACGAGCCCTAAAGCCCCACAAAAAGAAAATACAGCGTCTGGATCAAGATTTGACTGTGAGAGCTCATGGCATTTAATCGCGACGTCAAGTTCATATTTTGTGGGGTTCAAAAAAATAAATTGTCTCCAGCTGGCCTCTCTTCAATGTGTCAACTGGAGTGCGAGGAACTCAAAATCAGCACACATTTTTTTTACATTGATGACATGTCAAGATGAGGTTTTACTCGTTTTTGAACTCAGAACTAAATAATTGCAAGTTATTTTCTTTGAAGTAAGCTGGTATGTCTCTTCTGTTAGAACGAAGAGTTCCCACAATGCTGTTTTTTTCTTAGCCACTTTTAATGTCAGAGATGCCGAAGTGAAAGAATTATCAAATATTTTATTGTATCCTTTCCTAAGATATGGTGATGTAAGTTGCATCACAACACTTTCGGCGATATTCTGGTTTTTTTCCGATTCATTTTTTCCAAAGTATAGAAATCCATTTAGAGATATTTGCTATCAACTTCAGCAAGCATCCAAAATTTAATCCCCAACTTGTTGGGTTTATTGGCCGTGATGAGTTTCCGTGGGAAATAATTGTTTATCGACGGTGAGATTCTGAGCTAGTACGTTACGCTTTTGGGAGTTGTGAATGAACGCATTCTAAATTTCAGACATCAGAGTAAATTTATCGTTGTTATCTTTGAGATCTCAAGTCAAAGCGAATACATCACATTATTTCTTTAAATCGGTCACTGCTTAGTTTTTTTTTTAAACAGGTGATCCAATACTTTTCAGACCATAGCATGTCGAGTGAAATTTTTTTCCAACTCATGATTCCTCTAATATAAAGGAGATCAGTACACGTACGTAATTCAGAAATACTAATTTTCTAGTTACAAGTGTCGCCCAACAGTCTCTGTGCCTGTGTTTCAGTATGTACTTGAATGTGTTGTAGCATTTGATGTGTAATTATTACATCAAAAACACTCGAAAGCTTTCCATATTTTAGCATTTTGTTTTAGCAAACGTTTTCGGTTCAGAAGTTGCTTTGAACATATTATGAGCCTCACTTCTTCCAGCATGATTTGTAGAGAATTATATTTGAATTAAATTTGAAACCATTTAGCAAAGTACACAGTACTGGAGGATGTGGGAGTTGACAACTTCAACTTAATATGAACAAATACTATCGTCTTCACCAGAACAATCATTATCTGAGTCTTTTCGAAGCTCGGGTGCGTCGCTTAAAACTTCAACGCTTTTGTCACCTTCGTGTCCAGACACGTTGTAATAAACTGCTCTTAGTTCTTCGAGAATCTCTTCCTCCTTACCTCCATTCCTCCATACGCCCAGTGGTGAATATGCACTCCAAAACGAAAACTAAACGCTAGAAGAAAACTGGAGTGAACACTTGGTTTCGTAAGACGGGGGCAGAAGTTCGGAGAAGGTCTGCTAAAATAGGACACTTCCTGCTACTCTATGTTTATATTTTCCCCGAATCGGTCGAACTGTCAACTATAACAGAGCAAAGCAACGTTCACAACGAAATTAGAGTCGTCCCAATCGCATTTGAAACGAATCTTGACTGCTACCCGTTGTTGAAGGTAAACCAAGGAGAATCAACTATTATCTCTAAAACTAAATTATCTAAAAGAAAGAAATTTCAGCATTTTATAGAACATCCTCAGATATTAAAAGTCACAAGATATAAAAATAAATCAATAAATATAGACCCAAAAGAAAACTAAAACTTCAAAACAGTAAAATGACTGCTTCCGTCGTTCTAGTGTTAGAGGATTATATGAGTTTTATCATAAACTCATGTTTCTAAGTATAAGCGTCTCGACGAATTTGATTTTTATGTTTAAAATTGATAATTATCTATTAATTTTACATAGTTATCCTTTGTTAAATTTAAATAGAATCACAAAGGTGTTAATGTCATCCTGTTAAAAAAGATTGTGGTTCATTTTTAGAGTTCTGTTTTGTAGCTTTTCTGACACTTTCAGGTGGGCAGCAATCTGCGCCTGGCGCTGGCGGGGGTTGCCGGCGGGGGATGCGCTGGAGGGACAGGTGTAGGAGGCAAGCGACCTAAGGCATACCCAACGCTCCCCACAGAAGAGTTGTTATCTGAGATGCGGAGGGTGCATCTTTACGTCGATAAGGTGACGTCAGCTATGTCTCTATGTGCGAGACGCGCGAACTATCTATCCATTCACTACACCTAGTATGCTCAAACACTACCCCTACTCTATATCTTCCATTCTTAGGGCATAGCTCATCATATAGGTTCGCTGAATATTTAGTTGAACAATATGGTAGGAATTAGAAAGAATTTCAGTACGATGTGCATTAATGTGGCCATTAAAAATGGAAAGTTGAAACATTTGTGCTCTCATTCGTTTGATGTAAATTTAGCCGAGTACGTTTAACGCTGGGTTGTAGAATGAATGTTAAGAAAAGGGTATACGGGTTTGGAAGAGGGTATTGTTTTTTTTCACCGAGGATGTGTTGGGAGTAGTTATGAGGTAAACATACTAAAAGTCCTGATGCTTACACCTTGCGCGAGGGTGGGAGGCGGGTGGAAGGGTACCGTTTTTTGTTTTCTCGCTCCTATCTCGTTAACAGTGGGTCGTACAAAAAACTACTTTTAGCATAGATAAAAACTTATTAAGTTTTAAATAATGTTTCTATTTTTTCTATATTCCTTATAGTTTTTGAGATATCTGCACAAGAAAACTATTAATTCACAAAAAGAAATTTTTACTTTTCTGTCAAATTTTTACTTTTCTGTCAAACTTTTGCTTCTAATTACTGAATCCTTTGTTTTACAGTAAATGTTATAGAACTTTAAATTACATTTAAAATTATGTATAGGTTTACTATTCTATCTTTACCCGGGCCAGAGATGTAGCAATTTAAAAAATTCAGTTTTAGTTACCTAATTCATCAAATTTGAAAGACAAGCAGCGTTTTCTTCTAAGGAAGGTTCATTTTACTTGCGCTAGGTGTTGTGTACAGTAAAACCTCATTATATTAAGCTCATAGGTGACAACTAAATTACTTCATTCCCTAACCCCCTCCCTACCCTCTCCAAACAAACATCTTAATATCACCTTTGTGTATCGAGGTGTTGGTACTAATAAAACCAGTGAATAAGGTGATTGAATAATAATGATAACCATTTATATTGCAATTGAATTTATTTGCAAAAAAGTTAAAGCTAAAAGTAAGGGTGTATTTTTTCTTAATTGGGGTTTTAGGGCTTGACAACATCGATGTCATTAGAGTCCTTGCAGGTAGGTAAAAAATAGTTTCTCACCATAGAGAAAAGCCGACGTGTCTCTTTCCCGTGTGTGGGACTCGCCGAATACCTCGACCATACCCACTAATAAACCCTCCTGAATTAAAAAAATGTCATGTAATTGACGAATTACAGGAGCAGAAAAACAATTAAAGTGGCCTCCAAGGTGGAGTCGCGCAACTGGCCAAGTTTCCCCTCCTGTTGTTATATTACTTCATGGAAGAAGTCTGAACTCTTTCTGAAATCTGTCCACCAAAACCTATTGCAAATAGGGAGGGCGCTCGCGTAGGTAGTTGGCTCTGTGGAGAGGGTTACATCCGGTGTGATATGGTGTAAAAAAATTATATTTAAAAAAATAATTGGTGTAAAACTGAAGTAAATCTCTAGGGACACTAGGGTGTAAAAATAATTCTTAAATTGGGAGTGATAAGAATAAAAAGGCTTAACAGGTTATAGGTTTGGTTGAAACTTATATAATTACCGTATATTTTTTGCGTTTTCGCTCCTGACGATCAGATGATCTGACAATTTTTGACGATACAGCACATAAATTTTGTATGTTTCGAGTTGTCGAAAATATATTAATTATTCCTAAAATCAGAGACAACTAATTATATTAGTTACACGTGTTTTAGATATTTCAATTATTCAATTGAATTTGCAGTAAAAGTACTGCGCGATACAATCTCTACATCCTTTTGACTAACCTCATATTATATGCACCGTCAAACAGCTATCTTCAAATAGCCAACCTACGATCAACAGCGCTGCAATTGGTATATTCGAAACTTCGAATATTACAATTTGGGCTCCAAACTCTCGATGTATGAGAATACGGAGATCGGCCTCCTGTCTAGTCTCCATGGGAGAGGGGTTGTGGACCAGCGAGGATATCGTGTGATAATATGTATCTGAAAATAATATTAGATTGGCAAGGAAGATTGGGAATATGAACCACAGTGGAGTTAGTATGATACATTGCGTATACTCGATGGAATGTGTGAGGTGATGCGGAGATAGAATTGATTATTGGCATATATAGTGTAGATGTGCATGTTGTTGTGGGAACTACTAGTAGTGCCTGGATGGTTTGTTTATGACATTAGAGGATATCATGTGATAATTTGTATCTGTATCATAACATTAGAGGATAGGACGAAAGATAAGCGAGAAGATAGTTTTGTGAGCACGTATGAGAGTGTCGATCTCTATACTGGCACCGATTGGAGGGTAGTCGTCACAGCACTTGGAAATTTATATCGAACGTGTTGTTGTGGATCAACAAGGACGTGTTATATGGAATGAGTATGATATAGTAACCTTACGGAAAGTTTACGTTGAAGGTAAATACTGAAGCTAAATTGGTATATGTTTATTATTGTTGAAGTGCTGAATCTGAGGAAGAAGAAACCAAGATACATTGACAATTATTCGAGTAATGTGAACAATTCAATTGGAGAACTCGCAAGCATGTATTGTGGGTATAGTGATGCATTGGGAAATGGAACACCGTAAGCAGAATATACTACATCTATATATTCGCAGATAGCAGTAAGCACCCGCCTCCCCGTGGTGGGGACGGGCAACTTGGGATTTTTCCCAAGGCAAAAGGGTGCCGCCATATAATGGCAAATGAGATAAAATAGAACAGAGATTTTTCGTTTTACTTGTGATTCCCGGTAGTAGCCTGACGGCCAAGGTACGGGGTTAGCGAAGAAAATGAAAAAAAAAAAAAAATGTCTAGTCTCCATGCGGACAACTGAACGTATAATCTACGTGGAGTCGTAGAAGTAAACTTGTATAGAGGCTGTAAAGATCATTATTTTCAAGTACATTACCTAAAAGTGAAATAAAAACCAAAGAATTCAGAGGTCGTTAAGACGTTTGCGCCTTGTTTATTAAGCTTTCTGAATGTTTTTATTAAGTGTATGTTCCTTCTGCTTGGATTTTGAAATAGTTCGGTATTACACGTTAGTATTCGATACAGAAAACTGAGTCTATTTTTGTAGGGTTTTTTAGTGGTATTAAATTTTTGAAATTAACAAAAATGAAAATTTATTGCTACAAAAGGAGAGAATTATGGAAACTAATATATCAATTTAGAATATTATAAAAGAACCCCGGACAACGCCGTACAATATGATATAAAAATCCAGATGTGTTGACAAATGTAATATACATGCAGGGTAAAATATATCAATTCTCAGTACCAATTGTTCTCTGAATGTCGATGTCATTTTTTGTATGTTTGTTAAACTATGCAAAAAAAATTTTTTATATTTATTTATGAATTATTTTAAATTCGAATGGCTGGCTGGTAATGATTGTTTTATGTTTCTTTTCAAAATCCGGACAAAGCCAAGACTTGCAGTATAGTTTACATAACCAGGAAGAACATAGGCTAACTTTTCTTAATGTGTGAAAAGGAACATAGAAAGGTTTTTGACGATGAAGTCAGAAAAAGAAACCATCTTCGGGGAGGTGTATTCGCTTACGCTGCCTAAACGGCAAGAGATGGTGACAACAATGAAAGACAAATAATCGCCTCAAAGAGTTCTACAGGAAAGTCCGTGACAGTATATGTCTATTTATGCTGAATTATCGTAAAAAGTTCTCAAAAATAGAAGAGTTAAAATACTTCAATTTAAGAAGGAAAAAATTAATCATCAACTTTAATGGGTTCTTTGTTTTGCGTATTTAACAAAGATAAACAAACGGCGTTAAATCGTAAAACGCGAATGAATAGTTTAGATTGTACAAACACTTCAGTGAAATGATGCAAACTTACTGCTGCCATTGTCTTGCTTCGGAAGCGGCTCCCGGCGAGTGGGTTCGTTCCACCTAAGATACTGAAATGAATAGGGACACTTTCGATATTATGTCAGTGTTGGATCACCATTGGAGATAGGGGGTAGAGGTAAACAGCCATTGAACGCCCATGATTGGATGGAAGGGCCATATAAAAATGTTTAATCGAAAAAGACGGGTTTAATCCATAGATTTCGCCCCCCCCCCAGGGGACCTAGTAAGTACATGTTTGGCAAACACGGGGCCCCGAGCTGAGTCTGGCATTATTCCCATTTACTTGTGCTAGGCTCCTTCCCCCCCCCCCAGGGGGCTTACATCTAGTAAGTACGTGTTTGGCAAACACGGGACCCCGAGCTGAGTCTGGCATTACTTCCACTTACTTGTGCCATGCTCCTTCCTTTCTCTTTTCTGACCTTCCTTGGTCACCTCTTGTTCTTTTCGATCCCGACGCTACTAGGTTGCGAGGGCTAGGGTATCGTTCATTTTCCTCTTTCCTCTTCTTCTTTTTTTTTTTTTAATGTTATTTAGTAAAGTCGTGAGATATAATGGGATTTGAGTTTTGAGTTTTAATTCAGGAGGGTTTTTAGTGGGTATGGCTGAGTCATTCGGCGAGTCCCACACGCGGGGAGAGTCATGTTGGCTCTCCCTAGTGCGTAACTGCATTTTCCCTTCCTGTACAAGTTTTAAGGGCTCTAATGACCTTTGATGTTGACGAGCCCTAAAGCCCCACAAAAAAAAAAAATAAAAAAAATAGGCTCCTTCCTTTCTCTTTCCTGACCTTCCTTGGTCACCTCTTGTATTATTATGAATGTTTAAAATTAGGATGCATTACGTATGTTTTTACAATCAGTAAGTAAAATTATTTTGAACTTACGATATTGATAGATCTTATTTTTACAACATAAAATAAGATTGATTTAGGAAATTATTCCGAGCTGTTCCGGGTACTCAGCTAGTAATAATATAAATATATATTCATGTATATTACTTACGTATGTACCACGAAATAGTTATACATGTTATTTTTACTAACTCTACCGTGCTGTATTTGTATGTATAGAGGTTTATTGTTCAGATTATTATATTTATATTATTGCACAGAATTATTAAAACTAATTTGCATACGTTATTTTATATACTTGTATTTTACCTAAGGTCGACTAGACCTAGATACGTACATATTCGTTCATTCAATTGCCTTATGTCTCTAAATTTCCGAGCTTCAGTTTCAGCCATATACACATTTCAGCGTATCCAGTTTGACCCTATCCCCAATTCTAATAATTGTATTGATACTGTGTTTTTGAAGTGTCTTGCTGTATGATTAATTTAGTTTCCCCTCGGCACATCATCCATCGAAAACAAATTTGGTGAACGAGGTGATGAGGTGCGTGATGTGCCTCAGGTTCTGCCTCTGTGGAACACGTTGACGACGCATTTGGACGGCGGCGTCAGCGATGGCCGAGCGCCTTCCAACGCTGCTCCTGGACGCCATCGCCCCCCACAAGGCTACAGTCCCCCTCGAACAGCTAGCAACCCACAATGGCTGGGGGATGAGCTCCAGCGGCTTTTCCAGGCGGACATGAGGAGGTAAGGCGAACACTTCGCCTCATCATTTCTTTTTGAGCGTGCTTTGAGGAGGAAACAGATTTTTTTTCCCTGTCACCACATAGTTTTGATATTGCATGTCTAAGAATTGATCTTCCTCTTTTAAAAAGATCTTGAGAATACATCAAGAAAGTTGAAGTAATTTCTACCAGATCACTTTATTACACCGTGAGAATGATGTTTTTCATTTTTGTGTTCGTTCATTGTCAACCTCAGGGCAGTAACCATCGTAGTGCAATCGTTCCCGGTCGCACAGGATCCGAGTCTTGCATGAGGGAGTTATGTTCTCCTAAGATTTCATGATTAACGTTAAATATTGAACCCTTTGATAACACTAATATAAGTAAATCCTTTAATATAAAAATAGTCATCCCTTCCTCTACCGATTCGATGCAATCTTTGTTTCCCAGAAACTCACGGTGTCATCCGGGGCATCTCCCATCAACGACGTCTCATACGCCGTCTCACCAGGTGCAGCAGCATCCCCAACCACAGCAGATGCATCAGCAACAACAACAGGCCACTGCTATCGCAAGTAAGTTCAACAAGGGAGCTTCAAACTATTTTTCAGTTGTATAATTAACTTCAAACTTTTTCGGATTTTGAGGGGTTTGCGAGTACCGCAATTGCTTAGCCCTCAGCACTGGGATAAGATGTGACCAGCATCTCTGTTCGTCCGATTTGACCCCAATGATGGATGTAGTACTCATTCTATATCAAACTGAGTAGATCTGGGAGACAGTGTGGACGTTGGGCTATGAAGATAAGTCCCACACTACATCGGGATTGAACACAGCAATTTCACGCTACACTCACTGAGTCTAACTTTTCGTGGCTACATTGACTACAAATTTACCATTCTTGTGGATAATTCTTTCTCTGTGATGATTGTGACATTTATACGGACATCTTATCTGGATCAAATATTTTCTGCGTAATACTTGCGGGATTCCTGTAACATTGGATTTCTATTGATATCCCAGCTGTCTTAATTCCTTAAAATTTACTTACTTATTTCATCAGATAATTGACATAAATTACGTTTTATTAGCCAGTACATCATCGCATTGTTATGTTCATCCCTCGCAAAACGACGCCATTATAAGATATTTCACCTTTTTAAATTAGTTGAGAATCAAATAATGTGATACAAATCAACAATGAATCTAATATAAGAATTTAATAGTAAAGCAGAATACTGGTATGATTGTCCGTGTCCTTGTAAAGGTGGTGGAGATCGGTTGCCGCCTCTACAGATCCTGCAACAGATGGTGGGTGGCGCCGCTCCCTTATTCATCGCTTTCCCTGCTCCACAGCCACATGCGCAGCAGGCACAGCAGGCACAGATGCAACAACAACAGCAGCAACACGCACGATCACAGGTTCAGGCAAGACCTTCGGGCATCTAAGTGCGTGAGTCTAGGGCGAACATGAGTTTTTTTTGCAGACATTTCGATATAAATGACACAACCAGTAGCTATAAAGCCAATGTTAGACTTCAGTAATGACATTTCTTGTGTCTAACTTACCAAAGCAATAATATCTGTGCAGTCGCCAAAAGACTGATTAGATTGTTTTGCGTGCTATAAAGCAATGTTTGCGTAAATCTCAATGTTTTGTAACCTTCAGGAAAAGGTTTGCAAAGCTTTCCATGTAATAATGAAATACAAATCCTATACGATGGACCTATACCCCAAATGCGATAGAGGATTTTAAAAAAATTAAGCTATATTTTCTTTCATCTGACCATGGATGTTGGCCGGCTTGCATGTGGCGAAATCATTACAAGAATCATTTACATTTTTTCCCCTTGTGTCATTTTTCTTTTGGTATTCCACTTTCAGTTCTCGCCCCTCCACTGATAGTGTCTTTTCATCATTGATCGACTCTTTTAAAAACAGTTTATTTATATTTTCATAAGTTTCCTTTTCAGGAACAAATACAATAATCCCTCAACATTCGTGAACATGTCAGTCGCGAATTCGATTATTCGCGAGCCAATCGCAGCTTTTTCGGATTAAGGTGTAGGTCGTCAACAAATTCTGTTAACGATTCAAACCGAAACGTTTTTAAAGAAAATGACAAAATACAAAACACCCCTTAGTACTTTATTTTGCATTCTATCTTCAACCACAACTCTCCGACGTGTATTATGGGGTCTCTACGATTTGTCCTCCCCACGCACACCACGAAAACAATTTGTTCACTTTCTCAACCTTTTTTCTAAAATCGTAAATAAATAAATTTACTGTCATTTTATGTGGGGCTTTACGGCTCGTCGACATCGAGGTCATTGGAGCCCTAAAAACTCATACAGGTAGGGAAAATACAGTTACGCACTAAAGAGAGCCAACATGACTCTCCCCGCGTGTGGGACTCGCCGAACGACTCAACCATACCCACTAAAAACCCTCCTGAATTACAATATATCAAATCATTATAAATAATGAGGAAAATGAAAGATACCCTAGCCCTAATAGCGTCGGGATCGAAAAGAACAAGAGGTGATCAAGGGAGGTCAGGAAAGAGAAAAGAAGGAGCCTTACACAAGTAAGTGGAAGTAATGCGAGAATCAGCTCGGGGCCCCGTGTTTGCCAAACACGTACTTACCCTGGGGGGTAAACTTACTGTCCAAAAATTTATTGCGCACGACCACATAGAGGACACTAAACTAATGTATTATCTGGAAGCAAGCAAGCGACCATTCCCACTTTCCCAGTTTTTACTTAAATGTAATTCCATCCTGGATATTTCCCTAAATCGGGAGCAACGTTATAGGCTGATTTGATTTACTTAAAGGTATGAACATTCTGAAAGAAGAATTGTTTGATAAATGTTGTTCTAACAGGGAACGGCTGCAGCAGGAGGGCAAGGGAGTCATCAGGGCGCGCGCATCGCCGCTTCGCTCGTCTCCTCCCTCACAGGCGCCTCCGTCGCTGCTCCGGTCGTCTCACAACAGCCGCATCTGCAGGTGCGTTCTTTGAGCATATGTTACTCTCCTTATGGATGCATTATATTACCTCAATACCTACGATGGGCGTGGCATTCATTACCGTTTTGCTACATACATAGAAGGAAGTCCAAAAAAAAAATGTGACTTTAATTTTCTTTAGTAATTTAAGGAAACAATTTCATTATGTTTCGTGGCGTATATCAATTTCAGTACTCATTTCAGATTCATTACTTATTCTTATTTTGTGTGGCGTAAATTGATTGAAATAGCCGTCGGAATACGCTGTATTCGCGCCATTTATTAAAGATGAAAATATATAAGTTTTTCACATTGTTCCCATGTTGCTTTCATGGTCATATGGTTTCTGGACATCTTAGATCTAGCAATAGCTGAAAAGAGAATGGTGGTAATTAGTACAAGTGCACATATCATTTGGTTATACGGTGAATCATCACATAATTTGATAATCGAATCGTTATCTGCAAACAGGAAAAATAATATCTAAAAATTCGTTATTCTAGCGCAGCCACGAATCAGCGTGTTACTGTTAAAATCTTTGACCAGTGGATGACCATTACCTTAACTAGGAACCATCCCTTCGTTCAGGTCCCGGGATTCGAAGGAAAACAGAGAAAAACCTGGGACAAATTAAAATTGCAGAGATCTTGTACACAACTGTAAGAATTTGAGTGCACTGATGGTTCGTCCATGAATGATTTGGTAGGTGTTGCTTTCCACTGCCATAGTGCCACCATTCCTTTTGCAGCGTGTACACTGCGGAGAAATATGCAATCCTTGAGGCGCTGAAGTTTATTCAGCTATCTTCAATACAGCGTGTGGTTCTAAGCAGTGACTCGATTAGTGCTCTGTGGTCAGTGTCTTCACTGTACACTTGTGACATCCTGACACTGACTATTCGGAATATAATAAGCAGTTCAACATTTTGAAATAGTCCTTTGTTTGGTTCCTGGGCATGTGAGTATTATTAGTAACGAAGAAGCTGAAGAGGCAGCGAAGCGGGGAACACAGAAGGCAGTCCCAGACATTTCAACCGTTCCCACGTCAGATTCAAAGCTTGCCATAAGATCGTCTATTCTTAAGACTTGGCGAGCCGAATGGGAAAATTTCGTTTCAAACTGAGAAAGGTAAAAGACTGTTAAGACCTGGCCATCTTCATCCCGTGCGAACAGACGTGAAGAAGTGATTCTTTGTATTGGCCACTGCTATCTTACCCATGGTCATCTCTTTCTTTTGGAGTGTCTCAAATATAGTACCAGCCACCGGAGACACAATCTACCCAACAGATTGGACGTTATGCTTAGGCAAAATGAACACTTGGATATACCTTTTTAGATTCCTTCAGGAATGTGGACTTTGACAAGCCGTAAAACCCTAATAATATTGACTGCACTGAATGAACTTTATTCCTACTCAGGATTGGTTATTGTTATTCTCATTACTAATTGGGGCTAGTGGGTTCAACTACATTCGGTCATTAGAGCCCTCTCAGGATTGGGAGCAAATACAAGACGAACTTAGTCTCTGTGTAACAGTATACGAGACGTGTTCAAAAAAAGATCGAACTTTCGTCATAAAACGTTTATTATTAGAGTACTTATTCATTTCTATATAGTGCCCTTCGAAGTACTCCCCCTTGCTTAATATGCACCGCTCTCATTGTTTCTACTGTTCATATACTTCCTGGAACCCGCTTGGTGTGATAGATCGTAGTTGCTTCTGCAAATTCCTTTAGGTTTATTCTAATCTTTGAAATCGATGTCCTATCAAGATGATTTTTAGATTGGAATTTTTTTACTGTCTGCTGGAGCCATATTTGTAGGGTACGGAGAATGGGGAAGCACGGTTGCTCCTTTATTGACCCAAAATTGACCAACGAGCTGAGACGAGTAACTTGGCGCGTTGTCATGATGCAACATCCAGCTCTTGTTCTTACGCAACCCAGACCTCTTCTGACACACAACTTAACGTAAACATCTTGAAACTGTTGCATAAGACTCTTTGTTGACTATCCGACCTTTTTCACAAATCACGCAGATCGATCAGCATCAATGTTTTAATGGTTTGTTGATGTTGAGGGTCTCTCCAATCTTCGATTTTCGGCGATCGATTTTTCGCCGAATTGAAACGTTTAAACCATAACCACTCGTAACATTGTGTGCGCCGCTGGACCGGATTTAAAATTTGGATGCTCCTAGACCCAAGAGTTTTCACCACCCTCTCTTCGTATCGTCGGAGGGGAGGGGGTGGTCGGTCGGGCAGTTTCCCGAAAGTAAATACTCTTTATGATGATAATTTTAATTTCATCGACTAATAAACTTCGCTTATGAAAATAATTTGATAAACAAATTTTTGTATTTTACATTATTAATTAAATTAAATACCCCATCAAGGTATTGGAAATAAGTTTAATCTCTTCGATAACTATCAACACCTAAATACATGTATGCAATATAGATCATTATTGACACATCAAAATTAAACAGATATTAAATTTAGATATTCCTTGAAATATGAATATGAGAGAGAGTTTGAAAATTATTTTACTCATGAAATAAAATTGAAAAGAAACATACTATAAAAAAATTCAACTTTAAAAATATGAGAACAGTTTTTGTGTAAGTAGGACTATTTACCTTCTAAGTTAATTTATAAAGTCTTTACCCTTTCTTTTTTTGTTCAAGTGAATGTGTCTATGATATCATCATAAGGCATTCCTTGAGTCAACCTTACCTCGATAGTGAGCTGGATGAATGATGTCAATCTGTGGTGGCTGATGGGAAGATTTTAAATAGTTCTCCACATGATGAATGATATCGCTCCTGTGTAATTTGTGACAGGAGCACCAACAAACATTCTTAAGGCAATGACAATGTTCAGATAGATGTCTACTGCATCAAAATGACACAAACTGCCGGTTTTTCCGTTGTCAGTATTTTGCACCAGAAAAGGGCTACTAGTGTAAACACTCATCTACAACAGACTCTTGATCTTCGGGATACAAACTCAATAGTTCTCTTTCATGTTGCTGATTTCTGAGGCTTCCAGTCCTGTAATAACCTCGAACAATCCAAACATGTTATGGAACTGAGTAAATTTATTTTCACATTAGGAATATAATATAGCTCAAATTAAATTGAAAATGTTCACACGAAAGTTTTTAAGTCCTGTAAATGTAACATCACTGCTATGTCCACTATTTTCCAAGAGTGTGTAGGTGTCTCCTTTTGTGTTGGGAATTTGCTACATACCCCTAACATTTATCTCTCGCTGTACTTTCTAGGTCATCTAATTTTTTTCTCATTCTTGAAGAAAACCACAAAGAGACTTACGGTAAGTAATAATCTTCCCTAGCTCTGTGGTTTCATATTGCAGTTTTATGTTCACTTTGTTGAACCTTTCCAGTATGGTACCGCCTAAAAACGCCATGAATGTAGTCTCAAGAGAACTCAACTTATCTTTTAAAGCAATTTTTTTATTTTTAGTTGTGGGTTTTTCATCATTGTCATTGGCAATTCCAAAATGCCTCCTGTGTCTTCACTTACAACTCAGCAGCCGTTGTGACGAGCAGACCACTGAGTCTTGGGCAGGTTTTGTAATTTAAGGTACACTTCATAACCCAGCAGTTATATAGTTCTTATGATAGCAAGCCCTAAATCCCCAAAAATAATAATAGTTTATAGTTCAGTAGAGCTATCATTTTGGATTGTAAAAGGTGGAGTAATTTATGTTTTCTGATGTGTCATATGAATTTACCCCCTTGTAAGAAATCCCAAGTTTTCGACTCCCCCCCCCCCACCTAGTGCGATTTCTTCCATCTTGAAAAACAAAAAGCACTTTGATCTTCCATCTTGAAAAAGGAAAAGCACTTTTTTCAGTTTTTCCTCAGTAACTCTCTTCCAGTGCATTTTTGGCAAAAAGATGTTTTCTTCCATTTTTAAGGGCATTATATTTCCTACAAGTTTCATATGTAACATATTCGAAAATTTGAAACAACTACTGAGATTGTGAGTGGCCGTGAAATTTTGCATCAATGTAAAAAACGCAAAAAGTTAGATATGTCAGTGGTTTCGCCTTAATAACATTTTTTAGTGAAGTTTTGAGCAGAATGCTTAATAACCAGTCGTATAGAGGATTACTTACACGATTCATACAAAATATTTGTAAATACTCCAACAGACGCCAACAGAATATTGATATAACTTTAGTGAAAAGTGGACTGGAAATTGAAAGTATCACCCACTGTTCAAATACGTATTACTGAGTGTGATATCATCTTTAATCCAATCTGCATGTAAATTTACCTATGTGTAGTTCGTGAGACTAATGAAAATTCTGAGGAATAAGAAATTTTTGAAAAAGAAAAATCCAGATTTTCAACAAATATTTGGTTGATGATGTTGATGTATGTAATTTATCGGTTAGACCAAAACACAGTAGATAGTTTAACTCATCTTCTTCCATGTTGAATGCAACCTCTGGTGCATTACCACAGGATTCGAATCCATAATGTAGACATGCGATAGAGCATAGAGTCGCGTGTTTTGCTGCTGCATTCGTTGCCACAAGGCTTTTTGCATTGGCACGGAATTATGTTCAGCAATGCCAGTTGACTGGTTCTTTATTCATTGGATGAACTTGTAGGTAAGTTCTGTACGCATGATATATAACTGCATCCCTTGGAGGTAGTCGTATTCGCCACATACAATTCGGCGTTTGTAGCATCTTTATTGAGTGGTCAAAGACTACTGGTTTTCATTTCTCCGCTGAAAGAACACGCTGAGTTCTTTTCAGTAGGAGACCAAGCCTCATGTCGAAACCTCACTTCGCCCTTGGGGTTTTCATATTATATATCTTCAGTAAAGTTCTTAGGTCTCATCTTTGATCAGATACTAAATTGTAATGAACATCTTACCAACCTAAGAGCAACTTTCTTAAGTCTCTGAATCTTTTGAAGTGCCTGAGTAGCAGAGAATGGGGTGCTGATCGTTCCTCCTTGTTACATTATTATCGAGCATTCATAAGATCTCGGCTCGATTTTGGCAGTGTTGTGTGTAGCTCTGCTCATGCAAGCGATTTAAACAAATCTGTAGTGTACCTCACTCAACTTTCCAATATATAAGTTTCATACTATCATCACAACATGGTATCATATCAACTATCATATCAACATTACATGGTATACTCCTGAACACAGTACTTACACATTCAAGTATAGGTTGCATGATTATCTTCCACATTAAATTCTTTCCAATAGCATTATAGGAAGATTAAATAAAGCGCCTCCAAGATTTCCTTACATAAATTTTCGCTGTATCTAAAAAACAATGCGACGTACAGGAATGCAGTTCACCAATCTGTACGCAGAATTAAGTGACCCATCAAAATGCTTTTGTGAATATTTTCAAAATTTTGAATTTTAAGAAACCGGGATTGGAGCGCGGTATGTAAATGAAGTAGTATGAGCTGTCCAGAAATAGGTTTCTATTCCCAGTGCATTCAAAGGGAAATCTCAAGTTTGGTTTTGATGCATAATTTGTTCATAAGTTATAGGGTAAAAAAATTCTTAACATACGACCCGGGTTTTTCTCCGGTTTTCCTTCGGGTAGAGGCGGATTTATCATACAGGTTCTCTAGGCTTTGTCTAAATTGTATCAATAAATCGTGAATTTAGTGTTATTTCAATTCTTTTGATTTTTAAGCACTATACTCAGAATAATCTACATGTAATTTTTTGTGTTAAATTACAAACATATTGACATTCTATTAGTATTATAACTCGCAGCTAACTTTTTATCTTATCTAGGAATTTTTGCTGAAATTTTTGAATCCGCCTCTGCCTTAGGGCCCTTGATCGGAATTGATGGGATGGTCCCTTGCTTGCTTCCGGAGAGTAAATTAGTTTNAATTCTTAACACACTCATGCATTGGACATCATCGCCAAAATCTGAAAATAGACTCTCCTGGAGCAAATTCACAAAGATCCCAATATCTCAACAAAAAAAATCGACCGATTACAATACTTTCCTTATATAGACACTGTGCAATTGGAAAGTAAAAATTGGATAGTGTTCATCGTGCAGGAATTCGACTAGTTACTTGTCTGCAAGGGCTCTCATGACGACGGTTTTTTGTGTGGGACTTTTGGGTTCATCAAGATCATTAGAGCCCTTGCAGGTGGGAAAAATGCAGTTTCGCACCATAGGGAAGTGCCGTAGTGTCTCTTCCCCGTGCGTGGGACTTGCCGAATATCTCGTCCATACCCACTAAAGAAAATCCACCTGCAAGGGCTCTTATGACGTTGACGAGCTCTAAAGCCCCACAAAATTGAATCGACTAGTTAAGGGAACCTACCCTTCTTTTCTAGTCACAGCCAAAAGTGGCGACCCATCTCTTTACCTCCAGCGGCAACTACTTATCTTACGACAATTTCCCCATATGCTTACTTTACCCGACAATTTTCCTTTTTCTTTGGAAACGTTGAATATTTGCAAATCAAGGTTTCAGTAAGACCCCTCCTTAGGCTTTGCATAAGCCGAAGATTATTTTCGATCTTCTGTAATATGACAAGAAGAATATTCCAACTGCGATGTTGAGGGTATACTTCCGCCTAATTCTTGACAAACATCGGGTATATATTCCTCTGTTTACTGACGGGTCGAAGCAGGCTGCTCCGTGGTATACCCGCGTAAGTCCTGTGGCTACCGCCTCGACGACTTGTGCAGCATTTACACCGCTGAGTGCTACACCTTATTTAGATCACTGCAATCAACCAAATTCTCCTCCACATCAAATTTCTTGATTTGCTCCGATTCTCTGAGTGCCCTTCCAGTAATCCAGAATATGTATCCAGTCGATAAGCTTATCCATATTAATGATGTTTAAAATATGAATCAAGAATGTTCTAGTAATGTTAGAAGTTTTTTAATGTACATGGAAGAGTTGTACATTATTTCTTGTGATCACCAACTACAAAATATACATAATTTCCCCCCAGGGGACTTACATCTAGTAAGTACGTGTTTGCCAAACACGGGGCCCTGAGCTGAATCTGGCATTCCTTCCACTTGTGCTTGGCTCCATCCTTTCTCTTTTCTGACCATCCTTGGTCACCACTTATTCTTTTCAATCCCGACGTTAAGCGTATCTTTCATTTTCCTCTTTCTTCTTTTTTAAAATGAGATATGTTGATTTTTGAGTTGTAATTCAGGAGGGTTTTTAGTGGGTATGGTTGAGTCATTCGGTGAGTCGCACACGCGGGGAGAGTCATGTTGGCTCCCCTTAGTGCGTAATTGCATTTTCCCTACCTGTACAGAATTTTAGAGTTCTAATGACCTTGATGTCGACGAGCCGTAAAGCCCCACAACCACAAAAATGAACTCTGAAATGTCAAAAAATAATGCCTTAGAACAGACACATTGAGGTTATATGTGTTTCGGCAAATTTTTATCATTGAAATGACATGGTTTCCTCCTTTCATTTAATTTCTTGAGAAAATGTACCCATTTGAGGGGTTGAAATTGACAGTTGACTGGTATGTTCGCCATAATTATTTTTCGACTTCAAATCAACCAATGATTCTTTATATTACTCTGATTCTTTTCCCAAGGGTTTCATTTTCTCCCAACTTAGCCCAGATTTCTTGTCAAGATTCTCTTTATTTTTTTCGGAATAGTAATTTAGTATTCGGGATGGTATGTGTATAATGTTGCTTACAAGAGTTGTATATCTGTGGTTTCGCTTCGTGTAGGTGCCATAATTATCCTGTACTTTTCCCTTTCTATCACCATTTAGTAGTCTTCTTAGTGCATCTTTTTATGATGTGGTCTCGATGTAGCAACAGGCAGCGGCACAGCAGGCGGCAGCAGGTGGCATGGGCGCGCCACGGTCTCTACCTAACAACATCTGGCAACGTCAGATCAGGAAGGAATTCCATGACGCCTTGCGACTTGCGTCGGCCGCCACCGGGTGAGAATTTTCAAATTTTTAATCGACACAAATATTAATGATTGTAATATTAAGTGTATACATTTAGTTTATTTCTTGATAATTGATTTAAAATTTATCGTGTACCAGCGGAGAACCAGGGTGTTTACACGTTTGAATTTTGTGATAACGGACGAATATTCTTTCATAAATACCATTGATATCTAGTAAAAATGTTACTAATGGTATGATTGTGTTTATGAGTAATATACATACTACTAACCTTAATACCATACTTACTAAAGAATATAACTTTAACTGACTTATGAAAGAATATTACTTTTACAAAAAATTGGCTTCAACTCACACAACGCAGAAATACTATATACAATCCTGATACTATATACGAGTAAAATGGGTTCCGCATTTTATTTTTCTGAATTTCGTGATCAGCTTTGTTCCATCAATGAACTTGTAGAGATATATTCTTTCGAATCAATGTGAAAATTACTCTAAATTTTCGCACGGTAGGTGATTCACATTTTCTCCATTTGTTTCATCACAATTCTGCTTCTGGAGGAGCAGGTTTACTGCAACCCTCTCCACCAATATTTATTCTTTGTTTCGTTTTATGCCCATAATGCTCTAATGGAGATATTCACTTGTTCAGAGGTGCTGGAGGCGTTGCAGCCGCCACCACGGCAGCTATTTTCATCAGTGCAGCGGCGGCAGCTGCAGCCGGTGGAGCTTGCGCATTGGCGCCTCGTGTGGAGTTGCCGGTGCATAGCTATGTCTACCGCAACCCTTATTCTCTGCAACAATCTCAGGTAATCACCTCAATCGTTAAGGTTAAATGTCGCGTTGGTCTAGTGTGACTCAAAATCAATAGGTGGCACCACTTTTGAGGCTAAAATCATTGCTGCTATATCTCAGTTACGATTTCATATATTTTCTTTCTGAAACGGATTTTTTCTTATTAATTGTTCTGCATTTCAAATAATTAGTAAGTAATTTTTTTCTTAACACCTTGCAACATTCACTAAATTTATCTCTTGAAATAAAAAACCGCTTGTATCCCCATCCTGATATTAAAATGAACACAAAACTTAAATAGGTATATTTGTTAGTTGAATAAAAGAACAAACGATGTCGCAAAAATAAATTATGGGCGGGGCAATTAAGATACGGGCGCTAGGCTAGAAATGAGTCCGCCGCTCTCGTCTTCCGTTCTGATCGAGTGAGAGCGGGTTGGGTGGACTGGTACTGCGCCACCAGTCCCGGACACCGCAAACTTTGGACACGTTTCAGCGACCACCATTGGCGCTATTGTGCAAAGTTTCGTGTTGCCAAGAGTGGGGATCCTGCCTTCATTGGCCGGGTCACGACGACTGATGAAACCTCTATTAGAAAACCCTCAACACCAAGGTGTGTTATGCGTCGATGAGGTGAATGAGTGTTGAGGATAAAGACTAGCTAGCGGATAACCTCTACTTTTCTCCCTCGAAAGTGATGGAAAAAACATAATGTTATGCTGAATTCCCGGACCCTTAAGAATCAGAGGAAATGAGGAAGCAGTCGTTTCCGCGAAGTCGGCGTGCCTCAAGAATCGCGTGGATTTCTTTACGAGTCCATATATCCTAAATTCCATCAAGACAAGGATTCTGAGAGAATGGAACAGTGAGTGGTTGACTGTTGATGGAATAAACTCCGTCTTATCAAGTCCTCTCTTAAGTCATGGAGCAGTTCATGTAGGTCAGCCAGGTGCGAGGAGGTGTTACTGACCCGCTTGCGAATAGGACATTGTTTTCTCACTCGTAGGTGTCTCTAGCAAATTGATCAACCCATATGTGAGGAGGGAAGTTCTTCACTGACAATGCGTCACCTACTAACTAACTGCAGAAAATAACCCAGAATACGGAGAAACATTGGTCTGGCTGCAGATTTACCAACAATTCTTGGAAATGAAACAGATGATGTTAATAAATTAAAAGAATTTTATAAATAGATCGGGGCTCCTCTCACAAGTTCTCGAGAGAGTTTAAATTTTCATTATCCTTTCCTTTTCGTTTTCTTCTTACCTTTCATTCTTGCCTTTCCGTGTTTGAAAATTATAGTTTTCATAATTTAGTTAATTTTTGATATAATGTATTGGGCAACTGTCTTTCCTTTCCTATCATGCTTGTATTTAGAAATTTGGTGAGTTCAGTAGGATTTTTAGTGGGTATGGTCGAGATATTCGGCGAGTCCCACACACGGAGAAGAGCCACCTCGGCTCTTCCCTATGGTGCGAACGGAATTTTTCACCACCTGCAAGGACTCTAATGACCGTGTTGGCGAGCCCTAAAACCCCATAAAAAGATAAAACTACCTCCATCATGGTGACCTAATGGTCAGGAAATAAAATGAAAAAATGTCCTAAATTGCCAAAAGATCTAAAAGCGGGATGAGTAAACCTGTCTTTGCGACCCTTTATCCTAAACCCTCTGCGCTGCTTCAGTGCCAGAGGTTTGGACACAAGACATGTAAGGGTTGTGCAACTTGTGGTAAGTGTGGAAAAGCAACACACGAACCTATAAATTCCCGGGATCTGCTTTATTGCATTAACTGCACAGGTTGCCACCCGATATATGGAGTAGGGATTGTGTCACCTTTTTTGAGGAGAGAAAAATACAGGAGATCAAGACACTATAAAAGATCAATTAAGGTGAAGCTCGTACGAAGTTCACGACCACATACCCTGTATTTTCTACCAGCTATTACCGCAGCAGAGACTCATTTAGTAATGAAGACTGTATCCATTCAAACATCTACTACTGACATGCCTGTGACAACGCCGAGCTCATAACAGTGCAAATGCGTAAAGAAAGATCTCGATAAAAACCATGTAAAGCCACGTCCGTATACTTCTATCAGTTCTTCAACACAGGAATCAACTCCCAACATAGTAAAGAAAATCAACGTAATAACCCAAACCAAGAAAATTAAGAGTTACCAACGAAAACCCATCGACCTATCCAAATTTTTTGAGAATTCAAGCCCCTGCCTTTCAGTCACGGAGGCGCAAAAAGAAAGAAATACCTTTCTTCCTCCAGGTCGGAAAGTGCATTCTCTGAAGATGATGCGCAAATGCAGTCAGAAACCCGACCCAGTATGTTCCAAATCCTAATGGCTTCCATACATCAGTGGAATTGTAATGGCTATAGAACTCAAAGTGAAGAGTTACAGCTCTTAGCGCGTCGCAGTCCGATGTGCAGTCCGATGTTTTTCTCTGTAATTAGAAAATATAATATTCAGAAATTGTTTTCATTTTTTGCGATATAATGTATTGGTATACTGTTTTCTTTTCTTTTCTTTCATCTTTGTATTTAGATATTTGTTGAATTCAGGAGGGTTTTTTAGTGGGTATGGTCGAAATATCCGGCGAGTCCCACACACGGGGAAGAGTCACTACGGCTCTTCTCTATGGTGCGAAAATACATTTTTCCCTACTTGCATGGGCTCTAATGACCTTCGATGTTGACGAGTCCTAAAGCCCCATTTAAAAAAATGTATGTCTGCAAGAGACACCTTTTGCCAGAACACACTCCATTTATGAGGGAATATATCAGCTTCAGATATGACGACTCCACGGGAGAGCGAGCAAGAGGTGGAGTGGCAGTGGTAAAAATACTATCCTCTCCTCACCCGTTCTTCTACATTCTACACTATTGGCTGCTGCATTTATCTTCCGCCGACACGAGATTCCTCGGAGACTTCCTGTACAGAATTTTATGGGAAAATTGCAATACATTCGGGTTGATATTCTAAGGACCAGAGGTATGACGGAGGTATTTGAGATGGGAGGTGAGCAAGAGAAATGCCAACAAAATAGTTTAATAACATAAATTGCAACTAGCAAGATAAGCATTGAAATGAGGTAATCAAAAAAGAAATTCAAAACTGAAAAGCTAGATAAAGTGACGATGGGATGATCCGCTTCTCCAAATGCCTAGTGGTTCGGTCTAGGTGGCGCTGGGTTAATGTTGGTTTGATGATTTGGGTTGACGTGTAGTTGATGTGGGAAGGTCGGCATTTCGCAATCAAACGATGCTAATAGGTGAGACCATGAAATCATTTCGCGGGCCGATTGCTTGTTGTGAGGCCAACAAGACAAGCGGTTACCGGCTGAAGACGTTCCAGCAGAAGTCTTCAGTTTGAGCACGAGGAGAAGTCGGTGTGGTAGCCGGATGAGATGATTGTTATGGAGAATGAGAGCGACCGTCCACTCGACGGAAGCCCGCTAGTCACGTCAAGGGTCCGCGCGCTAGCTCGTGACGTCACAGGTTGACCACGAATCAATCTTGTTCGATTGACTTGATACGTGATACTAAGTTATTTCAAGTTGTTCTGACGGGGAAAAATACAGTTCCGTTTATTAATTAATATTATGTTTAACCTCTTCTTCCCCATATCACTTTTTTAACTTAAAGGCGTGAATTTTTAATGAAACTATGAGAATGTAGAGAAATGGTTCATAGAAGCTCAACAATCGAGACGTCACTCAATTGGCACAAAGAGCATCGACTCGATATATTGTTCAGTTCTCCAATGTTGCTATTTTCTGATAAAATCGCACCACTTCCCTCAGGATTTTAATTCGCCAGCTCCCTCGACCATTCCTCCTCCTCCCCCCAGGGGACTTACATCTAGTAAGTACGTGTTTTGCGAACACGGGGCCGCGAGCTGAGTGTGGCATTGCTTCCACTTACTTGTGCCATGCTCCTTCCTTTCTCTTTTCTGACCTCCCTTGGTCATCTCTTGTTCTTTTCGATCCCGACGCTATTAGGGCTAGGGTATCTTTCATTTTCCTCTTTCNTGTTGGCTCTCCCTAGTGCGTAACTGCATTTTCCCTACCTGTACAAGTTTTAAGGGCTCTAATGACCTCGCTGTTGACGAGCCCTAAAGCCCCACAAAAAAAATCCTCCTCCTTCTCGGATATTTGGAGTACTGTGTAGTTCGTCGAACGATTTCCCCCGAGGTGATTTGCTAAATTGTCAACTGGAGCGTGAAGATTTGTGTATACTGAACACCGGGGAAATGACCCACTTTGCGTTTACTACGACGTCATCGACTGCTATAGACATGTCAGTTTTTACTCCTGAAATTGATATCCTTCAATGAAAAGTAGAAGATGATCTTCATGGTAGCGACCATCACCATATCTGGTTGTCCTTTCAGGAACGTGCGACAGTACCCCAATGCAAACCACAAGTGGATACTCAGAATGGCTAACTACACACTGCACCGCTCTGGCTCAGAGAAACTGTAAGTGTCCAAAAAAAGGGGCGACCATCTGATCGAGGTTATTCATCACACCGCTGAGGAATCCATTCCTAAATCATCTATGTTTTTGCGAAGATCTTTTGTCTCCTGCTGGAACGACACATATCTATACTCCTGTGTGACACTGACGGGTCGAAGCAGACCGATGATGTCGGTTACTCCGTGGTGTTTCCCCGAAAGACATGTTGGTACCGTCTTGGCGACTTGGGCAGCGTATACACTGCTGAGTGCTACCCAATATTGAGAGCACTACGATTAACAAAGTTCTCCCGCGGATCAAAGTTCGTGATTTGCTCTGATGCTCTGAGTGCCCTTAGAGCAATTCAGACTATGTATCCAGCCGATAAGCTGATCCAGAACACCCAGGATGTTCTTTTCTCTATTGAAAGTGAAGGAAAGAACATTATGTTTTGCTGGATTCACGGACACGTAGGAATAAGAGGAAATGAGGAAGCAGACATTTCCGTGAAGGCGGCATGCCTCAAGAATCGCGTGGATTTCTCCACGATTCCAAAAGGGGGCATCTTAAATTCCATCAAGACAAGGATACTGAGAGAATGGAACAATGAGTGGTTGCCTGTTGAAGCGAATAAGCTCCGACTTATCAAGTTCTCTGTTAAGTCATGGAGTCGTTCCTGTAGGTCAGCCAAGCGCGAAGTGCTACTGACCCCGCCTGCGCCTAGGACATTGTCCTCTCACTCATCAGTATCTCTTGCAACTTGGTGATGAACCCGTATGAGGAGAGTGTAGTTCTTCTTTGACAGTCCGTAATCTACTATCTGATTGCAGAAAATACACCAGATTACGGAGAAACATTGGTCTGGTTGCAGATTTACCAACAATTCTCGGAAATGAAACGGATCCCGATGATAAACTTTTGAATTTCATAAATATGTAGGGGTTCTTCCCACAAGGTCTCGGGAGGATTTTAATTTGCATTCTTCTTTCCTTCCATTCTTCCTCTATCCTTGTTTTGAAAATAATAGGTTTCAGAGTTAATTTATTTTTTGTTATAATGTATTGGGGTAATATTTGGTATAATGTACTGTTTTTTGTCCTTTCCTATGAAGATATTTGGTGAATTCAGGAGCGTTTTTGGTGGATATGGTGAGATTTTCGGTGAGTCCTACACACGGGGAAGAGTCACGTCGGATCTTCCCTATCGTGCGAAACTGCATTTTTCCCTTCTGCAAGGGCTGTAATGAGCTTGATGTTTGCGAGTCCTAAAGCCCTATTAAAAATAGAGCGGGTAGGAGACGTGATACCCAGGGTATTAAGGGGAGGTCGGAAGTCTACTCACCGTCTGGACCACTCACCGGGTCGGACGATCACCAACAATGACTCGCCTATTAGACACTGTACCATGTATGTGGAACTCTTTCATTTCAAGTTAAATTTTTAAGTTTTTTGAAATCTACAATACATCTTCTAATGAAATCAAGAGAGATCGATCGCAACCCAAATGCTTTACCTCGAAGATCTGAAAGACTCTATAAGACAACTTTTTTAGAAAAATAATTTTTGAGGTTTTAGATATTTTTATTTCTTTGGTAAATTCAATGAGTTTTCAGATATAATTGTTACAAATTAGGCGTTAAAAACAAGATCTAATGCGTTTTCACAATGGAAAACGGATCATTCGTTCCGCAGATATCGGAGCAGAAAAATTTGCTTGTTTTGATGTGAAACGTTGCTCGTTTTGGAATGCCCCAAATATAGTACCATCCGACGGAGACACAATCTACTCTATAGATTGGACGAAATGCTTGAACAAAGAGAATCGACTCTGTTAAGACTTTTTAGATACCTTCAGGAAAGTGACCTTTTGCACACTCTCTACCTTTTTTATAACTGATATCTGTAAATTTTTAAAATAGTGATAAAATATTGGATTTATTCCTTTTTGGTTTTCTGTGTAGTGAATAATAGTGAAGTTATAAATATATGTCTAGCTGCCATATTGTTGTGGAAATATGACTGGCCTGGATGTGGTAGTACTATTTTTTCTTAATTACTCAATTACGTATATCTCTTGGAAGTACCATTTTTTTAATGAGAGGTTGCAGAAACGAAGTCTTATCATAATACGCGAACGAAACGGCCAGTTGATGATGTGTGTAGGACATAAAAGACATTCTAAATATATCGAGGAGTGTAAAGTACTTCCTTAGGAGAAAAGCTCTTTCTAGACAAATAGCTACTTATAGAAAAATAACACGTAAACGCATCCTCTATGATCTATTTTTCAGTAAATGACATCTTTCTAATCGTATTGTAGACTACAGTCGATAAATACATTCTTAAAAGACTTATTTCTTCGACTGAATATTACGCTTAAATTGTAGTTATAAAGCAACGCTTGACATTAATGAATTTTCATTCGTTTGTTCGTTATGGCTTCATTCTGCAAATTCGTAATCAAGCAGTGACCAAAAATTCGCTCGCCATATTTGACAATTGTCTATTGACCATTCTGAAATATTTGAGTTTTCAGGAATCAGAAGCAAATTCGAGGCAAAAAAACTGAATCGAGATCAGAATCGAAAAAACATCATTTTAATCAGTACTTCAATTAATTGATCTAATTTAATCGTTTTATATGGTAATTTTGTATAAGTATTTTTAATAAGACTAGGAAGACACTGTCAATAACCAGTATTAGTCACTAGACTAGAGTCTCTAGTATAATAATCTAAGAAACAGACTTGGAGGTTGATTAAATCAAATTAGAATATACGCTCCATGCACCCTCATCATCTTCAGGTACAGCACCTACATCGCCTGCAAATGCAGCAGCAGGAGCAACAACAGCAGCAGCAACAACAACAACAACAGCAATTGGCATCATCTGCCACGAGCCATGATACGTGTGCCTCTGCAGGTGGAAAGCAGAAGCATGGAGCAGTGGGTAGCAGCAACGGCAGTAGTGGAGGCGGACGGCCATGTGGTGTGTTGGTGTGGGAGTCTCTACGACCAGCACACGGTCCTCCGGCGCATGGTCCACCGCCTCAGCCGCAGCAGGTGGGTGCTTTGCGAAATTTAGGTATTTGCACTGGACGCGCAGAAAGATATCTATAGTCTTCTGTGGGAAGAGCTCTGTCTCGATTTATGTGGTTGGGAGACCGTGAAAACCACCACTCACCCTTGCTCGGTTATATCCAAATGAAAAATGAGTTTATTTACGTATGGCAGGTATTTTGAAATTTGTTGAACCTTGGAACGAAAAATTGTACCAAACTGTATATAAATAGTAATGAAATAAGAGTGAATTAATAATACGTAAATTGCCACTTATAATCAAGTTCACTTTATTTTTGATTCTTTGATGTAATTACATCGTATGTACTTTTCAACGGAGGAAAGCTTTAGCGGGTAGATTTTTTGTAGGGTTTTAGTGCTCTTCAAAGTCATTAGAGCCCTTATATCGGGTAGATTCATATATGAACTTAAAAATTAACATTGTAAACACAATATCCCTTTATTCGTCAACATGTAGGTTTATCGAATAAGAATACCCATATTTCAGAAAATAAGTAAGGTTAACACATTGAGATGAGTTTCGTCTTAACAAAAAGTTGGGAAACTATTTTACATACCTTAATACTTCTACTTATGTGTCCCATTAGTGGCACATCTAATCGATACTAGATTCCTTATTCCGTTCGATTGCTGCAATTTTTTCCGTGGTATGCATTAAGACAAGTATTTTCTCCCCGTAAACAATGATCGTATCATATCACCTGAAGAAGAAGCCCCTAAGGAAACCTGAAGAAAACCCGGGTAGAAGTACAAAGTGTAAACAACCCTGCCAAGGTTGCGAACAGATAAAAACTGTTATGAGTATTAAGAAACAATAACAGCATGCGAGATAAAAATTCTGTATTTTAATCAGTTTTGAAATTACTACAGCAGTGGCGTGATAAAGTATAAATAGCATTGACATATTTAATAGAATTAATTAAAATGATTTGATGGGGAATTTAAACTCATTTAATTGTCTTTATTAAAATTGATTAATTCTTTTACATTTTAGAAACAACGGTACAGAAGGTAGCAATAAGCCGAGGATTTGAAGAGATTCTTATGATATGTTTTACGTCTTTGTCACGGGAGGGACAGAACGTTTCCCGAAACATGCGGCCCTTTTTTGCGAAATGTTGATGAAACGTTAGACAAAGGAATATTATCCCTTTTACGAGTATTGTGTTCGTGTAAAAGTGGTTCTTATGAAACAAGGTTGGCAAGTTATTAATCATAAACACAGCCGTTTCATAAATATACTTGCAAGTAAGTAATACAATACTTAATTCCCTGAGTTAAGGTTAAGAATTTCGGGGGCGAGATTTACATATTATTCTTTTTTTTTGTATTTTGACTGTTTGGATGTTCTGAGTGGAGTTACCCCAAAAGGTAATGTCGTACCGTAAATGGGGTAAACGTTCGCAAAATATACATTAATGTTTATAAATCATAAATACGTTGTTATACATTATGTATACACGTATTTCTTATTGTAGTTCAATATTTTCTATTAAAAAAGAAACGATAGTAAGTTCCGTGACACCTGTCGCGGGTTAGCTAATAGTTCTGGGATTTTTCAATTGAATTCTGATGAGTTGACTAGTAAAATTTAATGGGTATCGTTGTATGAATGCGTTTGGAAGTTTGTATGTCGGCAGCGGGGCGTGACCTATCGCTTCACGGTCCGTAACAATCGAGATCAGATACTGTAAGATTGGTAAATCGATAGAAATCGTTTATCTGGACTAACTGGGACTGATAGCAAAAGACGTATAATATAAGCCAAGGGTGCTCAATACACTCAAACTAAAATTAAAATAGCCCTTGACTCTGTGGAATGCACAATCAACGAAAATGAAAGAAAAATAACAAAAAGATTGCCCTGTGTAATTTTATTAAGAACTAGTAAATGTTGTTTGGGCAAATTGATTTTCCAACCATAATAGTGTTATTTTTAAATTTTGTTTAATTGATTACAAATTATGTCACTGGTTTTAAATGATTAATTTCTGGTTTAAAATAAATATGTAATAAAAGAGGGGAACTCAAATCTCGAGTGCTTGACCCTGATTGTTAACAATAAAACAATGTACAGTAAAGGATGATTGTCATTTAGAATTTTGTATGAACATTAAGAAACAAAAATATTAATTAAACACTGAGTGTTGAGAAAAAGTACGTTGTGAGTTATAAGTCATCGCACAATGATAGGCTACGCAGATGACCTATGGGCCAATACTCTACCTTCTGTAACAACTAAAATCCATTCATATGGAGTTAGTTTTGTGTTACTGATTGTAAAATTTAATTTAATTAAGAATACATTGATTTTAAGTAAATAATATCCCACTTTTTCGCAATATGCGTCATGCACAAACTATTCGGAAGTTCTATATAAACGTTCTAAAGCAACATAATATATATCATCTTCATTCTTTAGTAACCCCCGATTCGAGACATATTCCGAACAGCGGATTCGAGACCACTGGCATTTCAAAATTCTAATAGCATTGCTCATTCTGATCCTGAAACTCACCGGTACCTCTTCTAGTATGAATCACCAGACATGCAATGTGAGAAAGTATGCTGGGAAGAAAAGTAATATTACCTGGCAATAGATCTACATATTTTAATATGAGTGGAAAAATAATCTCAATCCTACGTGTCTGTCGGACCTATATTTAAAGTTTTCCCTCGAACAGAACCGGAAACGAAAGCCCCGCCCCTTGTGTTGCTCTTTCTTCCTCCTCAAAGCGAGTGTCAAAGCGGCTGAGCAGTTTCAGGTGGCGCCTGTGCAGTTCGTGCAGCGGAGGGATTCGTGTGCCTCAGTGCTGCAGATTCAGCCGCAGCAGGTGGGTGCATCTCATTGAATGGTGGTTAATTAAACAGTTTGTCCATTTTGTGTTTTCATGGTGGCATATAATTTGATAACATAAAAAATTGAAACATATGACACGAAAAATCCGCCTATTTATTATATCGTCTCAAAAAAATTTGTCTATCGGATTTATTTGAACTCAATCCTCCTGTAAGATCTCGGTTTTTAAGTCAACGCGTCTCATTTTCCAATCTCAGAAGAAATTTAAGTGGGAAACCGGAATACCTTTTTGATGAAATCTTCGAAGAGATTCATCGTTGGATGAGATATGACATTTTTGGAATTTCATTCTTTTGTCGTCAGGCGCAGCTCATGCAGATGGCGCAGCAGCTGCAACGTGCTCAGCAGGCACAACAATTGCAACATGCGCAGATGCTTCACTTGACTCAGCAGTTGCAGAGGGCACAACATGCGCAACAACAACAGCAGGCTCAGCAGCAGGTGAGTGCTATGTTAAGGTTATGAGAAACAAACGAATCGCTACATCTCTTAATTTCTGCGGACTCTTGTACGCATGAAAAATGTAATTTCGTAATATTCATTTTAAAATATGGACAGTTCGTTTCAAATATTTTGGTCTTAAATTATTGTAGTGCTTTTTTATGAGAATCTCATCCCAACCAAAAGACATCGTCGAATCACTCCTAGGCTATCAAACTTGTCGGAACTTATATATGAATTTTGCATACATACTTGAGTATTGTTTATCATAGCTAAAAGATAGTTACAATTTTCCTTACTCAAATTTGGTATAACATGCAAAACACTATCCGTCAAAGTTTGCGAGGTATTGAACAATTAAAAGTATCCACTTTGTTCAATAATGATGTTTTACAACAATGTAAAGAAATGAATTCAATAGAGTGAAATAAATAAATGGCAAACTAGTGTAAAAAGAAATAAATGCTCGACATTTGTAGACTGCAAGAATTATATTATTTCGTTCTCAGTATTAAATCAGTGGTGATAGGATTCTTCTATATACTACACATTATGAGGATCAGTCAGGATACAACATGTAGGAGAAGCGGCGTGGAGGAGGAACTCTCTGCACATGTACCAGTCCATAACCGGGCCAACCAGGTACATTTAATGGAATCTAATCATCAATATAAAAGTGTGCCAAATTCAAGGCAAATTATACCAAGAATATTCCAGAAATGGATACCGCTCGCAATATTTTAACAGCTTCTTGATGAAATATACCTGCTTTATTGACATAAAGGATGGGCTATCGTATCTTATGGTATCCGTCGAAGTGAGTCGGTCCACGTCCTGACGGTGGGATACAGAGAAGGCTTTCAAGTACTTCTTTTCTTTTATTTTCCTTTGCCCTATATTTCTAGTTTTTCACTTTCAGCGCATTTATCTTCTTTACTGGCCTTCTCTGTGTGCTGAACGCTCACCCATGTGTTTGCCGTGCATGGCGACCCGTGTCGGAGGGAATGGGAATCCTGGTGAGCTGAGGAACTTCTGCGTGCTCTCTAGATTGGCCTTGGCCTCTTCTAGACGGGTGATCTGTGGCTAACCCACCCCCGACCAATGGACTCGGACTAGGTCTTCGACTGAACTCCAGGGTGAGAGGGGGCGCGCAGGGGGTCCTTCCCGCTGGTCAGCGGGGTTGGACCAACTGCTTAAAGAACCCTGCGTGTCTTCGCTATATCCTTGTGTCAATCCTGGCACTCCAGTGGGGTGTCCCCTTGTTGGACTCCGTGGTTGGTGGGGAACACGTGGATGAAATTTAAATACATTCCTATGGAAACTAATTCCCCCAACCTGTCCCCTTCTTGTCACTCGCCCCATTTTCCCTCTTCCTCTTGGAAGAGGCGATTAGTATGAGATACTGTCGACTTGAACAGTTTCTTTTGTAAGGATACCGACAGGCCGACAAAGCCTCGCTTCCTTTTAATGCAGTGTATTGAAGTGGGAAAACATTTAAATCGATTACTGCCTGTAGTCTTGCTACGGCAATAGACGAAAATTGCGTTCTGTAGTGCGCCAGCGGAATGGTGAAATTCTGCTGGAGGTAGAAAAAAATAAGCAAATTGAAATTATAATGTCGTTACAGACTATTGCTGACTTAAAAATGAAGGTGAGCACTCACTCCAGTTTAAACTTTTACAAAGGAGTCGTCAACCACGATGACTTTGCAGAAGAAAGTGAAGCGGAATTAAAAGTTTTTTCCAATTCTAAAGGCATGGTAGATATTCACAGAATCGGGAGGAAGGTGCAGGGAAGGTTTGTCCCCACCTCCACCCCCAAGGGGACTTACATATAGTAGGCACGTGTTTGGCAAACACGGGGCTCCGAGCAGAGTCTGACATTCCTTCCACTTGTGCCATGCTCCTTCCTTTCTCTTTCAACAACAAGTATACGACTGTTGAAAATCTCACTGAGTTTAAAAGGTGCAGAGCCAAAGCAAAACGAACTCTTCGAGAAAGTAAGTCGTCCTTCTGGAAGGTTTACATTTCATCGCTTACAGGCCGTACTCCATCATCAATCGTATGGCAGAAAGTTCGCAAGATTCAAGGTACATCTCAATGTAAATGGACTGCTCGAAACTTCACCTGAAGTCATCGCTGAGGAACTTGCATCACACTATGAAAGAGTCTCTAACTCCTCCGGTTTTTCTCCATCGTTTCTTCAACAGAAAGCTCGCGCGGAAAGGTGTTGCTTGGATCTCTCCAGTTGCAGAGATGAGGAATATAACATGCCTTTCGCTATGACGAAGCTGACCTCTGCCCTTGCGTATTCGAAAGATACAGCTCCTGGTCGTGATCAAATACATAACGCAATGCTCAAACATCTTTCAGAGATAGGAATAAAATTCCTTCTGAAGTTATTTAACTGTATTTGGACAGTTAAATAGTTAAATATCGTCCCTGCTCTATTGCGTGAGGCCATAATTATTCCACTTCCGAAGGAGGGAAAAGATCTTTTAATCCGTCGCACTTTTGACCGATTTTTCTAACAAGCAGCGTTTGCAAATTGTTAGAAAGAATGATCAATCGTCGGCTTGTTTGGTCTCTGGAATTGCGAAACCTTCTGACCAATATCCAATGTGGTTTCAGAAATCAGCGGTCAGCGCTAGACCACCCTGTTTGTTGTCATCTACCGTCTCATCAGCGTTTGTGTTACGGGAACTATTGGTGGTTATCTTTTTTGACCTCAGAGAAGCTTATGACACAACCTGGAGGTACGGAATCGTACGCACATTCCACTCGTGTGGATTCCGAGTCTGTCTTGCTCTGTCTGGAGAGCATCCTATCTCAACGCCGAGTTCGCCTCGGAACTTATTTATCATCGAATCATCCTTTAGAAAACGGTGTTCCACAGGGCTCAATCTTAAGCGTCACTCTATTTTCCATTTGTTCATCTAGCAGCATCTTTGTCATCGAGAGGCAATTGCAATTGGATTTAAAGTGGAGCATATCTACCGGCTATAGTTTTTCTTTATCCAAGTCATGCTGTATGCATTTCTCTTGGAAATACCATCTTCATAATGATCGAGATATTTTTCTTGGGGGCCAACATCGTCCTTTCGCGAACTTCGCAAAATTCCTGGGTCTCACATTCGACTGCGTACTAACGTGGCGCAATCATATCCAAAAACTGCAATTCCGTTGTAATTCTTACCTAAACCTCCTTCGCTGCCTAAGCCCATCATTATGGGGTGCAGACGGCACTTGCTTTCATCGTCTGTATAGAAGTCTCGTTCGGTCTGTCCTAGATTATGGCAATATTGTATACGCCTCCGCATCACCGTCGCCACTCAGGACCCTTAACAGTATCCATCATGCAGGAGTCCGCATTGCAACCGGTACTTTATGCACTAGACGAATAGAACGCTATAGTCGGGGCCCCAAGGGGGCTTACATCTAGTAAGTACGTGTTTGGCGAACACGGGGCCCCGAGCTGAGTTTGGCATTGCTTCCACTTACTTGTGCCACGCTCCTTCCTTTCTCTTTCCTGACCTCCCTTGGTCACCTCTTGTTCTTTTCGATCCCGACGCTATTAGAGCTAGGGTATCTTTCATTTTCCTCTTCTTTTTCCTCTATTTCTTCGTCTTTCCCTCCCCCCAGGGGACTTACATGTAGTAAGTACGTGTTTGGCGAACACGGGGCCCTGAGCTGAGTTTGGCATTGCTTCCACTTACTTGTGCCACGCTCCTTCCTTTCTCTTTCCTGACCTCCCTTGGTCACCTCTTGTTCTTTTCGATCCCGACGCTATTAGAGCTAGGGTATCTTTCATTTTCCC
>NNCF01127991.1:859019-937316 GCA_002313205.1 Laupala kohalensis
TGGACAACTTACTTCTCCTGGAATCAGCAATTCAAGATGCTTTCGTCCGAAGACAACATCTCATCGGAATATTCTTTGACATCGAGAAGGCTTACGATACTACTTGGCGTCATGGCATTTTACAACAACTCTATGCCTGGGGATTTAGAGGACGTCTTCCTCTGATGCTCATGTCCTTTTGGATCAACGTTCTTTCCGCTATAGAAATGGAAGAGACACCTCGGATCTCCTTCTTCAAGAGAACGGTGTTCCTCAGGGCTCAGTCTTGTGTGTCCCCTTATTTGCAGTGGCCATAAACAGCATAACATCTGCTGTAAAGAATCCTGTTTTACACTCTCTTTTTGTCGATGACTTTGCTATCTTTTGTTCATCACAGAGTGTCACAGGTGCGGAGCGACAAATCCAACTCGTCCTGAATAGATTATACCACTGGTCGAAAACGACAGGTTTTCGTTTCTCTGCTGAGAAAACACGCTGTGTTCTTTTCAGTAGGAGACCAAGCCTTCTGGCAGAACCTCACCTCTCCCTGGGGAACAACGTTCTTAAATTCTATCCTTTTGTGAAATTCTTAGGTCTGATCTTTGATCAGAGACTGAATTGGATTGAACATCTGACAGACCTAAGAGCAAGAACATTAAAGTGTCTGAATTTATTGAAATGCCTCAGTAGCAGGGAATGGGGCGCTGATCGCTACTCCCTGCACCAGTTTTATCGAGCATTCATAAGATCTCGGCTCGATTATGGCTGCGTTGTATATAGCTCTGCTCGTGCAAGCTATTTAAAGAANCTCTGCTCGTGCAAGCTATTGAAAGAAGTTGGATAGTGTCCACCATGCAGGAATTCGACTAGTTACGGAAGCCTACCGCACTAGTCCCATTCCGAGTTTGTGTGTCGAGAGTGGCGAACCATCCCTTTACCTCCGGCGGCAAATCCTCATGCTACGACATTTTTGCCACTTGCAAACTTTACCCGACAATCTGGTGCACAACGCGGTTTTTCATCCATCCCCTTCTTCCATCCGTTTCTACAACAACAGACTGAGAGCAACCAAACCTTTTGGATATCGCTCCAAACAAATTTTGGAAACCTTAAATATACGCACACTTAATGTCTTACATCAAGGTTTTAGTAAGTCTCCCCCTTGGGCTTTGCACAAGCCGAAGATTATTTTCGATCTTTTGCATCATGACAAGAAGAACACTCCAGCTCCGATGTTGAGGGTATACTTTCAGCTAATACTCTACAAACACCGGGTTCGTATCCCTGTGTTTACTGACGGGTCGAAGCAGGCTGATGGTGTCGGCTGCTCCGTGGTTTTTCTCCGTGAGACCAGTGGCTATCGTCTAGGCGACTTGTGCAGTGTTTACACTGCTGAGTGCTACGCCATATTGCGAGCATTGCGATCAACAAAGTGCTACGGCGGATTACATTTCCTGATTTGTTCTGATTCGCTGAGTGCCCTTCAAGCAATCCAGAACATGTATCCAGCTGATAAGCTGATCCAGAACATCCAAGATGTACTTTTCTCACTGCAAGGTGATGGAAAGAACATAATGTTTTGCTGGGTTCTCGGACACGTGGGTATCAGAGGAAATGAGGAAGCAGACGATTCCGCAAAGACGGCATGCCTCATGAATCGCGTGGTTTTCTCCACAATTCCAAAACGAGATCTCCTAAATTCCGNTATTTCTCTACGATTCCAAAACGAGATCTCGTAAATTCCGTCAAGATAAGGATTCTGAGTGAATGGAATAATGAGTGGTTAGCTGTTGAAAGGAATAAGCTCCGACTTATCAAATCCTCTGTTAAGTCATGGAGCATTTCCTGTAAGCCAGCCCGGCGCGACGAGGTCTTGCTGACCCGCCTGCGCATAGAACATTGTCCTCTCATAGGTATCTCTTACTACTTGATGATGAACCCGTTTGCGAGGAATGTAGCTGTTCTTTGGCAGTGCATCACCTACTAATGATTGCGGAATATACTCGAGTTTACGGAGACAAATTGGTTTGGCTGCAGATTTACAAACAAATCTCGGAAATGAAACGGTTAATGTTAATAAACAATTAAATTTTATTAGTAGATCGGGGCTCCTCCCACAAGTTCTCGGGAGGGTTTAAAATTTGCATTCCTTTTTCATCTTTCCTGTCTTCTTTCTTTTCATCGTTCGTTTCTGTAATTAGAAAATATATTTAGAAATTGTTTTCCTTTTTTGTGATATAATTTATTTGTACACTGTTTTCTTTCTTTCATCTTTGTATTTAGATATTTGATGAATTCATGAGGGTTTTTAGTGGGTATGGTCGAAATATTTGGCGAGTCCCACACACGTGGAGGAGTCACTACGGCTCTTTATGGTGCGAAACTGCATTTTCCCCACCCGCATGGGCTCTAATTACCTCGATGTTGACGAACTCTAAAGCCCCACAAAAAAATCCAAAGACCTTTGATATCGACATGAACCGTAAACAAATTTCCCCTAATAAATTTACCGTGTAACACTTTCTTTTGGAGTGTCTCAAATATGGTACCAGCCGACGGCGACATAAGCTACCGAAGTATTTGTGCGTTACTCTTAGGCAAAATGAACCGATTTTTATATATCCCTTTAGATTCCTTCAGGAATGTAGCCTTTGGAACAGTATCTGATTCTTTTTCGTATGTCATTACTCAAATTCATATACGAAATGGGGCTCCTCCCACAACCTGTTTGGATTATTTTTGTTTCTTTTTTTCTGTAATTTTACATATTTTCCACTTGTGTTTCTATTAATTTACTTTTCTCTTTGTTTTCGGTTTTAATGTTTTCGGGATCTTTGGATATATTGTAATGCAGGAGGAGTTTTGGTGGGTATGGTCGAGTTATTCGGCGAGTCCCGCACGCGGGGAGAGTCATGTTGGCTCTCCTTAGTGTGTAATTGCATTTTCCCTACTTATACAAAATGTTAAGTCTCTAATGACCTCGTTGTCGACGAGCCGTGAAGCGCCACAAAAAAAATCACCCCAATGGGTGTGAAATGGGAAATTGGTGTTTTTTAAAAACTGTTATTGAATTCACTCCGTGAAAATAGGGGATTGAGGGTGCACACCAATACTTTTAAACACTCAACATTAATAGATTCACAGTGAGGATATGAGAAAAATAAAATTACATAGACATTACAGAATTCACTTGAGCAATGCTGCAAGTACTCAGCTAGTCGTCTAATAATTCCAATATAGGACATTTCTGACGTGTAGTTCAATTCTGGTTTTTACATCCCATGACAAGATCTTAACATCGATACTACTTTTGTCAAAATCGACGACTAACACCTCTCGGACTTCCCTTGTAAGAAAAATTACTTATAAATGTACACGACGCGTAGTCTTGAAGCTCTTCGTCTATTGAAGATCAACTAGAGCATGAGTCGTACACCAAAGCACTCTCGAAGTTTGTTGGTGGCGCTATGGTAGTGGATGGTATCTTAATTTTAATAATTAAAAGATTTTTGTAATTTGAGGACCACATGGATGACCATATGGTATTTTATATCAAAACAAACAATAAATCAATGGACGTACAAATATTAATTGTTTTACGAAGAAATGACACAAAAACGCGTTCTCTAATAATCCCACCAAAAATGTAACTAAACATATAAGAAATCAATGGACATACACGTAAAATATCTAATACTAAAACATAGATAAATACATGACATTAATTTAAAAATAAAAGAGACATGATTATGTACAACAAGGTTCAGTTAAATGTTATTGAATTCGTCAATGAAGGCAGGTTAAATTGATCATAAAAGATCATATTGTACGTTAGATTTTCACTGGCCTGTGAAAGGTATGTGAGCTCATAGTTACGTTCATGTAGTTTGCCGACCCTCAGTTGGCATACAACGTCCCAGGCCGTTGGAAGATGCAGGAGGCAGCCACGGTGTGTGGATCCATCAACAGTATTTTAAATTTATATGATCACATTGTTTCCATGATAATAATAGAACCATATTGAAGACAGTTTCCGATGGTTACATCACATGGTTGAAGGAAATGTAGTTTTACCTCACGCACAACACGCTTCAGAAATGTTCGTAACGGACGCAATTATGACCCGATGTTGACTCGACCAAGTCTGAATGGGGTCTTCCCTTGTTAACTCGAGGGAAAACACTCCCGCGCAAATATATTATTATTGAATTGTTCGTGTGTAAATTAAAGAATTTGATACAAATCGTTTGATACAAAGAGTTGAATCAATGTTACTTTAAAATTAGAAAATTGACATTCAGAATTTATTTGGCGATTTACCGTGTAATGAATAAGTAATTATGTATATTTTATTGTCATGAAATGTCTTGGTGAGAATAGAGCTCTCTAGTGGCAGATTGACGTACTTAAAACTTTTAGATATATTGATAGTATTAGATAATATTATTAGCTTCTGGTGGAAATGCACCATCAACTATTCGTTACTGGGTATTGACACACGAAGCTATTAAAGTAAACTTGTTTCTAGCGGACTAGAAAAACTCGTGAACAAGTGCATGTCTTAAAGTGATCATACTACATGTGTACCTTGGTCAACTTCGCAGTCAAAGAATTTCATACTTTCATAACACCGTAAAAATGATCCAGTGCATTAAAGTTGGTAGATTTGAGATGCTGGAGCATACGTTGTCAAGTTCACATCTAGCTCGTGCATTCCATATTTTTGTTTCAATGAACGTATATTAACAAAATTATATTAAACTTGATGATTTATTGTAGGGAGGTGCGCAATCGCAGCCGGTGACTGTGTCGTTAGTTATGCCTGCAGCCGCTACAGCTTCTGCACCTACCCCTGCCGCTGCAGGTGACGCCAGCTCAAGCTCATCTCAAGGATACTCGCTGTGGCAGAATCTCTGAGGAAAAACTAGTTTCGTTACTCGCTGAACGTGACTGTAGGACGTAATGTGTTACTTTGTTTTATGCGTTCAAGCAATTTTACATTTTTCTTAAGCTCTCAATAATTGATTTGTAAAAAGTTCTCGTCAAGTTTAGAAAATAGTCACAATACTTGTTCTGTAGGTTTTGATAAAAATGAAGTGATATTGAAGTTTATTATTTTAAGCATTTAGGTAAAATAATCAATTCTTTGTAAGTTTTTAATGACAGTTAGATGGCTCAAGCGAATGTTCATTCAGAATGTAAGAATGCTAATGACGTTTCCTTAAATACCTTTCACAATTTCCCCTTTGGGTGGTCATTGCATTTATTGTGTTGCTGCTAAGAAATTGAAGCTCAGTGTAAAGTATGAAGCATTATCGCTAGCGAGAATTTTATTTGTGAATGCTTAGATTGCAAATGTAGTTCATAATTATAAACTGGTCAAAGACAACCAATGACGTTTCCCTCATTTCCTTTCACAGTTTGTCTTTATTGGTATTACAAAGATTACGAGAACGCATCAACGTGAATAGTATAATATCGTTTCAAGTATCAATAGTGTACAAGTCTTTATCTCAAATTATTTAAACAATAATCAAATTATGTTTAGAATTAAGCCAAACGATTTTAACAAATATTACTCGATTGTTAAACCATTCTTTGCTGTGATTCCATCATGAATAGTTATTGCATGTATTGTAGAAATTTGTCATGAAATGTTTGGTTACAATTTTGAAAACAAATTGTTTAACTTGAGACTTTTAATCAAACATTTGTGGTTATGTGTTTATGTTCTTCAGAAGTGAAAAATTGTTAATGCATTTGTTACATGAGACATTATTGAATAAAGTTCATTGTATGTATGAATTTAGTTCTTTTATAGGTAAGCTCATTCGATGTGTCCACAACTCTAATGTTTTCAAATATGAAATAGAAACTGGAAAACAAAACTTGCTTCATGTAGGCTGAAAAACCCTCAGATATTTGGGTTCACTCTGGAAAAATTATAACGTGATGAATCAATCTTTTCTTGAAGCATTTTGTACAAATCGTATTTGTAATACCTTCAGAACAAATTCTCCGTTAGACAGACAGGACATGCCTTGTGAGTATTTTGAACCGGATGTTCAAACTTCAATTTTGTTCATCATCTCAGAAGTATCGCGAGAACAAGGTTTGTCAAACTTTGTTTTGTATGCCCCAATGCAGCCTGACTAATAATCATAGGATAAATTTTTGAAAGAGTATTTTTTTTCTTTTCAAAAAACGGTCACATATCACGCAACCCTTATATGATTCATATTATTTATCAGTAAATAAATCGCCATTAATATTGGGTATCGTCTAAAGGAGGTCGTATGATATATTTTACTTTACTAGATAATACTAAAATCGAACAACCGGATGAAAGCCATGTGGAATATTGTTAACAATTACACGTCAACTTCTGAAAATCGCGAAGAAAATGTTTCTTTACTAAACGATGGCAAGATCGTGTCAAATCCTCAGGACATCGCAAGTTTGTTTAATTCTCACTTCTCAGAAGTTGGTAAAATAACGAACTCAATATATCCAAATCAATGTCCTCCAATTATTACCACCCACATACCCAATTCTATGTTCACTTCCGAAACTAACGCCAGTGAAGTCATGGGAATCATCAGCTCCTTAAAAAACAAATTTTCACGAGGCATAGATGATATACCTGAGTTTATTGTTAAATCTTCGTCCCACGCTATATTAAATCCACTCGTAAATATTTTTAATAGTTCTTTATCGGAAGGGGTGTTTCCCAATATATTTAAGAGAGCTAAAGTGAAACCTTTACACAAGAAAGGAAACAAACTTAATATTGGAAATTACCGACCAATATCTCTACTACCCACTTTCTCAAAAATCCTAGAAAAATTGTTCTATAAGCGTCTTCTAGATTTTTTATCAAAATATAACATTCTCTCTGACGATCAACACGGTTTTAGGAAATCCTTTTCCACTACAAGCGCCATATTTTCCTTCTTAAACGATGTTACCACATCTCTAGACAGTGGAGAAAATCCTCAGGGTGTTTTTCTTGACTTATCCAAAGCATTCGATGTCATCGATCACGGAATTCTCCTTACCAAATTGCATTCTTTAGGCATTCGTGGACTTCCACATCAATGGCTAACTTCTTATTTAAAAGATAGATATCAACAAGTAGAAATATCCTATACTAAAAATAAAATACTTGAGCGTTGTCTTTCAGAAACAAAGCCACTTACTTGCGGAGTACCCCAAGGATCAATTCTCGGCCCTATACTCTTTTTATTGTATGTGAACGACATGTCATCATCCACATCAGATTGCAAAATGGTTCTTTTTGCTGATGACACTAATTTACTATGTAAACACGCCAATGCTCAAAAAGTTTTGTCTAACCTTTCGACTTGGTTCCATGCAAATCGTCTCATTGTAAACACTGACAAAACAGTGTCTATGTCATTTCACAATAGTATCACAAAATCTTTACCCCAGGTTTCTCTTTCTTTAAACGGAACACAATTAAAAACTGTTACAAATACAAAATTCTTAGGTCTCCATATTCAAGACAACCTCAAATGGAATTGTCACATTGACAATCTTAATTCCCAATTAAGCAAATTGTGTTACGCATTCCGAATCTTAGTTAACGCAGTTAGTCCACGTATTTCCCGTTGCGTATATTTTGCAAACGTTTACTCCCATTTACGTTACGGCATTACCTTCTGGGGTAATTCCGGTCAGAGTATTCAAACTTTCAGAATTCAGAAGAGGATAGTTCGGATAATTTGTAAATCTCACCCCCGAAACTCTTGTAAACCTTTATTCAAGGAATTAAATATATTAACACTTCCCTGCATTTATATTTATGAAACAGTCGTGTTTGTTAAGTCCGAATTACTGAAGTGCCACCCTTTCCTTATACGAAAGAGTCTCGTTCACGAACACTATACACGCAATAGTAGTAATATTCATCGCCCTAGAGAGTCAACCACTCTTTGCCAAAAGGGACCATACCATTCGGGAATCGTTCTATATAATTCCCTGCCCAAGAATATAAAAGATATTATGAAATTGAATATCTTCAAATCCGCGGTTAAAAACTACCTCCTGCACCAGTGCTTCTACACTGTAAAAGAATTTATTGATTTTAACAAAAGTTAAATTCGTCTTGTGCTTTATCACGCCATTGCTGTAGTACTTTTTAAACAACTTATAACAATTTCAAAAACTATTTTCTTGCATGATTGTGTTGTCTTATGGCTCATATTAATTTAGTTTTATGTGTACTCAACATTGGCACGTTTGTGTACATAAATTCTGTAGCCCCATCCTGGCCCGGGTTTTTCTCCGGTTTTCCTTCGGGTAGAGGCGGATTTATCATACAGGTTCTCTAGGCTTTGTCTAGGGGCGGGTCTATTGTAACAATAAATCGTGAATTTAGTGTTATTTCAATTTTTAAGCACTATACTCAGAATAATCTATAGTTCGATAATAACTTACATGTAATTTTTTGCTTAAAATTACAAACATATTGACATTCTATTAGTATTATAACTCGCAGCTAACTTTTTATCTTATCTAGGAATTTTTGCTGAATTTTTTGAATCCGCCTCTGCCTTAGGGCCCTTGATCGGAATTGATGGGATGGTCCCTTGCTTGCTTCCGGAGAGTAAATTAGTTTTTTTTCCCTCCACGTGGTCATACGCAGTTTGTACTGTTTTTTGACAATAAAAAAATTTATAAATTTAATATAATGGAAATAAATAATATTTGCTCCTTTTTCACCTGGATGCTTCGGTTCTCCAGAAACACGAGGACAAAATAAGGGTAAATCACCAACGATTAATTTTCAAGGGCCAAATTACATTCCTAATAAGCTCGAAAATTTCGATAAAAATCGTATTTATAATTTATGTCCAAAATTATGATTTTAGATTTATTTTTATTCAAAATTTGACTAATCCTGTCTGAAATTAACAGTACTGGAAAATTTAACCCCCAGGGAACTTACATTTAGTAAGTACGTGTTTGACAAACACGGGGTCCCGAGCTGAGTCTTTCATTGCTTCCACTTACAAATGCTTGGCTCCTTCCTTTCACTTTCTTGACAATCTTTGGTCACCTCTTGTTCTTTTCGATCCCGACGCCATTAGAGTTAGGATATCTTTCATTTTTTTCATCCCTCTCATTTTTTTTCGCCCCTCATTTGATATTTGGTTTTGAGATATGTTTTGGTATGTTGTAAATCAGGAGGGTTTTTAGTGGGTATGGTTGAGTCATTCGGCGAGTCCCACACGCGGGGAGAGTCATGTCGGCTCTCCCTAGTGCGTAAATGCATTTTCCCTACCTGTACAAGTTTTTCGGGATCCAATGACCTTCGATGTCGACATGAGCCGTAAAGCCCCACAAAAAAATACAACTCAAATATCAACATATCTCAAAACATTACATTCATCATTTTAAAAAAAGAGGGAAAAGAAAGATACCCTAGCGTCGGGATCGCGAAGAAAGGTGACCAAGGAAGGTCAGGATAGAGAAAGGAAGGAGACTCGCACAAGTAAGTGGAAGTAATGCTTGACTCAGTTTGGCCCCGTGTTTTCCAAACACAAACTTACTAGATGTAATTCCCCTGGGGTGTATTTTACAAGATAAACTTCACACTTCCTAAATGATGCTAGCTACAACCATTTCTTTTTCTAGTTGGGAACGGCTGATACTAATCTCAAGAAGGTACAAATGACCTCATGAGGGGTCCGGATAGAGACAATAGGAGCATACTGAAAAAAATACTCGAATTTTATATCAAACGAGTAATTTTTCTGAAGATAATTTGTTTTTATTGAACTTATTTATTCCCGAGTAATGTAAGTACTATAGATATTGTGCGAAACTGACCACACTATGACATAACGGGACTTAAATAAAATGTATAATACAATATTTTTTGCAAGTCATTGGAACCGTGGGGTATATTGTTAAAGTTTCCCAAAATAAAATGCATTCGAAGGTTAAATGTTAAGTTTAATGATAATCGGTCGAAAAATCAATTGTATCTTTAGTTCGTGTGTTTTTTACGTTTCGGTGAAGTGATAATTCATCTTGCACCTTTACTCTCGCCACTCGTGAACATTAAATACAATCCGCCACTGCATTTGACCCTTATACCCACAGTATGCTCCTCATGCAAAAGTAAACGTCTGGAGATGTGAATGGTCTCCGCAGTCAAAGAAAAGTAATGAGATGTAACCAATGGAGAGGAGTTATATGCGTACTGCGGGAGGTGGCAAGGCGTAGCTTCGTCCATTGCAGACTGCATGCTGCAACAAGGTTTCTTCCCGCACAAAGGCTTCTAAAACCCGTGGAAAAGCTAACGTGTAGATATATCGTGTTACTACAGATATGCCGGCCAAATGGAAAAAAACCCGCTGACCGTCACAGGTGGTATATCAATTATTTATTTATATTTTAAGTATATTTATCTATATTTTAAACAAATATGATAATTTTTATGTAAATGGTTGTAATTTTATTATTGCTTCAGTTTTTGACTCATTTTAATCGGACAATTTTTTTCAGGAATTATAGGTTTTACAACTACAGTATTCTAACGTAATAACACGAATATTTACGTTTAAAATTAGGTTCATTCCCACAAACTCGCATGAGTCTCTTTTATCGTTTAAATCTGCACGCTTCGAAAAACGTTTCGACGTCCATTTCATAATGTATTAACATTTCTAAAATTTGTTTTTCATGTAATATTTTCTAGCTTGATTCTTATAGTCTACTATTGAAAACACTGAATTATTCTATGTAGTGAATGATAAAATATTACATAACATAAAATAGTAAGAAAAAAACAGCACATTAATATTTTCAAGACTAAAACAATACGATACCCACTCAAAACTAGGAAAAGCTGCTGGCGCCACATAATGGAGAAACGTAGAACTATATATGTGGACAGAGGGAAAAGTTTATCTCGTCAATTAAAGATACGTCCACCGTTTTCTACCGGACTTTAGAGACAAAAGATACAAGAAAATGACTCTTAGGCCCAATTTCACCAAGTTCGTTTAATGTCTTAAACGAGATTTTCTGTGCAGTAAATCGTGATTATCAAAATGCGCGTTCCACCATCTTCGATTTACGAGAAAATCGCGATTAACGCTTAAACGTTCGGGGACCCTTCGATTACCAGCGCAAATCGCGATTTTCTTCAGAACTGCGAGAAATATGGCGTCCATTTTGTTTGTTTGCTCGTAGCTCGGTTTATAGGTTATGTTCAGTGGCACGAGGGAGGCCCGCTGCTGCCTATGGTGTCCTTAGGTGGCGGTAGTGAGCAACATGATGCGTTTTCCTCCCGTCATTTGTCTTCAAATTACCCATAATGCACTGTAAAACTACTACCAACCCAGAGATTCTTCAGAAACATTGAGCAACTTAATCGACGATTAGTTTTGCTTGGTGAAACGCATAAAATGTAATCGCGATTCCATTTACCTAATCACGTTTAAGGAAATCGCGATTATTCTACATTTGGTGAAATTGGGCCTTAGTAATGAAAATAACTCTTAGTGAAAAATAGGAGGCGACATATTTGCAAATCATAACTTCCAAGGAAACGTTCATCTTTGAATGAATAGCTATATCACCTAAACGAATGGACTAATTTGCATGAGAATTTCTGGTATAAATACAGAAAAACTAGTGAAACAAATTAAATAAGGAAAATAATTGAAAATAATAATAATAAATTTTCAGAAAAACGGAACAAATTGAAAAATGACATTGGGGTTAAAGAAACATATTCCAGACTTTCCACTTACACAATACTAAACAAGAAAATCAAAGCACTTTAGGATATATGATGTTGCAAAAATATAATACTTCATGATATAATTAGTAATAATAGTTGGAACTGCTATACAACAACTCAGAACAGCGGAAAGGGGAAGCATATTAGAAATAATGGAAGGAAACAAGGAATACAGAGGAGCTAGAACAACTACACAAGGAAGCAGTAGCGGTAGCGCTTACTGTACCACGAGATATTGAGATAATTGCACAAGGAACTATGAGAAATCAGGGAAAGTCGATAAGAAATACATTAGGTACATATACGAGTATTTACAGCACACCATTGAAGACAAAACATTTAAGAGATAACCAGGAAAATATCAGAATTTAAAGGTGTGGAAGCAATTTGAGCACGCTAGGAAAGAAATAGATACATTATGACAACAGATGAGTCAACAAAGTTAAATGAAACAGAAATTTTGAGAGGACTAGGAGACCGAATGCAGCGGGGAAATATTGATGACTTAGGTGCAGGGATGGAAGAAATAATATCAGTGATCGATGATCGTTGGAACGTGCTACAGGTAAAGTTACATACAATACAATACACAGAGATCGCTAAGACAATCACCGAGGAGTTGAACAAATAACAGCAACAGAAGCAATTAGAAACTAATACAGAACATCAAAGAGAATTACATCGCCACGTAAAAGGTACGCAGAAGGAAATGAGGGAAGCTAAAGAAATTATACAGCAAGCGGTACATAACATGACTAGGGAAAAGGGCTCAGTACAAATAGAGACACATACGCGGCAACAGTGAATAGAAAACCTAAAACAATTGGGAAAAAATTATACTGATAGTGAAGAAAAAGGAGAAGGAATTGGGAAGTATTAAAGATGAATTAAAACAGTTACTAAATAAAGAAAAGGTTGTGATAGATAGTTGGCAAGAGACAAGGAATAAACACATAAATTCAGATTGAAAAAACTGTAACCAATGATGGGTTAAAGAAGTGTTGCATGAGAGTGAAAATTTAGTTGAAAAAGAAGGAAGCAGATTAAAAAATTATAGCCTAAAATGTAGATAGAATATCGGAGGAAGAGTTCATTGTGCAAGTAAAATTAAAGAATAGACGCGAAGAGAAAGAGAGTGACAGTCTGAAGATAATAAAGAAATTAGGGACGTTTACATGGCGATCACAGAATTGGGTAATTGAGGTAAATACAAATTGGTATCAACGAGATCATGACAAATGGGAAAATTTACATAGGTCATATGGCATATGAAGTAGAAGATTATATAGAGCCATCTAGCAAAACATTGCCGAGATGATAATACAACATGTAGATATTGTGGTAAACAGGGACATGGTTATTAGAATTGCACACGAAACGGCCAGACTGAAAGATGTGCTAATTGTATAAGGAAGGGATGGAATGGAGATGTTGGGGTACGCAGTAATAAATGTGCCGAAAATAAACGAATTCGTGGAATAAAGATAACACAAATTAATGTAGTGCAGAAGAATTTACAGAGGACAGATTGGAACGTCTGAGCTCACAAAATACATAGACGATCATAGAATACACATATCTTTATTACAGGAACCCTACACGAAATATGGAAGGTTAACAAATATATCTTTAAGAATGCGACTAATCTATAAAATAAGAGGCAGTTAGCGATAATAGTAAATAATAATATAGAGATATTGGAACTTGCAGAATATACCACAGAAAGTATGCAATTAGTGACTATCACAATGTTAATAATTGGGTGAAATGGTAAAAGTCCGGGTTATGTCAGAATAACACCAGTTATGATAAAGAAAATACAAAGAAGGTATATAGGAGAGTGAACATCAGTTTTCAGTATGTGCAAGAAATATAAATATTTCCCAAGGGCATGGAAATTAGGAGAAATGAAGTTATCCCTTAAGCCAAGCAATAGGAATGTACAATGTAGAGCCTCATACAGACCTATAACATTGTTTCCTGTTGTAGGGAAGATTATGGGCAAAATAATAGAACGTGAAGTTCGGTATGTAGTGGAGAAATTAAGTAAAAGGTAATATGGGTTCATGGTAGGTAGAGGAACAGAAGATGCATTAGAGGAGTTAATGAAATTAACATACAAAGAGGAAAATAAATCTAAATTACTAATTTTCATAAATTACAAAGCTTTTGATAGTGTGAATTGAGGGGTTGCACTAGAAGTATTGTAGAAGTAAAATGTTAATGAAAGGAACGTGCAAATGATAGAATCCTATCTTGACTATAGACATGTCCTATTGCAGATGGGTAAGGATAAGAATAGTCAAAGGACGTCCACATGGGAGTCATCTCGGTCCATTACTGTGGAATGTCATATTAAATAAGGTACTGGAGCGATTAGAAAAAGAAGAAATCCTGACGCTAGCATATGTGGATAACCTAGTTGTCTTGGTCCCAGGAGACAGTCGGCGAGAAATATAAACAAAAGGTGCAAGAACATAGAAAAGATTCATTGATATAAGTTTCAATATTGAATTTGAAAACAACAGGACTAGTAATAGGGATGAAACATCAAGGGAAAATCAGAAGCAACCCAATTGTGAAAATTGATGATTGGACGTTGACAAATAAAGAGGTTAAATATTTGGGATTAAAACTAGAAATGAAATTACATAAAACATTTGGAACTGATGGGAAGCAAGATTTAAAAAAATGAAATTTGGACTTCAGCGGGTAGGAATTTCTAAACATAACATGCCAAAGGACAAAGTAATTCAGTTGTATAAATGGGCATTATCCCCAATATTAACTTATGGAAGTGTGGTATGGCATCATAAGGTAAAGGAAAAACATTTCGAAAGAAAAATATTACAAAAAGTGTCTAATTAATTGGTACGGAGGATACACAAGCATTTCTACAAAAGCACTGTTGGTGTTATTAGGATTATTTCCAATAGAACCCCAAATAGATACCCATGTGTTATTTTATAACATACGACGAGGGAAGGAGGTAGGAATTGATACAGATAGGTATACCAAGGATACAGTTAGATGGAGAGTCATAGAAATGAAAATATGACAATGTTGGCAAATAAGATGGGAGCAATCAAAGGAAGGAAGAGATTTAGAGAAATTTATTCCCAAGGTAGACTATATGTGAAAAATATATGGTTTAAACTGGCCAGAAGTATGACAGATTTGGTTACAGAGCATGGCGATGTGCAATATTATTGGTGGAAAAGAGTTTCTTCTGAATCAACCTGTATATGTCAAGATGGTGAGGACAAAGTAGAACATATGTTGTTCGATTGCAAATTATATGATTTAGAAAGAAGGGAATGGTATATCAAGCTCAAGAAGGAAGGGGTATATGTTTGGACAAACTGGAGTAAATTAATACAAAATAGAGCTGTTTATGAGGCGACAACAGAATTTATGGAATAAATAACATTGCGGATGATAAAAGATATTAGACTACCACCACGTTGGTTAGAGACGGAAACGTTCAAAGAGAAAGCTCAATGGAATGGCTCAGACATCGGGCAAATTGAGATGTTGAAATAAAAGGAACGGGCAATTAAAAAAGAAAAGAGACAATCTGTAGACACAACGGAATAAATATCAGCAAGGAATTAAAACAAGAAAGGAATAAATAAAGAAAAACATGAGAAAGGAGACAGGAAAGTAAAATAGAGCTATAAAATATTATCGAGACAAACACCTGTTAATGGCAAGACTGCCGCAGCACAGGGAAAAATTAGAAAATAAAATGAAAAAAACAGAAACCACTGCTACCTCCAGACTACCGCAGCAGTCTCTCTCAATATACATCCTATAAATAAGACTACCTAGGCGTCGCCCAACAGAGTATGCTTACCTCGATTCTCTTTGGAGAATCTATTGAGACTCCGCTTAGTCTCCCATATCGCATATACGCTTATATATCTCCGGGGATCGTGCAATATGGCATACGCCTGAGTTCACCTCTCTAACATGTGAACTTCCAAGTCCTCTCGTCCCCTGTTTATATCGACCGGCGAAGTCAGGTGCTTTCGCTCTGACACACGCAGTTCCACAAAGGGAGCCCCTGGGCATCGTCACTGGTGTTCGAAGCGTCCCATCACTTTTCGCCCTGTATCAGCACCCTGTGTTTTTAGGCGCCGCGTCACTCAACTGCCCCTGGAGCTTAAAGACTACGTCCTCTCTCGCTCCAAGAGTAATTTCCCTGACGAGGAAAGCTCGCGTCCTTTGCGCATAACCTTCAGTGCATAAAATAAAACAAATATTACGCAGAATTTTATAGCCATAAACCTCCGCACGCTACGTGAAGCGAACTATAATCGCACGGGTCTGTTCAATCCTTCATTCCCGACACGAAGGCTCCGCGAGATTTCGTTTTAAGTCAAATCATTCCTAAAACTACGCGCGCACTGGGACCTCAACGGACGGACTGGTTCGGAAATTCCGGAACCCTGTTGGGAGAAGGGACCGTTCACTCTCCGAGGAGTTGAGGATTAGAATCCGCGTGTTACCTGCTCCTCAATCTGTTCTGATCACTAAACACAAGCGAAGTGGCGAATACCTGGTCTTTGCGAGTGCCCGCAGTCATAAACTGTTAATGAGTTTCCCGGAAAGTTTTACAGTCCTCCCGACCTGCAAAAAATCTTCCTCTAGAGACTTTTCGCAAACGGCGGCAAGTGCGTGCCGGCTCAGTGGGTTCATACTAATGTGAAGCAATGGAAAAAACTTTTGGGAAATCCGGGACGGCGGTGCTGACCGCCACAGAGCGCGCGTAGCTTAGCTGACGTGCCAGTTTTACATATTTTGTTTCGAGTTTGTCGTTTGACAGAATTAGTCTTTTCAAAAATTTAAGCGATTTTACCAGCAGGACACATGAAATTTCGAATTTCTTCACTCCTTTAGGGTTCGTTTTCCAAAATTTACCACAAATTATTTTCCAAGATACAGAGAAGTTGAAGTCATTTCTTCATGATACTTGTACGCCAAAAATAAATCAGAAGTCAGAATTGCAATTGAATGTACACTTGAACAGTTGTTAGGCAGTTTTATTCCGTTTTTCGGAAATTTGGTTTTAGGTCCAGCAATCGTGTAAAGGACGTTCCTTGGTCACTGATAACATACAAGATCAATCAGGAAATATCAATGTCCACGCGTGTGTGAGCGCGAGAAAAAAAAACTTCCACGGATTCCATCGAATAAACTTGAACAATTTCGAACACAAGTCAAGAGCGGCGATACATGGCTGTGTGAGGAATATTTCCCAAATAAAGTAAGGTCACTTAAGTCAAATATGAATTTGAAGTAAATTTTAAGGCGTATTTTATGAAATAGCATTGTAAAAGATAAATCATTTTAAAAAATTTAGTTTTTAATGGCTCCTTCCCAAATTTCTATTTCATCAGTTGTCATCCTCGGAGTCCAACTGGGCATTTAGTTATTGGTACGTCCCTTATTTCAGCCATAAAAGAAGGGGCTTGCTTTAATTGTGGATGCTTTGTGGATACAGAATATGTCGCACGCCTGTTTGACTCTGTCTAACAAGTTTCTTCATTTTGTTCTACGACAAACTACGCTGACTTTTATTTGAAGAGAAGAACATTCTGAACCTCCTTCCACCTACTGAGGATACAATTCGTGAATACGAATTGCGAAATGCGTACGAGGCTGGACAAATATAGGATAGTGTGGACTCCACTTTTCACTCAAATTATAATAAATTTATTGTCAAAAACAGTACAAATTGCGTATGACCACGTGGAGGACAATAAACTAATTTACTCTCCGGAAGCAAACAAGGGACCATCCCATCAATTCCGATCAAGGGCTCTATGGCAGAGGCGGATTCAAAAATTTCAGCAAAAGTTCTTAGATAAGATGAAAAGTTAGCTGCGAGTTATAATACATTTATAATGTCAATATGTTAAAATGAACATAGGGCCTCACAGGCCCTACATATGCATTCTTGTATATTCTAACGACCATGCATCACAGGGTGAAGTCCATTGTAGTGTATATCTCGCAGTTTTCCTAACACGACATCTATTCAAGGCAGAGGACACCAATCATTAATAAACTTCTGATTCAGTTTACAAAAAATCCACACACAATCTCGTTGAAAAATCTTCTTTTGCCAATACTATGGGACTGGTATAGTACAAATTAATAGGTCTTATGATCCCTGTTCTAACCACTCATTTATTTGCTTGTCTACTATGTGCTTGTTTGAATTCGACAGACGACATGCTCTTGATATTCTGGTATGTCATCCCTTATAATAATCTTCATTGTAACATCCGTTGTTTCAGATTTCTTCGGTTTCTCTGTTGAAATCATTTTTCTGAGCTTTAATTTTACATGTTCATTATGAATGTCATCAATGTCCATCTCAACAATTTCGCCAACCTGTGATATTAGCATGTTTCAATTTTCTTTCTCGTTTTTACACGTTAGTAACATTTTTATTGAATATCAAAGAAGGTTTTTTCTATATCTCTCTCCCGATTATAGCTTGAAAATGAAGATCGGGAGTAGTTACTACATGCCAGGTTAATACAAAAATATTATCACTATGTATCTTGACTGATATATCCTTTTGTCCAAATCTTTGTTCACCCAATTCCAGGTAGAAATAGAGGTCCTCCAACGAACTTCAGAAGTGCGCAGTCCCTCATATAAACGTCCTCACGTAGGAGGCAGAACGAGCAACCTGTGTCAACGACAGCTGAGAAAGTGAAGTCATTCATTGCTATTTCTATGGTGGGAAATTGCCTGCTAATAACCTCATCGATGGTTTGTGTTAGATCTATGTGAGCGTCCGACGACACCCCTTTCTCCACTCTCTTTTTCTCCGGAGCCGATTTAATAGGAACATTTCAATTGAACTTAGGACAGCGTGTTTTCGCGTGACCGGAACCACCGCACGTGAAACATCGAACCAAATTCAGATTTTCGAATCACCCACAATGCCTATTAGCACACAAACTCTTTTTGACAACGTCATTGTTTAGATTCCTGGTTTTGTTAAAGTTCGCAATCGTTTTGTTAAAATTCTCCCGAGAATTTTGAGAAAACGTTTTTAGGTTTTTTAACACTTTCATAGTCATTATGTTTCTCTGATAATTCCACTCCTATTATACTGCTCCATTCATCTAAATAATATACCCTAACTTCCATCCGTGAACGTTTTATAATTTGATCAGAAATCACTAAATACCTCAACTGTTCGAAAGTAGTGAATTTCAAAGCTGATACGCACCCTTCGAAATATGTTCTTAATTCATGATAAAGTCTCTCCAAGTACCCGCCTGACTCTTCTGATGAGTGGCAAAGAGATATCGTCCTTCATATCAAATTTTCGCATAATATCATTGAACTCTTTGCCAGGATTTGAAAAACTTCCAAGCGACATACTTCCATTTCTTCTGCTCTCAACTTCAATTCTAAGCTTTTGTAGTTCAAGTCCGTCAGTTCTTTTTTTCTTCTCACGTTCTTCTTCTTTAGTCGTTTCTTCATCGAGACATCTTTCAATTATTGAGAACTGATTTTTGACCAAGTCCTCCTCGGATCCTACAATAGCATCTTTCAGTACTGTCACTTTCATGCTCGAATTGACTGTTATATCCAATTCATAGGCCGACCAACTGCAAGTTAGATGCTTGTCTTCCCAGTGAATGGGCATTCACTATACCAGACTAGATGCCACGATTAACTGCAAACGGGACGCTTGTCTTCCCAGTGAACGAACGTTCACTATACCAGGCTGTATGCTACGACCAATTTCAACCCGGAAGATATAGCTTCATATCCCGGACGAGTCCCCATAATTTTGTGGTAGAAATTATCTGCATCTCTACAATATGCGATTCCCCATCATTTTGTTGAAGTCCATTTATAATATATTGAACAGGAAAAACACTAATTACATTAACAATAATTTATTTGGATTTAAGAAATACAATATTGACGCGACAGCGATCAACCGCCACGACCATCCAAAAACAACTCCTCTCACACTTCCTAATAAGAACTGTTGCCCCTGATCATCGGGCAAGTCGCCCTTACCCCAACACATACATACACATGCCAACTCGACCAGCCGTGCAGAATTCTTTCTCACGAGTCGGTCAGAAAACAATTCAACCTCGCACCCTAATAAATAGAGGCGACGCAGGACACAAAACCCTGTGCGGAAGTTTCCGGGACGCGAAGCAAACATTCCTACATGAATAAAAAAAGAATCACGAAAATCGGATAAGTGGTTCAAAAGTTTTAAAAACATTTACAGACGTGGGAAACACGAAACTAGCGAGAAGATCATAAAAGTTAACAAGTGCGGGAGAAGAAATGACCGTCTTCGAAGGAGGGGAGGAGGGGAGGAGGGGGATCGTCGAGGTCGCTAGGAGCACAGTAAAGTGATAGCGGCATGAAGCGTCCGTACGTACGTCCACTACGTTTTCCTCTCAAATTTTCGATTGCCGACCACAATTCTTTAGAAAAAGATACGAGTCTATCACCTATCACACTTGCATACTCTATTTTAGGGTGCGAAAAGTCCACTTTTTTAGAAAAATAATTTTTGATGGTTTTACGAATTCCCTTATCTTTGTTGAATGAATTGGGAGTTGCGGATATAATTGTTTCACATGCTGTATTCAAAACAAAATTAATTACATAACAGAATGAGAAACGGACCATTCGTTTCGCAGATATTTAAGCAGCAAATTTTTATTATTATGAAGCGCAACGTGGCGGCCTTTTTTGTAACTAAATTCGGTACATTTAACCTTAAGGAAACAGACACGTTCGTCTGTGGCCAGTGTCTCTGCGTGAGTGTGTCCTCTCCATCGCCATGCCACTCCCTAGGCTGGTCGTCCCCTTCCATTCCACCGACATCCACGCCCAAGCGGTAGGGCACGCTTGCACTTCTAAACATTTATAGATGAAACCACCCGCTGCATTGTGGGAAGAGCCATCCACGACACTGCCATCCTGAGCAGCAGAATGCAATGGGAAGCGAACTCGTAGGCTCTAACCGTAGAGAAAGTATTCTTCGTCGCTGACCCTTAAGCTGCCACCAAGCAATCCTTCAACTACTGCTAAATCTACTTCAATTGCCTTGCTATCGCAGTCTCGCACGCTTAAGTATTCAACTAATCATTATCTAACTTTTGAAAAGAAATGTTACATCGGTACTAGCATCAGTATGCTTCTTCTTCATCAGACTCTACGACTCTGTAGGGAGAGTTTTGATCTTCTCAAAAATCTGCTTACACGCTTTCGTATCTTTGACTTTCTTTCTTCAATCTACTTTCATTCTACGTAAATCATAGTGGACGCCTTTAGACCACGTTTCTTCTTCGGTATTCCTTGAGGTCTAACACCTAATGGTTTCCATTCCCATACCTTCTTAACAGTTCTTTGTTCCCCCATTCTGCAGAGATGACCAAACCAGCTCAATCTTTGAGATTTAATGCAATGTATTACATTTCTGTTGTGAATTAATTTGTTTAATTCTGCATTTGTTTTAATTCTTCAGAAGCCACTTTCTTCTCTTGTAGTATCAAATATCTTGAGGATTTTCCTTTCAAATACTGCAAGATTTTCCTTATTTGCATCTTTTAACACCATATTTCATTACCATATGTTACTATAATTGTCCAATATAGTTTTAATTTCATGCTTCTACTTACTAGTGTGCTCTTAAATAGTGTTGAATTTGCAAAATATGCCTTATTACCCAGAGCGATTCTTTCTTTTACTTCGTCGTCAAACTCATTCATACCATTAACTACGGATCCCAGAAAGTTGAATGACTCAACTGCTTCTATTTGAGTGTTGTTTACTTTGAGATTTTCAGTCCTTTTGGCTTTACGGGATCATTGCAGAAATTTCGTTTTATTTTCATTTACTACAAGACCGAGAGGTGCGGATAAAAATTTGAGCTGATGGTAAGTTTCTGTTAATACCTGTTTGGTCGTTGCATTTATTAATACATCATTTGCGTATGCCGTGATTTTCTTTATACGCGTGGAAATGTTACCCCTTGTGCCATTTGTTTCAAGACTGTTTATTACTATGTTAAAGACGGTTGTAGATAGAGAATCCCCTTGCTTGACACCAGATACATCAAACTGGTCACTGCGCTCATTATTAACTTTTGCTCTTATTTTGTTATATGTTAATGTTTGCACAATTAGTCGCACAAGCTTACGCGGAACTTTATTTACATATAGGCAATCAGGTATTTTATCTCTTTAATTGAGTCAAAGGGTTTTACTATAGTCCACAAAAATATTGTAGAGGTCGGTGCTATATTCATAGCATTTTTCAAAAATTTACCTCATCATAGAGATGTTATCTATTGTTGATTTATTTGGTCTAAATCCTGTCTGGATCTCATGATGTTGACATTCAACAATGTCGGTAAGCCTCTTATTCACCAAAATCGGAAAAATCTTTCAGGCTATATTCAACAGTGATATAGTTTTCACAATCCAGCCCATCACCTTTCTTAAACATTGGGCATATAATCCCTTCACTCCATTTAGTTGGTATTTGTTCCTTTTCCCATACATTTAGGATTAAACCATGTAATCTTTGATGTCCTGCCTCCACTTTTTATGGGCTCTGGGGGAATATTGTCTGGACCAGCAACTTTATCAGATTTTAAATTCTGAATTATATAACACTCCTCATTTTGAATCCGCCTCTGCCTTAGGGTCCTTGATCGGAATTGATGGGATGGTCCCTTGCATGCTTCCGGAGAGTAAATTAGTTTATTGTCCTCCACGTGGTCATACGCAGTCTGTACTGTATTTTGACAATAAATTTATTATTATAATTATATTATTACATGAGGTAGTTTCCAGTTCATGCTCTGATTCTAATAATCCTTCTGTTTTGTGGAGTAAAACATCTTGTGTATCTGCAATTGTTAAGTTTATATTATTTTTAAAATAATCTTTCCAGCTTTCTAGCATTGCTGGTTTTCGAAAGATAATATTTCCTTCTTCGTCCTTACATAGAGTAGGCACACTTGATATTCTTTGTGCACTTCCTTGACTTTCTTAAAAAACTTCATTGTCTCTTTTGTTCTGTAGCTCTCTTTCGCTTGGTTGATTTTATTATTTATCCAATCTTTTTTGCTTTACAGACTTTGTTGACCTGCAGTCTTTTAAGTTTATGTAACTCATAGGTAGCTCTAGTTTTAGCTTGTATGTATCATTTTTCTCCTGTATTATTTGTCTGCCTTCGTTGTCCCACCATTCACTCTTAACAGGTTTTTGCTTCCCTATTGTTTTAATAGCAATATTATTTACTTTTTTGAATGTTATTCCATTCTTCATTTATACCTTCTGCAACAGGGAGATATTTAAGTTTCCTATAGAGTTCTGAGCAATATTCCTTGAGATTTGAGGGATTAGACAAGCTGGCTTTATTCCAATTGCTTACACGCGGTATTTTCTTCTTATATACCGCAGGAGGATTTAGGTGAAGAACTGTCCCCACTAAATAGTGATCGGAATCAATATTTGGGCCTCTAAGAGCTCTTACATCACTTATGAGGTCTGTTGAACAAGCCGTGATCAATTTGATTCGCCACTGTTTGTCCGGGAGCATTCCATGTTCCTAGGTGACTTCTCTTATGCTGGAATTATGTGCTCATTATCGTGAAGTTATGTTCTAATGCAAATCCACATAGGAGTTCTCCAATGTTGTTTGATATCTCATGCAAAGAGGGCTTGCCAGTTACTTTGCTATAGGTCTTTCCCTTCCCTAATTTCTCGTTGAGATCTCCTAGAATTAAAATAGTGTCACTTCTCGGAACATTTTCTAGTACCGGTTACAGATCTTCATAAAACTCCTCTTTATATTCTATTTCTTGCTCTTCCGTGGGGGCATATACACTGATTAATAATATGTTATTATATTTTCCTTTAATTCTTTCATTTCGACGAACAAAACTGATGACATGTTTATGAAGAGGTTTTTTTTAAAAAAAACAGTACCTGCGTGACTTGATGTGGTCTTTGTGCCACTGTAATTTCTTTCTTATTAAAAATTCCATTTTCTTTCCATCTCATTCCCTGCAATGCAAAAAATATCTAGTTTCAGTTTGTCGACCTGTTCGGCCAACTCATACATTTTTCCTGGTTGCAGAAGGGTAAGAACATGCCAAGTACCAATGTTAATCGCCTTATTTCTTAGCATGATTCGTTGTCTATCCTTAACATTTTTTCCGAGGCAGATTGTCGGGAGTTTTAACAGGTCGCTGGCCTGACGCCCTAACCCTCCTCGTGTATCCGGGCTTGGGTCCGACAACAGCACTGGGAGGCTACTCGATCCACCCCACCCCCAAGCACTGCTGGTGGAATTACATCAGTATGCAGTTCTATTAAATACTTGCGGTCGTGGATCCTCACTACTGGCTTACAAGTCAGTTCCGAAGTATTTGTTGACGTATTTGTTCATGCTCGTCCTTCTACTGAACTCGTTCAGAAGTATTGAGGGAGAATAAAGCTTTCGTAATTAGTGAAGATTTTTGAACGAAGCCGAAAATAAGATGCTAAACCTGTAAATTGTAGAGAGGTACTGTAAGACAAATCGAAAGAACGCAACCACGTAATTATTTTTCCATTCTCTACTCCCTTTCTTTCAGCACCAAACGGAAATGTCACATACGACAAGAATTATTTCTAATTATGAAACCTTTATCCTGTCGATAGTCAAAGCCACATTGCATACAAATTCAGAATTTGTGTTAAGTTCGAGTAACATTCATTAGGGATAGAATGAAATAAAGTATCAAGGCAATAACCATAAATGGTAAAGAAACAAATTAACAATCCAGTTGCTAAGTATAACAAACACGTTGACCTCGACGTGATTTGAACACGCAACCTACACTGGGAGTAAGTTGCACGACATGTTACTTATCTCAGATTTTGGAGGATTTGACTATATAGCAAAAAAAGCACATGCGACGACTTCTGTCTCCCTCTTATATATTCAGGTAACTTTCCTGATGTTTCTGCTGCACATACACATGTTTCCGCTGCATGTCGAACAGCGCCCGAGTCCAATCCTACTTCTGGTGTCACGTGGAACGGTTGCAAGGATCTTTCTCACTATCCGCGGTGAGTAACTCAGAGAAACGTGTTCGTCAGTGGCCAGCGTTTCCTCTACATCACCACGCCTCTCCCTAGACAGATCGCTCCCACGACCCCTTACCACCCACTGCCGACCGCGTCAAAGCGGTAGGGCTCGCTTGCGTTTCCAAACATTGATAGATGACATTTCCCGAGCAAATTATACTCCAATACTCACTAGGACGTATCACTCATAATCTAATAGGAGATTTTTTGTATGACAAGATCATAAAAAAGAGAGAAAAATTTGACAACTTTTTTGTTTGTTTCTTCGGAAAATGTATGTGTGGAAACTACAGAAATGCCTTCAATGATTTTTCTTAAGAGTTGAAAAAAACAACTCCAAATTTTATCAACTATTCAAGAGAAACACCTCGCTCTCGTTCCGTAGGAAGCGTCTCGATGACCTGCGACGTCGTACGCAAAAATGCATTTCCCAACACGTCTTGGTGTGTGAGTCGTGAGAGATATGTTCTGCTTCCCGAGCATATTAAGCTTCAATACTTACTCTAACGTACCACTCATAATCTAATAAGGAATATATCGCACAACAATTCCTTGAAGAAAGGAAAAAATGAGAGAAATATTTGTCATTGTTTGGGTTTATTCGGAAAACATGAGTATATCGTAAAAATGTGTTCAAATAATTTTCAGATATTTTCGAAAATTTAAATGAATTTCAAATTAGTAACAACTATTCGAGATAAATTCCTTGTTCTCTTTACCTACGAAGCGTCTCGATGATTTGGAACTTCGCCAGGCGCGCACCCTCAGGTATCGATTTAAGAATTATTCTGTTAAACGAAAACAAATTACGGTATCAAATAGGGGATAATTTTATGATCAAAATTGATTTATAGACAAATATGAACCTTATGTAAATTCTCCGACTTCGAGTAAACTATTATTCTCTGAATTTTTTAAAATGAAATCAGGTTCCAGGCACGAATTCTCCGCTCTGCCAAGGTCTCTGTAAATCTCACAACGTGAGCAGATATTAGCTTATAATCATCTCCCATTCCGGAGACAGCCTTGTCAACCTTCTTCTCAGAGGTCAACACTTCCTTCATACAAATGTGTTTGCAAACACATTGAGGCAATACCAAGAATATTTCTCATTCGCCCAAACACATTAAAACATTTTTAGTCCTCTCGGGTAGATCTTTGATGATAATTCATAGTGCCGATTTTCTATTAGAAGAGGTTTTTCATAATATGTTTAGGTTTCCATGATTTTTTATTGCGAAACGATTTATCATCTATTCAGGGTTAAATATAAGTTCTTAATTCAATTATTACTAGTTCTTATGGCATTAGCATGAATAATTGTGTACTCACGAAAATCCGATCGAAATTCGTGATAAAAAATATCTATGAAGATACGTAATTATAGTACCTAATCTACTCTCTTCCAGAATAATGCCTCTGAGCGTATTTTAAAATAACACGATCTAATTGTCGTTTGAACTGGAACATAAGATGCAATCTGTCGGCCATACCAAATTTCATTTTTCGTTCAGAGACCGATGTCATCAAAACGTCTGTACGTGATAGTCCCTACGAGAATAGAAACTAACTCAAGGCAGCTGTCGACTTCACGGCGCCGTGACTGGACATAGTATAAGTAGCCTACGCGAGGAAAAGAATATCTTTCCACACGTGTTCCAGCAAAGCGGTCATGTTCGCAGGAAGATAGTAGTTGCAATTGGTTGCTATCATAGTACACCAACTGGGTTGCCTAAATTCACAGAATGCGGAGTGGTGCGCAGTGTTCGTTCTTTTCGTGAAAATAAGTATGTAGTACAACTTATTAAAAATACAATTAACGATTATTTTAGAGAAAACTAATACAATTAATAGTGTGATGTGGATGGTGAAGGGATAAAAAAATCCCGTTTGGGAACAGGAAGCCTGGTTATTGATGAACACGCTCCGGTATAAAATTGTGATCAAACAAATACGGGACAATTGATGAGTTCTAATTTAATTTAATCAACCTCAGGGTCGGTCGCCGAGAGTATTGTACTGGAGTCTATAGAGATTAATAGTGGTTATTGTACAGTAACTTCCTAGCCTTATTAAAAATAACTTTTACTAAATTAACATAAAAATATTAAATTAAATCAATTAATTGAAGTACTGATGATAATGATGGATTTTTTTCGATTCTGATCTCGATTCCAATTGTTTGCTTCGATTCCAGATTTGTTTCCAATTCCTGAAATCTCAAATATTTCAGAATAATGATCAATAGCAAATTGTCAAATGTGGCGAGCAAATAAACATTTGGTCACCACTTAATTACGAATTGACAGAACGAACAAACGTAAGTAAATTAATTTATATCTAGCTTTGCTATATAACAACAGTCGAGAAAATAAATCTTTTAAGTATGTATTTGGCGTCTTTGTTGCGACTGGTAGTACATAGTCTACAATACATCGTCACAGTAATACGACTAGAAAGATGTGATTTACTGAAAAATCGATCATAGAATCTGTTTTTATTCACTATTTTTTCTAAAAGTTGCGATTTTTCTAGAAAAGAGCGTTTTCGAATCAAGGAAGTCTTTTCACTCCTCGATATATTTCAATTGTTTTATATGTTCCACATCTCTACATCGACTGGCATTTTCGATCGCGTGTTATGAAAATCCTTCGGATCTTTAGTTTTTTACCCATTGTTTTCATTTATATCCTATCGAACCCATCATTGAAGCCATGTTCACATTCCTGAAGCCCCCCATGAATAAATCCTAGGTGCACCCCTGAACATCGTTCTCCAAACATAGAGTTAAATATAAATAAAGGCAACCGTCTCTGCTGCAGATTGTCCTAGATAACATGGAACAGAAGATACTGGGAGACGTCGCACACCCGCTTGGAGGGGGGACTGTGCAACGACTTGTGAGCAGCAGTCACCAGTCAGTGAGGGGAATCGAGTTCCCCCACCCAAGACAATGTGCGAGAGAGACAGAGAGACATCTCATCTTTTTCCCTCCCGGGGGGAAACGATGTCTCTCTGATGTTATATATATAAAGTCTATGACGCCAAAGTACGGTACCCAAAACGTTATGCTGTGAGTGGTGTGAGTTTTCTTCTGCTTCACTTTTTGTGAGTGTGTGTGTGGCGAGGGGGCTTTAGGGCTCGTCAACGGCAAGGTTCTTCTGGGTCACGTGCATAACAAGCTTCAATAAACACTCTAACGTATCTTCTCTGTAGAGATATTTTGAACGAGAAATCCATGAAAAAAGGGAAAAGAAAAAAAATGTCATTAATCGAAATATATTTGTGTGTAGCCCCTACAATTGCCGTAAAATAATTTTCAAATTATTTTGGAAAAAATAAAAATAATTTCAAAATATTATAAATATTCAAAAACTTTTCAAAAGAATGTTATTCAAAACTTAGGACGACCCTATGAGTCGCGGAAAAAACCTACCCTTTGATGACTATTTTAAAGCATGAAGCATTTTCATGTGACCCTGATTAACAAAAAATATACATGATATTCGGTTGTTTAAACTGGTGTAAATTATTGTGAAACTCATCTTCACGCTCCTCATTCAATTAAATCACGAACGCGATTCAAGCAAAACTACTAACAAGTCAATATCACGTTACATTTCGTTCTGTTTTTTTTTGAGGAGGTTATGTATTTGAGCACAATTCGAAGAAAATGTTACGATGTGTAGGAACAATCGAGCATGAATGATGTTGCTGTTGATATGTATATATACGCAAATGTTTGGGCCGAAAGACTTCGAGAAAGACGTGCGAAAATAATACCTCGTACTTGTTTATAATTGCGTCGTTGCATGTTCGAAAGTCCAGCAGATTGCCTGTGTTATCAGTATGTGAATGTGCACCTATGTGCATCACAGATAAATCATACACAAGTGCACGCTCTAGTCTGTGATGTACACGTTCTGGCGTATCATGTTTTGTGTAATAAGATCATGTTTATAAAAACATGGTTCCTGGTGAATCATTTTTGTAACGCATCATGAACAGTTTTAGTAACTGTACAATCGATCGTAAACCATTGCCTACAAATAAACGTACTGTTGTTATTACAGCGTGTTCGAACTCATGGGCACCGATTGTATTTTGAATTGATTTCCTTGACATGCAATATTTAATTTCGTGGTTACAGAATTGGTGTTAGAAGTAGTGATATGGAAGTGATAGTGGAATTCACATCTTTTAGTAAGGTAATTAGACGTTCTGTGGCTATATGTGATAGAAAGTTGACTTGCTCCGTTCTGTGTGCTTCGTAGTTAATATTTCACATTTGTGTTATTTTAATAGTAAATGATACATTAATGGGTTTTTAAATTATCAGCATATTTGTAATGCAGTTTGAAGAGTTGGAGCTGGCAATCGAGAATGAAACTTCGGCAATTGAATTCGCAGTTAGGAGAAATTTACTTCCTGAGAAGAGAACTGTTTGTCCGAAATGCTGTGTAGGACATGTTGGATGGTACAAACGCTCCAATGAAAAATTAAAAGTGCCTTTTTCTTTAAGATGTTCAAGAAAACGGTGTCGTAAAAAGTGGTCAGTAACAAAGAATACATGGTTTTTTGGATCTCACTTGAGTGTCAGACAACATTTTATGCTTATTTATTTCTGGATCAGAGGGGATAGCATTGCTGAAGCTGCAGAAAAACTTAAACTTAGTAAAACCACTGTTATGGACTATTATCAGTTTTGCAGAGAAGTATGTTTTGTGATTGTCAGTAATCGAACTAAGCCTATTGGGGGAGCAGACCACACTGTTGTCATCAACGAATTTCAAGTAGACAGAGTTATTGCAACTCAGAGGAAAAGGGTATTTTTTCTTGAAGGTGTTGATCAGAAAACTAATGATTGTTTTTTATTAGAAATTCAACGACATGATGCACAGACTATTGTTCCTCTCTTGAGGACTTTTGTTCTGGAAGGTTCTAAAGTAATTACGAATACTTGGGAATCATATAACAGGCTTAACACAGAGGAATTTCAGAAAGGACTCCTCGATTTTGTTGTTGAATATGTAGAGTTAGATACTCCAGATGGGAAGACTCAAAAAGTAAAGTGTATGTGGCGTACTGCTAAACGCTTCATTGATTCTCAGAGTGAAGAGACTGATAATCGTGATTTCTTATTGTTCCAATATTTGTATTTCCATCCTATTGAATATTTAAGTACTGGTGAAAAATTTGATAGATTTCTTGAAGATATTTCTAAAGTATACCCTGGCCCATTCAAACATCCATTGACTGCTGTAGTTTACTGAAGGTAAGGAATTTGTATTGATAGAAAAATTTTATTTATACAGTGGTACACTAGATGCTTAGTATCATGGTGATATCTGATCCAGTGAAATCAAATTTTGCAATCTTAAAAAGTTTCCCTTTACTATATGTGATAAGTGTGTTGAGTATTTTGAATTTCCTGTTGTTTCAATTGTTAAATTTTGAATCTTTAACAATAGCTTCAAGACGAGATAACTTAAGTAATCGTCAGCAGGTCATTACATGTGACTCATATCCCAGGTCTATTTGAACAAAATGGAGTGGAGCGTTTGCACCATCTGTCTGTTTATGTAATGTTTTTATGCAGGGTGAATTAATAACAATATTGTGTTGTAAAAAGTTTGACCTAATTTTATTTTTCTATAGGATTGATGAATTGAAATGTTTGACTGACAATGGATTTAGCAGTGGACTTACTCTGTTGTTCATACATTTCTGTAAACATAGAGGTTTTTGTACTGTTGTTGCATTATCTTTATTTTTGTATATATAAACCCTATTTTATTTTTTCAGAAGTCGTCTAATAATTAATCTCTCTTATTTAACTGAATATGGCTGGAAGTCAGAATGTTCCTGTTTCTGAAATCATTCGAAATACTGAAACTCTGGAAGATGATGAACCAAAAAAGAAGTCAAGAGAGGACTGGAGGAAAGCAAAAGAACTTGAGGAAGCCAGGAAGGTTAGAAGTTGTTGAAATAGTATTGTTTGAATGTAATGAAATGATAACATGCATTTTTAGAACCATGAAAATTTAATGATAGTTACAATTTTAATAGTCATTTTCAAATACTATAATTTGTTATAACTTGTGTGATATTTTCTGTTGAGAGTGATTTTAATTTTTGGTGTTATTTATTCCAGGCTGGAACAGCTCCAGCTGCTGTAGATGAAGAAGGCAAAGATATCAATCCTCATATACCACAATATATATCTTCAGCTCCTTGGTACTTTGGATCTAAAGGTCCTACTTTAAAGCATCAAAGACCTCAACCAGAGAAACAGAGGCAATTTTCAAGGCTCGATGAGTGGTATAACCGTGGTGTTGATACAGTATGTTTATTGTTATAAGACTGTACTCACAGTTAAGATTTGTTCTTTTATAATTAAATCTTCCTTTTAATATTTTTCAGTCAAGAGTTGCGATAAAATATCGCAAGGGAGCATGTGAAAATTGTGGGGCAATGACTCACAAGAGAAAGGATTGTATGGAACGACCTCGTAAAGTTGGTGCTAAATATACAAGTGGGTATTGTAATGAACAAGAATTTCATTAGGATAAATGTCTACATATCCTAACAATGTTTCTCTCCTTTCTTTTCTTTTACAGATGCTAACATAGCTTCTGATGAATTTATGCAGCCTGTACTAGCTTTGGATTATGATGGCAAACGGGATAGGTGGAGTGGTTATGATCCTTCTCAGCACAAAGCAATAGTAGAAGAATATCAAAAAATTGAAGAAGCTAAAAGACAACTTCGTGCTGATAAACTTAGCAAGAGTATTGAAGCTGGTGAGGATGTAGAGGTGGGTTGTATAACATTTTGTTTTGATTTTCCTTATTAGAAGTTGTTCATTTACTGCTCCGAGTGGGTTGTCATTGATGCACTCAGTGCAAAAATGGGATTTCATTTGAGGAAGAAGTTGGACCAGTGCAGGGTTATGGTTGTTTCATTTGTCAATATAGCGCACTCTCTATTTACAGAGAACTTCCAAGGCTTGCTCTCCATAAGTCTGTGTGGTGTCAATTTTAGGAATACGTAATAAGTATCTGACTCAAATTTTTCAACAGACATTGGTGGGCTTTTCTTGTTTTATAAATAAGTCCATCAAATATTGCTCAACTTATCTGCTGAATAATGCAAAATATTTGAAATCTGAAATTTTAATACTTGAAGTCAAGTCTGAAGTTCTTAATGAACTCACTATGTTTGGATGTGTAGTCAAACTTGAAATTAACCTTGAAAATTGAATAATTTAAAATAACAACTCAGAAAAACAAATATAACAATTTTCTATACAAAGTGATGATGGAATTCCTTTTGATAGATTCTGGTTAAATGTGCTTGAAACACTTCCATGGTTTAGAAGCTGTCAAATTAATCTTTTACTAGTTTCATGTGTTAAGTGTTTTTTCACAAATCATCAAACTTTATTACTTCTGCCTAAGAAATGATCTTATGGCAGTGTTCCCAAATTTGCAAGTTTCAAGTATTTGAAACTAATATTTGAAGTACTGAATTTGAATTTTTGTTTGATCTTAACTCCACTTTTTATTAGACCTCTGTCTCCTTGTGTCTTCAGCATGTGCAATACAAGCACGTGATCATTGCTTCTCAATATCTGACTGCTCTAGGCACACAACAATTGATACAATTATTAATATCTTTCAGCCAGCTGAAAGCTATCCCTCATGTTTCTCCAAGTGCAGGTGCACAGAAGAAACAAGCTCAATTATTGAAATATGTCAATAGTTTTTTTGTTAAGTTTTTCAGAATGCCTGTTATATAGGCCAAAAATGAATCATAGTGGTCATTTGTGCTTTTTTGGTGTCTCCAAAATCTGTTAATCGGTGTCTATTCACAGGCATTTTCTGAATACAATTTTGCAAAAATCTTTATCACAAACATTGTCTGTCACTTCAACATTATTTAAGACAAACATTGTTAAGTATTTTTGTATTTTGTGGATAAGTCTTGTATTAGAATTAAGTAATAGACATAAATAAATTGTAACTATTTACGGCACTGTTCATTCATTTTTAATGCACTCGAAACCTCAAATAATATCAGTATATTTTCTGTTCTGTTGAAAAATAATATAATTTGGTCAAAGTCTATGATTTTGATCACTTGAGTTTGGATGGTAAAAACACCATTAATACAAACACTGATGGTTTTTTATATTTAAGAATATGATGAAATAAGTTTTTAACACACACGATTAAATTTCACAAAACATATAATATAAATATACATTAAATAAGATTTTAATCCCACAATTTTTTTGAAAATAACAAAGCATAATGATAATTCTTTATTTATGCTGAGAGGGAGGTAAAAAGCAAAAATATGACAAGACAATTGACTTAATTATTTCAGGTTTTTAGATATCTTTGTCAATGAGTTCAAATTGGGAATATGGAATTTGGTTGAATAACAGTGTTTGTTTGGTTTCTCTAGTTCAGATGTGTTTAATACCTTAATTTGTCTAGTTAAGTGAAGTTCATTCTTTCTCTTGTTAAATGTCAATCATTGGCATTGGATTTGGGGTTATTTTGTTGTATGTAATCATCTGAAGTTTAAATAAAACAATAAAATAAATTTGTTCATCTGATAGGTTGGAGATGTTGATGAAGATGATGAAGACAAATATGTTGATGAAGTTGATATGCCTGGAACAAAAGTTGATAGTAAGCAGAGAATTACAGTGCGAAACTTGCGTATTCGTGAAGACACTGCAAAATACTTACGAAACTTGGATCCAAATTCTGCGTATTATGACCCAAAAACAAGATCAATGAGAGATAATCCTAATAGCACTGCTACTTCAGAACAAGAGTAAGTACAGGGAAATGATTTTCTGGTTTTAATTTTTTTAATTTCCAACTATTGAGATCCCAGAAATTGTCTCATACCAGTAGGGTAATATTACAATTTTTGATCTTTAAATTGCTGGCAGGCTCATTTGAATGTGGAGCTATTTTCTCATTTATATTTGTATGACATCACATGAAAAGCTAAAATCAGTTGTTTATAATAAAATTTTATGAAGTGTTCAAGTTTATTTAATATATATAAATTAAACTTTCTTTTATATATGTATATAAATTGTTTTATATACCGAATAACGTTAAGAAGGATAGGCCAAAAGCTTTTAAATTCTTCCCAGAATTTTTCAGATTCATATATTTTCATAAATCTCTCCCTAGAATTCCTCAGGTTCTTAGCAATGCTTTTTTATGGCATTCAGGTTTCCTGAGTTTTTTTCTAGTTATAACTTTATATTGTGGATTGATAAAACCATTATTTTCATCAGACTGAGCATTTGAGACTGGCGTACTAGAAAGTAATCTATTTCTTCATACCATAAGGTTGAGTCTGTTCAAAATGCGTAAGCCTGTCATCGGTGTTGTAGTCATACATTGCTGTTTGGTTCAACAGTGTTAGATTCACTGGGAAGTTGTAACTTTTTAAGTTTTCCAGTTAGGCCTGCTCATTTTTATAGTTATTGAATGACATCTGGATTTATAAGCATAACTTTTCACAATAAACATAAATGATTTTATAAATATAAAACCCTATTTTTACTAAAAGAAAAACATTGTCAGTCCATAAATATATGCATAATATCAAAATATCAATAGAAGCATTTTTCTAACTTTTCAGTTCTAAAATCAAGATTAACTCAGTTTTATATCTATTTACTATGACAATGTCAAATATGTAGGACTTCATACCACCATTAGTAAGTAATGAACCAAATTATAGCACCAAAACCACCACTGATCACTTAGCATCACGTGTTTGCATCAACATAAATTCATCGACTGACTTACGCCTCTATCATTCTAAACATCTTGGCAGTTTTGTTTGGGATGAGAATGATGTAGGGCTCCCAGCTGCCACAGGGTGTACCACTGACTTACTTCACCCTAAAACTAAACAGAATAATGCATGACGATGCTAAATATTGACTTAACTCAATATTTTTATTTTCTTGACTTACACCACTCTGATTCTCACCAGCTCAAATGAATGAAGTACACTTTAGTATTAAGTGAATTAGTAAAAGTAGTGTTGTTTCTTTTACACATTTACTTTTGACTTCTCATGTGAGTATTGAGAATAGTAACAATATCCATACTACTGTATTTACCCGAATATAGTTCACCCCCCTTATTTTAGGAGGCAAAACTGAAAAAAATTAAGTTGAGTAAAATCAAAGTCTTTTTGAAGGGAATTGCTCATTTAAAACTCCATGTGAAATAGTTGTCTCTACTAAGTATAATCATAAGGATCTTAAAATGAAAAGCTAACTGGAACAGTTCAATTTCTTCTTTTGACACCGCCAGATCCACACCAACTTCTGTTTTATTTTGACTTCTCATTCCACTGCTTTCTTTCCCATGTGTCTGAGCATAATTTAGAACTCACAGTTTGAATTAGCATCGAATCATCTTCCATCGCCCAACTTTCATTGAATTGAAGAATATTCTCGGTCTCTCTACAGAATCGTTGGCACAGTAATGGCAAATGGTCATTCTTAGATGACACGGACCAGTTCAGTCACATACCACAATAGAAACACTAAAAATTAAGTAAAGAAAAACTTCATTCAATTTTTTATAAAATTTTTTGAAAGTTTACATAGACTAACCTTGAAGAAAATTGAATTAAAAATTCAAGGCAAGTTTCTGCACAAGGTGAAAAAAATAAAAAAAGTTTCAAGTTCTGTAAAAAACTTTTCTAAAATACATTTTTTTTACATCTCTGCATAGTCCACTCAGACCTGCCCTGAGTAAGTTTATATCTTAAACAAATTCAATGGTACAAGACCAACAAAAGAAAAACCAAATTCAATGGAACAATACCAACAAACAAGGAATTAAAAAAAAAAAATCTACATCGAATTCCAAAACAATCATAAAGAAGGACCATAGAGAACCCTAGGGAACACAGGTGCCCAATTTCAAAGCACCGGGCCTTAAAGTCTGTGCTAGACAAGAAAATGAAAAGAAAATTCTATAGAAAATGATCTACATTAATATTTGAAAAAATTCTCTGGAGAACATGCGTGTTGAATTCAAAACTCAGGGCATTTTTATGGGGTTACTTTGACAGATACTTAGACCATTGAATGCAAAATTCAAAAAGTCACTATCTTCTTGGACCTCTTCTTTTGAACTTATGCGAGTCATTTCAAAACTTTTGACCTGTCTGTCTTTGTGCTATATGTTTGTCACTTAGACTCCCAAAACTGTTTTTCATGTATAGATGATAATTTAAATTTTATACAATACTAGCTGAGTACCCGTCGCTTTGCTCACGTGAATTTTGTAATATGTCTGTAACTTTATTTTTTCTTACATTGGTAACCAGTGAAAATATTATCGATTAATGGTGGAGGTTTGATAGTATTGGTGTGTATTAATCCCTCAGTTTCACTGATGTTATTGAGTAAAATGTTTTAGAAAACACCAATTTCTCATTTCACCCCTTTGAGGGTGAATTTTCGTAAAATCTGTTCTTACCTGACATTGTTGAAAATTTTTCGTTTCACATTCTTCCCATCCCTCACCTCACAAGTGTCATGAGTAATGTAAATAATGTAACATTAAGTCATTGGAAAATGATTTTTCATCTCAGAATACACAAAAAACATGGACTGGACCATATTATCGGTCTTTTTGCATTAATTTCCCACCCCAGCTCTAAGGATACCATGACACAAAGTGATCTCAACTTAAACTTTACGGCAATGGTAGTTAAAAAATCTCGTCAACTTCAAAACTTTTCATGGCATCCTCTTTCCTATGGGTGCTGGAGTTTATACGGGCTGATTGTGAACTTTGACGTCTTCGAGAATGTCACTACTAATTTCAGCAGCCCCAAAAACTATGGTCTCAACACTAATATCGGTCACTTTTGATTATTTTTACATTTCACACCTCACCCCCAACACAAAGGGTGTTTAGGGTGATCGTGTACTAATCTGGCAGTGAGGGTGTCACTTCACCTCAGCAGTCCCAAAAATGATTTATTCAACATAAATATTGGTCATTTTTTAAATTATGTTTATCTCCCTTTATTCCCACCCCTACCCCAGGGATTCTAGGGTATATTATCTGCAATGTGAACTGATTGTTAACTTACAAAGCACTGGGACGTTCTTATCCATCTCAACAGCACCGAAAAGTATGGTTTTGAATCTAATATCTGACGATTCCATTATTTATACATGCCATCCCCCTCTCATCCCCTCCCTAGAGGTGCAAGGGATTTCTTACCCCAACAGTGCTTGTTTTCATATAGTCAGTTTGGTTGAAATTGCTCCAGACATAACAGGAGTTATGGTGGGATGCATACTTAAACCATTCTAACCCCCATTTCACCTTGTTAAGGGTGGATTTTTGTAAAGCTTTTTCTTAGCGGATGTCTACACCCTATGAGGAACCTATCTAAATTTCAATTTCATAGGATTTGTAGTTTCTGATGTTACGTGATTAGTCAGTCTATGAGTGGTATTTTGCTTATATTATTTTAAAAATGCATTTTTTACTATTCACTGGTGTGATATGTATATAATAAGTATCTAAAAACACTCTCGTATTCAAATGCAATGTTGTGTTAAAATGTCAAGTCAATTGAGCGACTACTTTTTGAGTTTTGCGAACACAATCATACGCAGGCTGAATTTTAAATCTAAGATGTGTAAGATATTAAAAATCCAAGCAACAGTAGCAAATCTTAAGATGTTGTGACAATCTTTTATCCAGATTGAAATTATTTTGGTAGTTCATTTTAAATAATCATTTAGCATGAGAGCAGTAAGAAGTGAATTTTTACTGCTAGGAGAGTTCGAAGAGGTAGTATATACTTGTAGTTTTACAAAAGTGACGCATGACGTAGACTAAAAAAGTATGAGTAATTATTTTATTCACATTTGTTGTTATGAAAACAACATCGACAGTGGTCAACTGTCACAATTTATGAGATAAAAAATAAGATGAAATAATAAAAGACAAATAGTACATACAATATTAAGAAAAATAAAATTTACATATATATTAATAACAAAAAATAATAATAATAATAATAAGACCAACAGTATGCAGGAAATTTGATATAAAATTGTTCAACACTGTATAAACATTCCCTAGTAAGGATTTCCTTGATTTTACATTTGAAACTTCATTGATTTGAATTTGTGACATATACAGGTGGACTAGTGTAAAATTTAGTAGACCTATCAACCAATTTCTTTGAGAGCTACTATAATGGTACTGTTATATTCTTAATTTGTAATTATTGCAAGTGTTATAATCTTGTTTGTTACTGTAAACTTACGTATATTTGGTTGGTAATTGTGGTGCTTTAGCAACATTATCAAAGCATTCGCCAAAAATATTCCTTAACACTCAGTGTATGTTACTGATGATGGTTGCTATGCAGCCGAAAAAGCTTTCTAATACCAATAATAAAAAAATGAGCAACATAGAAACGACTTTTAATTTATCATGCTTTGGTATATTATTATCCGCCTCTGCCTTAGGACCCTTGATCGGAATTGATGGGATGGTCCCTTGCTTGCTTCCGGAAAGTAAATTAGTTTATTGTACTCCACGTGGTCATATGCAGTTTGTACTGCTTATTTGACAATAAAATTATTATTATTATCATGTGCGTAGCAAATTAGGTGTAAGAGATATAAAGATGGACAAGTCAATATACATAAATTTACAAAAAAAAACTCTGTACAAGGGTATCTACTAGATTTACAACAAATAATCGTGGTAGCTCTTTTTTGTAACTTTAATATTTTCAACCATACTGGACAGTTGCCCCAAAATATTACACCATAGGAAATAATACTTTGGAACTGGAAGTAATGAACATGTAATAATATATTCCTGTCAACAGTACAACTTAATCTACATAACATGTATAAACCCTTTGACATTTTCAATTTTTTTACCTATACTTATCTGAGTTGTACTTATTACTGCCAGTTGTGGGTAAAGAGTGATAATTTTTTTAATGTGTTTAAGCATCCTTAATTTATTTAGTTGTAGCAAGTAATGTATCAATATTTTACACTTAACCCGGCAGGAGGCGCTACCGGGTAATAATTACCACAGACCTCAACAATCAACTCATAACTTTCCTTCCAGCGAATTTCGATGTCTGCCGTTTTAAGTAGCTTCTTATTGTTGAATGTCTAACGCATCCGCACAGTTTCATTCATTTCGCCATGCAGACTTAGCTACCGAATTTACCCGAATCCTCCCTCTTATTTTAGGCGGCAAAATTTAGAGAAAAAGAATGAAGTTGAGTAAAATCAATTTTCTGAAAAGTCTTTTTGAAGGGAAATGCTCATTAAAAATTCCATGTGGAATGGTTGGCTCTGGTAAGTGTAATCAGAAGTATTTGAAAAGCTAACTGATGCAGTTCAACTTCTCTTGACATCGCCAGATCCACGCGGACTTCGGTTCTACTTCGAATTCTCGTACCACTGCTGTATTTCTACATGTCTGAGAATTATTCAGAACTTGCAGCTTGGTGTTAGCGTCGAAGCATCTTTGATCACCCAACTTTCGTTGTTTCGAAGATCTCCCGTCTCTCGAAAAAATCGTGTGTCACGGTCGGCACAGTGACGGCAATCGGTCATTCCTAGACGACGTGGACCAGTTCTGTTTCTATTTCGAATGAGCGTCAAATCCCGCCATCATCGATCGATGTTCTTTGTCTTATGTTACGTATGCGGCTTGTATTCTCTTAACTCGCTATCACCCACGAAACTTTGAATTAGTAGTTTCCCTGTCCTAAACTCCTAATATAGTTCCCCCAAGATTTTTGGGTGATTTTTTCGAAAAAATGGGGGGACTATATTCGGGTAAATACGGTACTATGTAAGTGCAAAGTGAGCGCGGGCAATTTTTACCAGGTAACGACCTCTTGCGTACTGAATATTTCTATTACTGAAGGTAAATTATTCTGGAGTATAGTTATGGCGAATACTGCGCTAAGTGACGGAGACACAACAGCATCATTAACAAAAACGAAAATTAATTTTATACTTGGAGATGGTAAACAAAATAAGAGATAGACCAAGCCAGTGCTTCAGAATCGCGTTCTAAAACAAGCTCTTCTCAGAGTGAAGTGTGGTTCTGGAAAAATGTTGGAAAGATCAAGACGTTATGTTCTAAAATGATAAGTTGCGAACATACCATACCTATTTGTGGTGACGGAAAATATGTCTATGTTTGTTAATTTAAGAAGTAACTGAGGTAAAATAAAATGATTCATATAGTTCATGTTTGCATTTTGCAGAAAACAATTAACAAATGTTTTTGGAATTTTATACTGTGTATGTTGTTTTCAAAGAACTATTTTTTCACATTGCAATACAGAATTGAATATGTATATGACACATAACAGTATATTCAGTATTCAAAGGGGTGTTATTTTTTACCCGGTAGCGACGTACTGTTTGCATTTGGGGTGCGCTCACTGCCAAGTTAATTGTACTCAAAGAATAAGTTATCCCTTAATATATATGAAGAAAAATATTTAAAAGAGCATTTGGTCTCTCCACATCACATTTACAGAAATATATATTTTAATAAAAATACTGTGAAAGAAGAGACGAACAAAGTTTTAAAAACTAAATTCTAAGGTAAAATGAGTGTTGAAATATGCAATTGTCTTGCATCTCAATTTAAGAATCATGTTCTCCTTATTTGACAGTTGTATCTTGTTTTATGGTTGATTGTTTTTTTAAGTTTTTATAGCATTATGTTGAAAATTTTAATTAATTTTGAAAAAGGTAATAATAGTTTAAATTGTTAATATTCATTTTTAATAGTTTTAATGTAATCATATCCTGTGTGCCTTTGTATTATTATTTAGAAACTTTTTGTTTTGAAGAATGTATATTGTTTTTACAGTACAGATTATGCTGGAGAAAACTTTGTTCGTTTTACTGGAGATACCCAAAAGCACTCAGTTGCCCAGTTGTTTGCATGGGAAGCCTATGAAAAAGGAGTAGATGTGCACCTTTTAGCAGAACCAACTAAATTGGAAATGCTTCAGCATGAATATGACAAAAAGAAAGATCAGTTTAAAAGCCAAGTGCAGGGTAGCATTTTACAGAAATACGGTGGGGAAGAGCACTTGCAAGCTCCTCCCAAATCCTTGTTACTTGCTCAAACAGAAGATTATGTTGAGTACTCTCGTTATGGGAAAGTCATTAAGGTTGGTAAAAGCTCATCTGTAAATTGATTTTATGCACATCCATTTGTTTCTTTATTTACCTCACTTCATGGTTATTCAGGGTCAAGAAAAACAAATCATCAGATCAAAATATGAGGAAGATATTCATATCAATAATCACACAAGTGTGTGGGGCTCTTTCTGGCAGAATGGCCTGTGGGGTTATAAATGCTGCCATTCTTTTATAAAGGTAATATATCAAATGTGTATCAAATGCTCATGAAATCCTGATTTGCGTGTTATAATGCACATAATAATTTCAAATAACAACTTTGATTTGCATGGTTTTTATTGAAGTTGTTGTTGTTTTGTGCCCATAGAATTCATATTGTACCGGAGAGGCTGGTAAGGCTTGTGCTGGAATAGATGTAGTTGTGAAGCAACCAGTTCAAATTACTGAGAAGATAAATGAAGAGACAACACATCCCTCTGAAGATTCATCATCGTCATCTTCCTCCTCATCTTCCAGTTCCTCGGATGTTAGTATCTCAAAAACCACTTGAATCATATTATTTAATGCTTAAATAAAGTTTATGAGAAATATGCTAAGAAATCCAATCACTATCAGTTACATACAATTTCTTTTCCTTAGGCTTGGATGTAGGGTTTTATGGTAATTTGTTGATGATGAATCTGTTTTCAAATAGAATGAAATAGTTTTCAAATCTTAGTCTGTGAAAAGAAAACTAGTTTTTGTAATATCTTATTACTATTTTTGACTGACATTTGATTGTTAACTCCTTTTTGTCTTAGGATGAAACTGAAGTTAAATCAGAAAGGAATGAATCCAGTGATGAGAAGGTGAAAAAGAAAAATAAGAAGAAAAAGAAGAAAGTTAAGGACGATAGAGCCAAGAAAGGAAGTTTAAAATTACCTGAGAAAACTCCAGCTGAGAAGTTGAAGGAAGTGAGTAAATCATTATTGTTTGTTTGTTTTTTACTGTAATTTTTTTGTAGAGGTCCTTTTGTGGTTCCTATCCATCCAAATCCTTCCTGTTATTCTACAACATACAGATGATTGCGTCAAACAAATCCGTTGAACTTGTTGTTATGCAGTAGTGTTTATATTGATAAACTTTTTAAATTATGATGCAGGCACTCCTAAAAGAAGAATTAAATCAGTTTGAGGGTGCTCGATTAGCCTCTTTGGATGATCGTAAAAGACCTTACAATAGTATGTTCGAAGTTAAGAAACCTACTGATGAAGAAATGGAGGCTTATTACATGAAGAAAAAGCGGGATGAGGATCCAATGGCTCAATTTATGTCTTAAGTGTTAAGGAAACTGGACATTGCATTCTATTTTGTGTAAATAGTAAATTGAAGTGAATAATTTGTTTTAATGGGATGTTATATCATAAAATAAGAATGAATCATGATCCATAAGGCATCATGTGAACTGCATTTGTGTTATATTTCTTGATAGAGACCTTGTTCTCTACTCTCTTTATATCATGGTTGAAGTGTAAGTTCGGTTGACTTTCTTGTCTAAGAATAATCTTCTATATCACACTGTATTTCAAAATATATTATATGATACATGTTGATTCTCTTATCTCACTTTTGTTTATTAAAATTTCTTTGAAATGCCTGAATTATCTGTATCATTTTTCCTAAATTGGTTCTTCGATTTTAATATCTATTTTCAACATTATGTACATTTTGGTCTGAACTATACATACAGCCAGAGGACTTTTTATATAAAGTGATAATGATAGTGTATTTCAACCAATCTTTTGTTGTAGCTGATCAGTGATCATGTTGTAATAGCCATGTAACAACAGACTTGACACATTTTGTGATATAAGAGACCGTTTACTTCAATAAAATGGTTTCTCTGGGGATAATAGTAATAAAAGTATTGGTCAACATTTAATTGTCTCTTTATCTCATTTCAGCTGAGTAACTTCAGTATTTCAGTGCATCTCAAGCAATATTGTCTCTGCAAAACATTTATTAAATTGTTTGTTTCAAAAGTTGATAGTCGTGAGACTAGTTTCAGTGTAGTTTTGTGTAACAACTGTATATACAGGGTTTCACTTGCTTAAGAACCAGGACTGGAACTGGACACTTCTTGTTGATGGTAGTTTGGAATAAGATTTCTGAATGATCTGAGATAGCTGAAAATCAGACAACAAAAACAAAAAAAGTGTCTATTTTTTTATATTTGTTTGCTTATGATTCTAATAAGCTTAGTTAGAGTAAAATACCCTTGAAAATCTGATATTAAAGAGCTCATTTATTGTGTTCTAAGTTTTATTTTATTTTTTCATTTTTTTACAAATCAGATAAAATACCAATCCATAAAATAAAAACAAATTAAATTTTTCAGGGATTTAACAAATTAAAATTCTTGCATACAAATTTAGAACTCTTGATTTCCCAATTCAAATATGTAATTGATATTCATGTTTTCCTGGACATTTTTGCAAACTGGGTTCAAATTTTCGAGAGGTTTTTATGATAAAAGACTGACAAGTAAAGTCATATGTAATATGTCATAACCATGTTACAAATTTTCCTGTTTGCATTATTTCGATAACATCAAGTACTTAATTGAAATTATTTTTGGTGGGTAGGAACGTATATTTTCCGAATAAACACAAAATTTTATTTCAATAATTTCTGTGCGATTTACTTGAGTAAATATTCTGAAGTATAATGTAAATGGTACATAAGAATGTGAATTGTTGCATATAATGCACATGATGGTAAAGAAAGACCCATGATTACTCCACTAAGACTACACTTTTAGGATTCTCACTTGGTTGCATAGGTGCTTGTCCCATACTGCCGATTCTGCATCCTAGTAGGACTCCAATGACCTTGACGTTGATGAGCCCTAAAACCACAAAAAAAAAAAAAAAAAAAAAANAAATCTGAATTTTATTTTAAGTCATTTTTCTTTGTTAAGAACTTACATTTTCTGAATTCAAATTTTTTCCACGTTTATTACCAAGCTTTTGGGATTTTCACTTATGCCATGACGTCGTGACATAATCTGTTCCAAGCCATCAAGCTAAATTATTTAACACTTACCTAAATGAAAATAGTTTCTAATTTTTTGCAATTTTTCAAAATAATCAAAGTATGTTTTGTTGACTATATTACCACTGTGTTGCGGCAAATAAGCATTATTAGTTAGCTTCATTGTTAGTTATCTATTACCAGAAGTCAGTACATTTACCTAACTGATAAATTTTCACTTTTTTTGCAAATTTCCTAAAATATCTTAAATTATTTTTTGTTATTATTAGTGGTTAGCAACATACATTTTCCCAGAAAAGCAAAAACTAGTATTTGAGTTTATTTTTCCTTTTTTCCATATTTTCCATGTTTTTAACTTATGTTAATATTCTGAAGTACAATGTAAATGATGCATATGAATCTGTCTTGTAGCATGTGATGCATACAATAAGTAATGACGAAGACTCAGTCAGGAAAACGACACTTGGGATTTTCACACTTTTGTCAAGGTGTACACTGTCTCAAGCCAATGAAAAGGTTTTACGATTACTTACATGATAAAATTTTCAAATTAGTGGCAAATTTTTGAAAAAAATCAGGAATATTATTAGGTTTTAGGTAATTAGGAAGATTCGGTGTTACCCATAAGATAATTTTGAAAAAAACAACAACTTTGATATGGTTTTTATGTGAATTTCTTTATTTAATATTCTGAAGTACAACTGAAATGATACGTAATCGTTTGTATGTAGCATATGACGTACATGATATTGAAAAAAGTGGACATGATCCGTTCACCCAGACGATGCTTTTGGGATTTCCCATCTTGCCACGCCGTACACCGACCCAAGTCAAGATGTATCCTAGTGACCTAGAGCCAAGTTTTACAACCACCTACATAAAAAATTTGTGAATTTGTTGCAAATTTTCATAAAATTGAAATTTTCTTTGAAGGCATTTTTGGTGATGGCAACACATAATTTCCTAATTTAAATAGTTTCCACCTTTGTATAGCTTCTATGTATTTTACTTTACCTTCTGAAGTGACTTCTCCTTAATTGTTAGTTAACCCTTTTAGTAGAGGGAAATTGTCATTTAGTTATGATCGGTAAGAAGGATTTTTTTAATATTATTTTCATTATATAAATCGGCATTTTTAGTGCAACGCTACACTTTTTATTGTAACCAAACTATATGAAATTTCTGTTTTATTTTTCACTAAAAATGCAATAAATGATGGAAAACTTGACAGATTCTCACGGAAATGGAGAAATCCTTTATTTTAATGGTATAAACACATGGTTACAATTTCAAAATTAAATTTGAATTTGTACAGTCACAAACGGCATTAAAAAATATGCAAATTGCCACCGTTTTATGCAAAACCTTCATCGGGCAAAATTTCTTATAATTTGTAGGGTTTTTTAAGATACTTTCTTGTGTGCATATGCAAGAATTTATTACTTTATTTAAAATGCCCCTTTTAGGATTTTTAAACATTTTTTTTCTTCAGTTTTTTGCCATAAAACGCATCTTATTGGCCAATTTTTTAATTTAAAAAATTATTTTAAAACTTTTTTAATAAAATTTAAAAAATCATTTGACAGTTCAAAACAAATTCTTAAATTGTATATTTTAGATGTAACTGCTTGAAAATAGTAAAATGACATTTTAAAAAATGATAAAAAGGTATATTATTATATTGAGTTTTATTAACATTTATCATAAAACACAAAATAGATTAACTTAAGAATACTTACAAAATGAAATATTAGAAATAATAAATCAATGTCTCTTGTTAAAATTAAAATTGTAGCGAAATTACAATAAGAGCAATGATTTTTTGTTTTTTTAAAATTTGGCCCGATTCATTCAAGTTACTATATTCACTCACTGTATCTTCAATTTCACAAACTGGTTCGTGTATACTGGAATCCAAATTCTGTGTATCTGATTCACTTGCATAATCTGTGCTTGTTTCACTATCAAAAGAGTCTGTACTAGTATATACAGAATCTTCATTTACCTTACTTAACATTTCAAGACTTTCTGATTCATCCTCTGCAAAAGCAGCATCGTCTTCATTATCTTCACCTACAACTTCATTGGGGACATTTGAACAATTCACGTTTTTACAAAAATGGCATATGGCACTGCATTTTTGCTCTTTCAATCCACATGAGCGTGCATTTGTTTTGCAACCTTTTCTGCAGGAACACTTTCTTTTTTCTAATATACTCTGGTATTGCTAGTTGATTATTTGTGATTGCCATTAAACCATAATCAGATGATGGTTAAAACAAAATTTATGGATCAAAAACTTCATTAGAAAATCTAGTTTTATTTATTCATTTTGACTTGTAAACTCTTTAAAATATAGACTGAAAACTAAATACAGAATAATAATAATCATTTGCATAATGTAAAAAAAATATTTACTACAAAATATAATGTGTATAATAATAAGCGCATGTGGTTGATGTTATGATTTTGTCTAGGATTTACTTACTGTATTTCATGCAGTATAATAATAATTATTAATTTTAACTACTTGTTTAAAGAATTATTATGTATATATTTAAATATTTAAGCAAATTAAATTAAAAAATGTATTTCATGAAAGAAAAGTATTCACTGCAATTGTAAGGTTTTTTTAAAATTTCCTGTTGGCCGTATGCTTTTTAAGAAACTTCTTATTACACAGCTGCGAGATATATTCACGCATGCACATGCATGTAGATACACACAAATATATACACCCCAAGAAATATATGTATTTACTCTCTGGTGTTGCTGATATACATTAAGATATAATAAACGCTTGGATACAACGTGCTAGGCAAGTTGCTGTACTTTTGAATTCCTTGAAAATATAGTGGAAGCAAAATAGAGATAGAATTTCTTGCTTTTCACTCTATTTTAATGGTACAGAAACTTGTTAAGCCCCCGTGTACAACTGCAGTAGCCGTATAACTTATACTGCCCAATATCCGATGCCCTTCTTGCCGCACTATGCGAAACAAGTCATTTTTGCACTGTACCGACAAAATGTAATAGTTAAAATATATTCCTTTCATAAAACATTGCTTAAAATCGTTTTTTATTAAAAAGCTGGCCAAAATGATGTGTTTTATGAAAAAAATGGTAAAAGAGTGAAATTTTCTTTCAATATCCTAAAGTGGGTTTTTAAAATAAAGTAACAAATTCTTCCATATGCTCACAAGAAAGTACATAAGAAACCTACAAAAAAAAACCCCCCTTCGATCATTTTGCATACCATAAAATGGCGACAATTTGAACTTTATTCATAAAATGCCTTACAAATCCACATTTCTGTTTGAAATTTTAACCACATGTTTATAGCACTGAAATATATGTTTTCACCAAATTTCATGAAAATTTGCCGATATTTTTCGTTATTTATTTCTATTTTAGTTAAATAAACAAATTTCATACATTTTGGTTAAGATTAATTTTTTAAGTATTTATACCAGATCAGTTCAATAGTTTGTTCGTTCACGAGTATTTTGCATTTTTTAATTTTTTTTACGATCGTTAGGAAAATAGTGTAGCGATGCACTAAATATGCATAAAAATGCACATTTATGCAATTTTCTCGTGAAGCACCAGTTCGATTTTGCAAAAAAAAAAAAAAAAACTTCATCTTAACATGTAATGAAAAAGAACTAAAAATAAGAAAATCCTACGTACCGATTACATCATAACTTTGCCTTTTTGTTTAATTTTCCTCTACTACTTGAAAGTGAGTCGCGAGCAATGCCGTACTGCATGTGGCACGCTCCCACTCATATTTGTATTTTTCACATCACTTGCGACGCATTACGCGCAATGTATTTATTATTTACAATTTCATTGTGAATTAATTCCAACTAATATCATTTCATCCCCGTAGACGTGAGTCGGTTCACGTCCTGACAGGGGGATACAGAGAACGTATTTTATTTCCTTTTATCTTACGTAGTATTTCATCGCTTTATCGCTTTTTTTATCTTCTCTACTGGCCTTTTCTGTATGCTGAACGCTCACCCACGTGTTTGCCGTGCATGACGACCCGTGTGGAGGGAATAGATGTCCAGGTGAGTTGAGGGGTCCATGCGTATGCTCGTGACTGCCAATACGCTTGCTTTGGTCTCGGTCTCTTCTAGACGGGTGATCGGGGGTTAATCCTTGATCAATCGGTTCGGACTAGGTCTCTGACTGAACTCCAGAGTGAGGTGGAGGGGCGACGCAGAGGTGGCCTCCTCGCTGGTCGGCGGCGTTGGTGCAAACCTCTGCATGTCCCCGCTATATCCCTGTGTCAACCCTGGCACTCCAGAGGGATGTCCCCTGTTGGACTCCGTGGTGGGTGGAGAAAATGGGGATAATAAGAAAGACCATTTGTATGGCAAATTTAACCCCCATTTGCCCTCTTCCTCTAGCAAGCGGAGATTAGTTGGAGAAACTTTTGATCTCAACAGCTTTCTAGTAAAGATAGGGACCGGTCAACAAAGCCACTTACCGTTTAATGCCCTGCATTGAAGAAGGTAAAACCTTTAAGTCAGTGAGATCATGTCGTCTCGCGAAAGCAATCGACGAGAATGTTGGTGAGATGCAGTCTGTCGTGCGCCAGCGGAATGGTGAAATCTGCGGGAGGCAGGTACAGACAAGCAAAGAGAAATATGTCTATGAAATTAATTGCCGGATTGAAGATCAAGGTGAGCACTCACCCCGGCTTGAACTTGTGCAAAGGAGTGGTCAACCGCGATTTTGTACAAGAATCTGAAGAAGATTTTGAGGTATTTTTAAGCCCAAAGGCGCTCACATCACAAGAATTAAGAGGAAGGTGCAGAGAAAGTTCGTCCCCACCTCCACACTGGTTCTTACTTTCGATGAGCCCTCTTTGCAAGAGACTATACACTGTGGTTTCTATACCCTACGTGTCCGACAATATGTGCCGAACCCCCTGCGCTGCTTTAAAAGTCACAGGTTCGGTGCAAATGGATATCTGCCTCCACATTCACGTCCACACAGGAATCGAAATCTGCCTTGAAATACATTTCCCAAAATTCATCTCGGAATCGTCTTCGGCAGAAACCTTCTCGTTCACCAAGGTCCCGTAAAAATAGATCATTAAAATCAGTTAGTGACATTGTTAAGTCCACATCGCTGTCCGACAGTGATCTACTTTATAGCAGTGATCACGGTGACTCTCCCGGGGAGGGACCAATGACAAATCTGAATTTATAGTCAGGAAGGAAAAGTCCAGACATCGCAAGAAGAACAGATAAATAACAAAATATGGCCAATCTTTCCTGGAGTCTATATTGTGTTCATGTCCGTTCAGAAGACCTCAAGCTTTTACTGTCCCATCGTGCTCCTCAAAAAGTTCAGGAAACTCATCTTGTACCGTAACACTTTTTCTCCCCTCGTGGTTATACGGCAGACCTAGATGACGGTCTCTATGCATACGGTGGAGTCGCTGTGCTCATAAACACTGCAGTCCATGCCCAAGCAGTATCTGTAAGCACCATCTCTCAGACTGTATGAATAAGGGTTAACCTTACATCCCTCACATTTACGGTTTGCAATATAATTACCCCCCCCCCCCGGGCAGTCTTTCTCGAAGAACCATTGACCTTGCTATCCTGATGGACCAGTTGCCGCCCCCATTTCTCATCGTGGGGAACTTAATGCTCAAAATTCGATATGGGGTTTCTCTTACACCTGCCCAAAGGGTGATATAGTTTTAGATAACAGGGATATAACACTTGTTAACACAGGTTACTTCACTCATTTCTGCACCGCCTCCGGATCTTTCTCGGTGCTTGATTTATTATTGGGGAAAGAGAAGAATTGCAAATGGCTTTAGCCATTTTAGCCATTTGCAGTTCTTTTCTTTCCCAAATCTTAAACTGAACAGTTCTCGACGACCGTATTCTTATACATATGAACGGTTTTTGCCCCTCGGTTACTCGCGCTTCTCTGTGAATATTGAAATTTGCAGACTGGGATATATTAAACGCAACATCAAACTTTCAGATGAGGTGAATTTGGACTGCTCAAAGACTGTCAGCACTAGAGGGAAAAAGCTTTAGTGCGTTTTAACAAGTATTCCACTGTAGGGAATCTCATTGAGTTTAAAAGGTGCAGAACAATTATTCGAGAAAGTATGTCGTCCTCCTTGAAAGCTTACATTTCATCACTTAGAAGACACCCACTATGACAGAAAGTTCAAGGCTCATGATCCGCTTTTTTCCACCGCCAGTCTCAATTTAAATGTGCATATCCAAACTTTGCCTGGATGCATTGCTGAGAAACTTGCATCGTACTATGAAAGAGTCTCTTAACTCCTCCTGTTTTTATCGTTCCTCCAACAGAAAGCTCGCGCGAAAAAAGTGTTACTTGGATTTTTCCAGTTGTAGTTGTAACATAACTTTCTCAATGACGGAATTAAATTCTTCCCTTGCGCTTTCGAAAGATTCAGCCCCAGGTCCTGATCAAATTCATAACGCTATGCTAACACATCTTCCAGAGATAGGCATGAAATTCCTTCTGGAACTATTCGACCGTATTTGGAATGAGCATATGGTCCTTTCGATAATTATTCCACTTCCGGAGGAGGGAAGGAGGTAAAAGATCGATCAAATCCGTCGGTTTTTCGTCCGATTTCTCTGACAAGCTGCGTTTGCAAATTGATAGAATGATCAATCGTCGTCTAGTTTGGTCTCTGGAATCGCGAAATCTTCCAACCAGTATCCAATGTGGTTTCAGAAAATAGCGGTCAACGCTGGATCTCATTGTTGCGTTGTCATCCACTATCTCATCAGCGTTTGTATTGAGAGAACACCTTGTAGCCATCTTTTCTGACTTGGAAAAGGCATATGACACAACCTGGAAGTATGGAATCCTACGCACTCTGTATTCGTGGGGTTTTCGAGGTCGTCGTCATCTGTTTCTGGAGAGCTTTCTATCTGAACGGTCTTTCCGCGTTCGCCACGGTACTCACTTGTCATCTAGTCATCACACGGAGAACAATGTCCCGCAGGACTCAATCCTGAGCGTCTCTCTATTTGCCATAGCAGTAAATAGTATTACGTGAGCGGTTCGAGAACCGGAACATGCGTCTCTCTTCGTTGACGACTTCGCCATCTACAGTTCCTCCAGCAGCATCCCTGTCATTGAGAGACAACACCAATTGGTTTTAAACCGTTTTCACCAGTGGAGCATGTCTACCGGCGTTAGATTTTCTGTGTTTAAGTCGTGCTGTATGTAATTCTGGAGAATATATCATTCTCACAATGATCCAGAACGTCTTCTTTTCCTTGACACCGCGAAGTTTCTAGGTCTCACTTTACACCGCACACTGACTTGGCGCAATCACATACGTAAATTACAATTCATCCCTGAACCTCGTTCGCTGCCTTAAGTGCATCATCATGGGGTGCAGACCGCACTTGCTTCTTCGCCTGTATAGATGTCTTGTTCGGTCAGTATTAGATTATGGCAGTGTTGTATACGCCTCCGCCTCACCATCTACACTAAGGCCTCTTACCAACATCCGTCATGCAGAAGTTCGCATTGCTACCAGTGCCTTTCGCGCCGGTCGAATAGATTGCTTTCTGGTAGATGCTGGCCTCAGTAGAAGACGCAAATATTTTAGTTGGATCTTACGGAGTGAAACTGATGGAGGTTTCAGACGGCTCACACATCAAGACGACGAGTCTGGAAGTCGTGTGTCGTCATAAACGTTATTTAAGGAATGAGAGCAAAGTTCTTCTCTGGAATAGTTGATAAAATTTCGAAAGTTTTTTCGAATTTTTAAAATATCACAAAAACGTTTGAAGGCATTTTGGGGGTTAGACATATATTTTCCGTATAATTTTTTTAAAAATTCAGTTCCTACTTATCATTTTTTATAGACTTGTGGTACTAAAATCCCTTGTATTAAAAAAAGCGGTACGTAAGAATGTGTATTTAAGCTTATTATACTCGTGAAGCAGAAGAAGTGTCACATGGCTCACACATCAAGGAGACGATTCTGATATTTCTTCGATGTACGATGTCGTCAATCGTCCCAATTCTTCCTAGGGGAAAATAGCAAGGTTGAATAGTTGATAAAAATGTTTTTTAAAAATTGGGGGGTAGACACATATTTTCCATTTAAACACACCAAACTTTTCAGTAATTTTTTATATTTTTTCCCACTTTTCATCTTTTTTTATAAACTTGTTATACTAAAAACCTCATGTACTAACATGAGCGGTACGTAAAAGTGTTTATTTAAGCTTATTGTGCTCGTGAACCAGAAGACATTCACGCGACTCACACATCAAGACGACGAGTCTGCTAGATCTTTGACGTACGATGTCGCATTTCGTCCCAACGCTTACTAAGGAAAGATAGCAAAGTTTCTCTCTGCTATAGTTGAAAAAAAAAATTCAAAATTCACAAAAACGTTTGACGGCATTTTAGGGGGTTAGACACAAATATTTCCAGTATACACACAAAAAATATTTTCAATTTCTTTCCATTTTTCCCCTCTTTTCATAATTTTTAAAGACTCTTTACACTAAATCTGCCTTGTAATTAAATGCGCGGTACGCAAGAGTGTGTAATGAAGCTTATTACGCTTGTGAAGCAAAGAAAAAGTCACGCGACTCACACATCAAGACGACGAATCTGTCACATCTTCGACATACGATATCATATGTTGTCCTAACGATACCTAGGGAAAGAGAACAAGGTTCTTCGCAGCAATAGTTGATAAAATTTAGTATTTTTTTTTCAAAATATTTGAAAAAATTTGCAGGAAATGTTTGTTAGACATATATTTTCCGCATAAACCCAAAAAACTTTCAATTTTGCCTCACCTTTCATCATTGTTTATACACTTGTTATCCTAAATATCCCTTGCAATAATATGAACGGTTCGTAAAAGTTTGCATTTAAGCTTATAATACCCGTGAAACAGAGGAAATGTCACACGGTTCGGACATCAGGATGTCGAGTCTGCTAGATCTTTGACGCACGAAGTCGTATGTCGTCCTAACGTTTCCTAGGAAACGCTTTTTAGGCTCGTGAAGCAAAGGAAATGTCACACAGCTCACACATCTAGACTAGGAGTTTGGTAGTTCTTCGACGTAGGATGTCGTATGTTGTAACGCTACCTATGGAAGGAGAGCAAGGTTCTTCTCTGGAATAGCTGATTAACTTTTTTGAATGTTTTTTTTTATTTTTCATTTTTAAGACTAGTTGTAATAAATATTCCTTGTTATATCATGAGCGATGCGTAAGAGAATGTATTAAAGCGTATATACTCATGAACCAGAGAAAAAGGCACACGGCTCACACATCAAACATTGAGTCTATACTTCTTCGACGTACGGTGTTCAATTTGTCCTAATGCATCCCAGGGAAAGAGATTTCAAATTATTTTAATGTTTTAAATCCCCCCTTTTTATCATTTTTTGCGGACTGGTTGTTCTAAATATGCCTTGTAATAACATGAGCGATACGCAAAAGTTTGTAATGTTCGAGAAGATGAGGAAAATTCACACGGGTCATACATCACTGTTACTTTTTTGACTTACGGTGCTGTCTGTTGTCCTTACATATCCTACGGAAAAAGATCTTCTCTGGAATAGATGATAAAACTTTGAATTTTCTTAAATTAAAAAAATCACAATAATTGAAGGTCCTTTTTTGGAGGCTAGACAAATATTTTCGTATAAACAAAAAACATTTTTCAACATTTTTAATTCCCCCCCCCCACTTTTCATATTTTTTTATAATAACATGAGTGGTACATAAGAGTGTGTATTGAAGCTGATTATTCTCTTGAAGCAGAGAAAAAGTTGCAAGACCCACACATCGAGATATTGAGTCTGTCTTTCTTCGATGTGCGATTTTGTATGTCTTCCTTACGCTTCCTAGGGAAAGAGAGCAAGGTTCTTCTTTGGAAGAGTTTGATTTTTTCAGAAATTTAAAATAAATTCCTGTTTTTATCAAAAGATTTTGAAGACTTTTTGGGAGGTTAGACATATATATTTTCCATATAAACACACAAATTTATTTTTTGATTTATTGTAAATATTTTACCACTTATTAGCATTTTTATTTACTATTTGTTCTAAATATTCCTTGTAATAACGTAAGCGGTACGTAAGAGTGTGTAATGAATCATCTTTTGATTATGAAGCAGAGGATAAGTCATGTGGGTTGTAGATCAAAACGACGAGTCTGGTACTTCTTCAACGTATGATGTATTGTCGTATTCGTTCTTACGCATCCTCGGGAAAGAGAACAAGGTTCTTCTGTGGAATAGTTGATAAAATTTCGAATTTTTGAAAAATTAACAAAAATGTTTACGCTTCTCAGGGAAAGAGGGAGAGAGATTCGCCTTTGGACTATTGAAAAATCACAAAAAATTTTGAAAGAATTTTTGGGATACACATATTTTCCGTTGAAACAAACAAACAAAACTTCATACTTCTTTAATTTTTTCCCTTTTGCCATCTCTATTATAGACTTGTTATAATAAATATCCCTTGTAATAACAAGAGCGGTATTTAAGAAAGTGTATTGAAGCTTATTATTCTCTTGAAGCAGAGGACGAGTCACACGGCTCACACATGAAGACGACGAGTCTAGTACTTCTTCCGATGTACGATGTCGTATGTCGTTCTGATGCTTCCTAGGGAAGGAGGGAAATGTTCTTCTCTGGAATAGCTGATAAAATTTCCATTTTAAAAATTAGTGGCACTTGGGGGTTAAATATGTGTGTTACACCTGTGACAGATAAAATCATGTTTTTTTTTTGAAAAAATATTTAAGCGAAATACCACTCGCTGAGTAATCACTAAATATCAGAAACAACCAAGCCTACAAACTAGAAATTTGATAGTTACTGGTTAGATAGGTCCCTTTTAGGGTGTAGACATCCGCCAAGCAATGAGTTTACGAAAATCCACACCTAATGGGGTGAAATGGGTGTTGAAATGTCATGTATGTATCCCACCATAACTTTAGAGTGCCCGGAGAAATTTCAACCAAACTTCAGAGATGTGAAAACAAGCTCTGTGGGGGTAAGACATCTCTTGCAACCCTAGGGAGGAGGTGAGAAGGGAATGACATGTATAAATAATGGAAAAATCAGATATTAGATTCGAAACCATACTTTTCGGTGCCGTTGAGATGGATAAGAGCGTCCCCGGTGCTCTGTGAGTTAACAATCAGTCCACATTGCAGATATAGCATTCCTGCGATAGGGGTGGTAATGATCATGATAAGAAATGACCGATATTAGTGTTAAATATATCATTTTTGGACCGCTGAAGTGAAGCGACAGATAAGTACATGATCACCCCCTAAAAGGCATAAACACCCTTTGTCTAAGGGGTGAGGAGGAGTGAATATTCGAAAGTGATAGATATTAGTGTTGAGATTGTAGTTTTCGGGGCCGCTGAAATTAATACTGATATTCTCAAAGATGACCAAGTTCACTAAAAACCGGATATACTCCAGCACCCCCAGGGAGGGGAATGCCATGAAAAAAAAAGAGCATTACTCACCAGTGACGAGCTTATAATTTTCGGCGTCGCTTAGGTGATAGTGAAATCCCAAAATCGTGTAAGTCTGAACTCAGCCCTTATGAAACCAACGCACCACTAACATCCCTTGGGTGGGGGAGAGGGGTTGGGGTGGTAATGGCATTATGGAAAAAAAGAATTGAAAATTAATTTTGAAATATAAAAATATGAAAATTGCATCGGATCCACAGTATTAGGGTTGCTGAGATTTTTAAACTACAGATACCGTTAAGCTTAAGCTGAGATCACATAATGTCACGGTATCCTTAGAGCTGTAGTGGGAAGGGTGAGACGTAAAAACAACGTAAAAAGACCGAGTCCATGGTTTTTGTGAATTCTAAGACGAATAATAATATTTACAATGACATTTGGTCATAAATGATGTACATTACGCACGATACCTCTAAAGATGAGGGTTGGGAAAAGCGTGACACGAAAAGTTATCGAAAATGTCAGGGAAGAAAGGATTTTTACGAAAATTTGACCCTAAGGGGGTGAAATGGGAAATTGTTGTTTTCTAAAAACGTTTTTCAATTACATCAGTGAAAATGAGTGATTGAAACACACCACCACTATCAAACATCCACCATGCATGTATAACATTTTCTCTGGATTACAATACGAGAAAGAATAAAGTTACTGGCATATTACTAAATTCACGTGAGCAAAGACACAGGTACTAGCAAATATTTGGTAAAATTTCGATTTTTTTCAAATTAAAAAAAAAACACAAAATTTTTGAAAGCATTTTTTTTAATTTGACGCATTTTCCCTACAAACACAAAAAAATCTGTTTTTAAAACAATTTTCCTCAACTTTCATCGTTCTTAAAAACTTGTACTAAATATCCCTTGAAATAACATGAGCGGTATTTAAGAGAGTGTATTGAAGCAGAGGAAGAGCCACACGGCTCACACATGAAGACGACGAGTCTAGTACTTCTTCCGATGTACGATGTCGTATGTCGTCCTGATGCTTCCTAGGGAAGGAGGGAGATGTTCTTCTCTGGAATAGTTGCTATAATTTCGATTTATTTTTTCAAATCTTTGTAAAAAAATCACAATTTTTTTTGAAGGCTTAGTTTAGGATTAGATTTTTTAAAATTAGGGCTTTGGGGCTCGCCGACATCGAGGTACCTTTTTTGAGGTAAAACACATATGTTTTTCATATAAACACAAAAAAGGGCTCCTTCCTTTCTCTTTCCTGATCTTCCTTGGTCACCTCTTGTTCTTTTCGATCCCGACGCTAGTAGGGCTAGGGTATCTTTCATTTTCCTCATTCTTTGTCCCCCCCCCTCATTTTTTGTCCTCGATGTTTTGATGTATGTTTTGAAATATGTTTTGGTATGTTGTAATTTAGGAGGGTTTTTAGTGGGTATGGTTGAGTCTTTTTAGGGCTCCAATGACGTTTGATGTTGACGAGCCGTAAAGCCCCACAAAGAAAAAAAGTTTCAAAGTTTTCAAATTTTTGGAATATTTCCCCCACTTTTCATCATATTTTATAGACTAGTTGTACTAGATATACCTTATAATAACATGAGCGGTACGTAAGAGTGTATATTGAAGCGTATTATTCTCGTGAAGCGGAGGGAGTCACCCGGCTCAGACATCAAGAAGACGAGTCTGGTACTTCTTCGACGTACGATGTCGTATTTCGTCCTAACGCACTCTTAGGAAAGAAAGACATTTGTGGAGGTTAGACACTTATACTACCGTATAAAACCAAAACAATTTTTTTCAAAAGATTTTTAGTTTTTTCCACTCTTAACTTTTTTTTAGACTTGTACTAAATATTCCTTGGAATAACATGAGTGTTATGTAAGAGTGTGTATTGAAGTTTATTATGCTTATGAAGCAGAAAATGTCACATGGCTCACACACAAGACGTGGAAATACTGTGAGATTTGAACAATTCAGTATTTAATTGTTAATAAAATCATCCTTGTTCGGGAATAATGAAATTTAAAAGAGAGAGAGGGAGAGTTGAAGAAATTTAAAAGGTTGGCCGTTGGAAGATGACGAAGGCAGCGGTCGCAGCTGGTATGGCGAAGACCCACTGTCGGCTCTTTTGGTGTCGAAGAAAATTTACAACTTTTTAGAAATAGCAAGTTAGCGAGGGGGTGGGGAAAGCGACCCAACCCGACCGCAATAACCCCAGATGTGCGAAGGGTCGAAACAAGAGCCAACTTGTTCGGAAGATCGTTGTAAGTAAAACGTCGTTGCAAGAAAACGTTAGAAATTATTTGAAGCCCTTTAAAAATTTCCCAATCAGAATCTAGGCGTAAGAAGGGGGAATCGTTTTGGCATTGGAAGTTTCGGTCACGTGGAATTCAAAATTTGGAAGATCTTTTTTGGGGAAAATAGATAAAGTGGGGAGTAAGACCATCTAAGGAATGGCAAACAAAATTTCAGTCTCATGTCTCTCAGATACCGCTCAGATATCGCAGATATTGCTCAGATTTTTCATATTGCTCAGATCGCTCATACAGCTCATATCGCTCATATTTTTTTTCGTTCTGCCACACTACATAAACATGGCAAGATATGCCAACGTATAAGTTTTTGGAAAGGATCTTTGGTTACTACAAACTGCCTCATTTCTTTTACCTTTTTTTCTTGCGAAATATATTACTTCATTGTTAATGCTGATTATGGAGGAATGTTAAGAAAGGGGTTTTTCAAACTTCAAAATTATTAATAGAACAATTTACAGTCGACTATTTTACAAGAATATTGGCAACTTGTCATCGAAAAAGGTCTGCTAAATACTATTTATACATATTTAACTTTTTAAAAAGAATATGCTATGTTGAAAGCAAGAAAAGTACGCGTGTCGTTTTTATAAGTAGGATCTAGACGTGTAAAAACTTCGAAGATTCTGTTTTATTTGCGTAAAATCATTGTAAATTCTCCTGATAAAGTTTCATGTACATGTGTAAAAAAATGTGTTTATTTCTTGTTCTATTTTAGACAGCAGTGGTCTTATTTTAGCGTTTTCGCTTCCAAAATACTGCTAAGCGAGAAAGCGCCAGTTCAAACTCTGCTCGGGCGAACTAGGTTAGCTTTTCTGCCAGGGTTTCCCTTCACCTACTCCAGACAAATGTCGGTTTGGTGCTATAGTTTCCTGCAATCCAGCATCTCTCCTTCCCAATTCCTTTTCCCAAGTCACATTTACGTGGAAGAGCGGGCTTCATTGCCGGAACCTCGCTATAAGACATGAAATGAAATTGTATGCCCGTAATTGTACAAAGGGTAAACTATTTATACATTTTCCTCTAGAGTTGTGGCTGATGGGGTGTTTTTAGGGAAGAGGAAGGGTAGTTGGAGAACACCCTCGAAAGCAAAGTTCGCATGTGCCAACATCCTTGGACCGATCCTACATTCAGCACAGAAATAAAACCAAATATCTCATTCAGAGGACTATATAACAAATAATGGCATCCACTTCATGACGGAGTAGTGATGGAGAATAACTTCCTCAACATTGTGTTGGATGGAATTGTACTTGCGTAGTTGCAATATTTATTTTCTTGAATGTTAGGTCAAGATACAAGCGTTTCCTCATGCAATACGTTTAAATTCATTTGTTTTCGTGAATAGTCTTTGATGTGCTTCAAAGTAAACATCTTTATTTACTAATTATTTACATGGCATTTGTTATTTATATTTATTTTCGATTTTGAAGAGGTTCGTCTTGGTAAAGACTGCTAAGGGTAGACAGAATTCTTTTCTCTCCAAACAGGTATAGAAATCAAATTTGTATTGCGCTTCAGAATGTATACATAGACCTTTACACTCAATTTATATTTATACGTAAATATTAGGACGATTCAAGGATGAAATTCCAACAAAAATATTACAGGTAAAACTTGTGCTACACCGATATTAGAATACCCACCCGGTTTCAAAATTAGGTTGTTTACTAACTGAAAAGTCTTTTTTAGCACTTTCTGAATTTCCCAGCAGTAAATTTCTATTGTATGATCTACATTTAAGTTTTGGCTAATAATAGTATTTTTAGATATTAATAATTAGTCTTAGCTAGGTAATGTTTTGTGTGTGTAAAAAATATATTTTTAGCAAAAAGGTATATTTTATGAACATTTTTGTGAAAATATGTATATTTTATTACTTCAATAATTTTACGAAGAGTACGATATTTTCTGGAAAAACGTTTCTCTTGTAAAACTGATTGATGGGTTTATTACGTACCGAGTAGATGTTTGAAAAATAAAATAATATGTATTCATCATCTAAAAATGAAGAAAATTATTTAATAAAAATCAAAAGAAATAAAATTGATGATTTACAACCATTTCTGTTAATTGCTTTGTTTCCACACCTAAGGACCGGGATACCCCTATCGACAAATTTTGAAATATATGAAAAATTTAAGAAGCTTGTAAACAGAAGATTTTTTATTGATCACAATTCTAGTACTTGGGGTTATTCTTAAAAATCTCTCTGCAATAACGATTCCACTACCAAAGTGTGTTCTTTTAGCTTTGGGGCCAGTTTTGGCGCCCTTTTTCTATCTAACATTACCCACAGTGTTTTGTTTCTGCATTATCATCATCATTATTATTATCATTATTATTATTATTCAGAATTAGTATATGGAATAATATAAAACCAAATTATGTAGGATTGTAAAGGTAATGATGCTACGGGGATAAATAAAATACTAAAAAATATTATGACAAAAGAAAATATTTTTAATAGATGCTTGAGACTTGAGTGAGAATTTTCTTAATAAATTATGTTATCTGTTTTCATGCGTATTTCAGAAAATGTTGAAGGCTGCATTCTGTGGGTTCTCCAGTCTAAGAACAGGCTCCAGAAATATAGCTGTTTATGCTGTTTTTCTGAGTATATGGAATATCCTTTACGCACTTGTTGATAGAGAAATTTTTTATATAACCCCTATGGACGAAATATATCACACTCCAGCTGGTAGGTAAATGAGCTGTTGAATAGAGTTTGTTACACACACATTATACTGCAACTTCACCAAAATCAATGTAAGTCTTCGATATGTATCCCAGTGATTTATCTCAAGTATTGCGAATTTTGTTGAGATTTAATATTTCCAGTCACTACTGTAGATGCATCAGGGTAAATATTGATTCCTTGCGTAATGCGAACCCTCCATTTATTATTCGTTTGTGTGTATAATCAAAAAGATGCTCGTAACATTCCGCCTCGGGAGCAAACCATGGATATGCTCTCCACGAGAACACTTCCTCCGTAGGAGAAATCTGTCCTATTGTGGTGTATTCGGACCGCCGGATAGAGTGGCGGAAACCAAGTGGCGAAAGACTGAACTAATATTAACCAGGCTAGCTGGTCTTAGCGCTATCTTTCTCTTACTTCTCAGTTGGGAAGTGGAACTAGAGCTGTATGGTCGTTCGTTGGTGCTGCTACTGTAGTGTTCAGATACATAACTCGAAATAATGAGGCATCGCTCTGTTCCTGAATGTCAAAGTCGAGGTGGACATATGTTCTTGTTTCCCAGAAATGTAAATGTGTGAAATTTGTGGAATGCATGCATGAAAAAACAATTTTGGAGGGTTCCGAGATTAAAATCCCAACCCTCTACACCGTTGACCACTCTATCGTGGGACGTGTGTTCTCGTCGAAGATTTGGAACACATCCAAAAGAGTTAAAATTGCTGTACTCTTCATACTGTTAATACAATTTAAACACTCAAGACTCACCGTTTCTCGCGGAAGATGGAGGGTAACTGATCGACGCAGGAGAGCTAAGACCATATTGCCCTTATGCATTCGCGCAACAGTGCTGTCACATAGTGGCAGAGCGGCGGTCCGAATAGGTGCGCTTGAAGAATTGAAGAGCGCTTTGCTGACAAAGATGAGCATCAATAGGACCCGATTGCAATCACGTGACTTAGAGCGTCCATGTTGATGCCAGTTCCCATTTCTATTCATAGTAATTCGACATTTCGTTCACCCCAAAGAACGAAGAGTTCTTCGTTATTTCCCTCATTGTTAACTGACTAAGAGAATCAACATGGCGGCCGTTGTCAGAACTTTATGTATCTATGGCTTGCAAGTAAGCTGGCCTTAGCACTCTCTTAGAGATGTAAGAGAAGCCAGAGCTGTTTGGTGGTTTGTTGGTGCTGCTAATGGCTTGTTCGTATTCGGGCCGCTGACATTGACGCATTGTTCAAGTGGACGTATGTTCTGGTTTCCGAGAAATTCAAACGTGCTAAATGTATGGGGAAATGAATGTAAGCTAAACAAACAAGTGTCTGAGGATCATTTAGGAGAATTCGGAGATCTAATATCCCAACCCTTGACACAGTTGATCCCCTGTCTTAGGACGGGTGTTTTCGCCAAAGATTTGGAATATGTCCGAGAAACTTAAAATCGTTGTACTTTCCATAACTTTCCGTCAATATATTTCGGACGACCGAGACTCACTGTTACTCGCGGCAGATGGCGACTAACTGATCGACGCCTGAGAGCTAAGACCAGATTACATCGATATTCGCGCAACAGTGCTGTCACCTGGCGGCAGAGCGGCGGTCCGAATATTGAGGTCATGGTTGATATTGTCAAGTGGACAGGGTGATATACCATTATCTAGGTATGTAGTGTGTAATGTGTATAGGTATGTGCGATAAAGGCAAAACAAATTTCCGAAATGTTAGCTTTGTAACTTTTTGTAATTTGTTGACAAATCCTCAGAATAAAACGGTTGAAACAAAGGTAACAAACGGTTCAAACGGTAGGTAATAAAGTGCTGTTGGATTTTATGAGCGAAAAATTCTCAAATCATCCTTGTTTTTTTTTTAATTTAAACTTTCTTTTCACAAATTTATCAATTTATTAACTTTCCTTTTCAAGGGTTGATAATTAATCCAAATAATAAAACATGCAGATATTGAGTTTTACAATATTACCTAACTGTAGCACCACTTTTCACTGATTTCACTGATGTTTCGCGCCGTATGTTATTGTTCGGAATTCAGAAACGAGAGGTGTGATAAAAGTGTCTTCAATCAATGTAATTTACAGTTCCCTGCGCCGCATGTTTCCGAAACCTAGACAGTAAAGTACAGCTAAAACCGCATTGAAAAAATGCAAGATAAGATATCAATATTAATGAATAGAAACTTCTTACTTTGATGAAACTCTGGTCGATGCCTTCTTAACGATGATACCACAATTCAATGCTTCTCCTCAACAAGTTATATTCTACAACAAAAGCATACAATTTTTTATTTTAGTACCTTTTGGAATTTTGTCTTCTATTAGTCCACAAAATGTTTGTATGTGCATACCAAATTTCGAGTGTGTTCAAGTTGCTCTTGTACATGGATATGCTCTCCGCGAGGGCACTTTCTCCGTAGGAGAAATCGGTCCCAAGTGGGATTTTGAAACATGACTCTGTTACTCTTACGTAAGGATTGTTCTAGCTCATGGATTCATACAATTACCAGGATGGATCATGCGTTATGTGGCAACAGTATACCGTTGGCCGGTTAGGTTAAATGTACGTTGACTTGATTTCAGCTAGTAGATTGCTTACGGATTGTAACGAAGTGTGTTATTGAGATCATATTAACTTCCATGTATCAAATGAATCTTAACGTAAGTATTTATTTACTGGGGTGTCATGCAATATTTTTTAGCTTCTATTATTGACAACTAAATATATAAATTGTAACTAAAGATTACGTATAATGAATGCAAGATTTTTTCGTAGTGTTTGTAAATGGGAAATGTAGCGTGCTATTGAAGGTTATCTCCATGGAGCGATAGGAGGTAGGAGGGTAGAATGGTATTAGTATAGGTGGGCAAGTTAGATGGGTTTACCAACAACTTGGCCCACGTGGAGGGATTAGTGGAAGTAGTTAGTAATAGTGAGAGTTATTTGGATTCCAGGAGGAGGTAGATAGCGGAAGGAGAGTTCCGCTTTTCAGTACTCACCGTTTTTATGAACTGGAACATTAATGTGAAAAGCTACAAATTTTTACCCGGCTCCACCGGGAATTGATGACTTGGTGAAGAGCAAGAACGCTAGAGGGGTGAAAGTATGTTTGGGACCAATTTAACGCATATAGATTGCCTATTTTTTATACATTTGGTAATGATCCAAAATGTACAATTTTATTGCCGTAAGTAACACAATGATTGTTAGTGAATCATATTCTATTTAATTTAAAAAAATATATTTCTCAAAGCTGTTAAAATACTACATATGGTAGTATTAATAAACATAGTTTAGATGCATTCCAACTTGTTTTTTATTGTATCTCCGCGTAGCCTCCGTGTAAGAATTAACTATCTCATTAAAACCAATCGTATTGCTAATAATGAATGAACGTTAACTAAGATACTTCTCCTTTGATCGACCGGTCTTCGAGACCGGAGTTGCCAAACGTTAAGAGTCCAGCCTGGTAATTGTAGGAGGCCATGGCTAGTTGCAATAATGATTCAAACCAAGTAATTTTAAATCTTAATTTGTCGAGATTTACGTAATATTTATTCAAATTTTTTGTTTTAATCCTTTCAGAAACAAAACAACCTCTGAATGTCATCATTCTTTTATTTTGGATATTGTATCTTACTTCAGCTGTTTTACTATTTGCAAGCACATATTTAGTAAGTATTTCCTGTCTATCGATCTGTATTTGCCCAATCCAATTTTCCAAGCGTAAAATAATTGTTTACATACATTAATTTCTTATGTATATGACAATATTCCATTTATCAAGTTTTGGTATTTTTTATTCCTATTACAACAATGGAAATTTTAAATTTGAGACAAATTCAATTGATTATGAATTTATTTGTTAAGAATAAATCAATTAAAAGGCTGAATAATATAATTGATAAAATTTGTTTATTAATTTAAGCGAACCATGTTCTTGTTAGCAAGTAGCGCACACGAACAAATCACAAGCGAGTGTAGTGTTATGGACAACATGTTTGCTCTCACAATTTGCCGAATTGTACACGAGCGATTTTTGTAAAATCTAAACGAATTTATGACGGGCAAGATTTCTGAAGTGTTAATGCTAAATGTAATTATCGACTTGGTACTCCCAGTTAGATCATTGATTTTGCCAAATCATCCATTGGATACTTTACGTAAAGAGTTATTTAGGAAACACGGATCGTAATCTTCCGGAAATTTTGTTATGCAGTAAATGATCATTGAAGAGAACTAATCGCTAATATCTCCCAAATGAAATGTAAATACTCGTATAATATCATGAGATCAAATAATCAGAGCTCTCATCTTCTGAAAGTATTATTTTCGCCTTGTCTGAGACACCTGATTTTGTTTGCAGTTTCTAAAACTTTTTTATTGTTTTAGAATACCCACGCAGTATACTCATACTACATTCTTTTGATTATCAGTTTTTGCAAATTTGTTAAACAATAACCTAATATATCTTAAATCTGGTAATAAAACAGATGATTCCGCATTTATATTAACTCTACCATGTGTGTGTTCTAGAACGATAGTATCCTTGTGGGTCCTTTCGTGATTATGCTGTCGCTGAAGCTGATAGTGTTCGTGCTTTTATTGCTGGCCGGCGTCTCCTACCTGACCTACTTGGGTGATTATACCGTCGGATTGATCGCCTTCATCTGTCACGGAGGACTCTACGGTGCGCTTCCTGACATAGATTTACACCTCTACTCTAAAATACTTAATGTGAATGTTTGAATGGTTGACCAAGTTTAACATTCTGTACTTTTCGATGGATCTTCATCAAACTTCGTAACGAGTCAGTATGCTATTTAAAAATTTTAACCTTCACTCGTCGATGGAAATTTATGCTTTTTTTTCGTAAAAACTCCTATGCGGGTAACAGCACTTCATTGAGCACACTTTTCCGGGTCAGGACATTTCCGAATGAAGAAGTGGTAAAGGTGAGAGAGGTGGCCTTATAATATTTAACAAAAAAACCCAGATTGTTTCTCTTTTTGTAATTATTATTGTTATTATTATTCCAGCTTGGGAATTCTACCTACTCTACATTGCTGCAAGCTACTTCCGGCAACAACGTCTTTGTGGAACGAATAAGTGTCGACCGACACCACAACAACAGAAAGAAATACAGCAACACCAACAACAGCAACAGGCACTTTCTCAGTAAATTTGTATATTGTTGTGAAAAATATTCTACAGTAGTTAATAAACTTTTTAAACATTTTACCTCCTAGTAATCATTTTTTCATAGAGGATAAAACAACTTAAAAATACTTCATGAGCTCGCCATGAACGATAGTAAAATAATATCATTCATAACATTCTTATCTCTTACTGGATTGTTCTACTGAAATAATTTTACAAAGATGTAGCTAAGAAAATTAAGAGAAAAAAACTCAATGAACATTTATTGTCCTGCTTTTCCACATTCGCAATGCGCGATGACAATGCCATAGTAACATTCAATACTCAAAAATCAGATTTCGGATATGATTGATTGGTAAACCCAAAAATCATTCATGGTCAGTATTTCGGTGCATACAACCATAAATATGCAAATATGAGCGCAAAATTTTCTGATTTTAGATTTTAGTCAGAGAACCGTACGGAACTTGATTACGTCATGTTTGGTCAAGATGACTGAGCATTCAGCGATTGTACGCTTTGCTAAGTGTTGGCCTACCTTAAAGTCACTTTTTTTAAAATTTTAGGACCGGGATCAGCAAAGTCAAACCTGTGGAGAACCCGTATGAACTGCTTTGAACATGCAATGAGACTTCTTGCAATGGTTTCGGGTTTTAATTTAAAGACACAATTGACATCTACAAAACAATATGAAGAGTACTCTTCTTTGTCCGTGACAAGACCAAACACTTCCAATATTGCAGGTGGTAGAGAGCAGGGTTCTAAATTCTCACTCATCCTCACACATGTTCTCATTTGTACCATCTATTCCCGATACCAACTCTTGTGTTGTGCACCTTTCTACTGGAGATAACTGTTGGAACTATTAGTAGATCTATTTCTATTGGAGATATGAGATATCTATAATTTTAGTAGAGATATGAACGCAACAAGGGCAACACTGAATAAATAAAGAGTGAACTCTCATAAAAATGAATTAATGTTATACTTCGTTTTATACATTTATCATTCACGAGAATGATTTAGAGTACGCTGTAAAGTTGAATGAAAAATTCAAATATTAAAAGGTGAAGACACACACAAAGTGCACTCGGATGTTTTACCAGTATTGTTTACATAGAAGACTTATCGTATTTTTGAATATTAATACTCAATGCTGCACAGATTTCCTTACATCACGGACTATTTTTCCATAAGTAAATTACATTGAAGTGATATATTGTAAGAATTCGAACCGGTGGAGTGTTTATAGAATCGCTATTGAATTCAGAAGTCAGTCAAATGTGTTTAAGTGCAACAACCGTGGAAAACGTTCGGAAATGCCACAACTCTACACAGTGGCAGACTTTGTTCTTACAAATTAAATGAACACAATAGAATCTACCAAAAATCTGCCAACACGTTTGACATCATCGACCAAAAATTCAAAGAATGTCATAAGCACCAATATTAGGTGTGATATAATGAATGTTCGTGATTTTGGTAATTTAATAAATCAAAACTGTAACATTCCAATCGGTGATCAAATGTTGACTTCAAATGTATCCTTGGTTAGTTAACATTATAAGTTGGAACGGTGGGCTATGTAAGTCTTGCATTCTTATTGGACAAGATGAAGTAGGAACAAATGATGTTAAGCTAGGAAGGTTGGTGCTAAAACCCCTGAAAACTTTTAAGAAAACTACAGAAATGTTGAAAAACAGTGCTGAGTACCGTAAAGCAAATATGGCGGCTCGTCAAACTGTCTCCTTAGAGACGGAAAGAAAAAAGGATGATGGTATGTCTAGTTTAAACACTGCACAGCAAACTATGACAGATGAAAACAAGACGGAGAGACCCCAAGTCATTTGTCGAGGGATTGCCCACTTCATGGGCCTCAGCGAGCACAGTATATAAAGAAATTTATGAAAGAAGATATATTTCATATGATAGCAGAGGACGTTAATAGACAATAAGAAGGAATATGGGTTATACGTGGAATTTGTAAGCAACATTGATGGTATACGTACTGCGAAAAAATGAATGATATAAGGAGAAAAATTACATAAAATATGCCTAAATGCACAAGCACACGCCTCCTTGATTGGCAGGGACGGACAACGCCGCAATGGAGGAGAAGATTTGCAGCGCGAACATTTAGTGCAAAGAGATAAGTGCAATAGTAATGGAATGAGATGAAATACTTGAGAGAGCCTTGTATCGCAGCATGCGACAAAGACAAGGATATTTGCAAGGACAAGTTTAATGAAAACATTAAATTTAAACGATAAATGATAAAAGACGAAAACAAGAAGAAATTTATTCCCATCATAAAAACAATAATTTTTGTGGTATCCAAAATACTAAGGGGCCATAGGGATGACTGTGAATTACTGACAGAACAAACAAATAATCAAGGAAATTTTAGGGCTCTTTTCAAGTTTAGGATTGATGCTGGGAACAAGGAACTTGAGTCACATATCAAATCATGTGGAAAATCGTCATGTTATATAAATAAGACCATACAAAATGATATAATTCAATTCTGCGGGGAAGTTATCACTGACAATATCATAAGTGGAACGTGCTTAATACTTCACTGATGAGCTTTCACTGATCGCTGATGAGACTACGCATTTGCCTACAAAGGAACAGCTAGCAATATGTGTACGGAATTTTGATGAGACATCGTGCGAAATAAATGATTTTCTTATATTTATAGATGTTGGGATCTGTTAGGTGAAAATATTGCTCAGAAAATTACTCAGGTTCTGGGAAATCTGAATATTGACATAAGTGATTGCCGGGATCAAGTTTATGCCGGGGGTTATGATTTGAGTAGAATACTTCAAGGATCTCAAGCACGAATAATGAAAATACAGCCTCACTATTTATATTCACTTTAAGTCATAGACTCAACTTTCCAAGCTTTCACCGTTTCTTCCATTAGAAAATCAAATTGAGTAATTTCAGCAGAAGCAAATTTTATGAGATAGTCTGCCAAACGATTAAACACCCTGAATGACGAAATTAACGATAATCTGGGAAAAAATCCATCAAGATGTGTGAAACAAGGTGGTTAAAGCGTCATGATACCGTGTTGACCTTTCTAAACTCCCCTATTGCCCTATTTGCACACAGTCTTGGAGGTGTTGGTTTATTCATCCGAAGGGAGTAAGGGGCTGGGAGTAATGCTTTTTCATTTCTTCTTAACATTCTTCTACCTGAGCTAATCTTGAGTTTGGTTAGGTTAGATTAAATGTTCAATCAGAAATGACAGATTAATATTTTTGATTTAATATTTATATCTCCATTTTGGGTACCTGATCAATGAAATTGGTTCGAGATTTCTAAAATCTCAAATGGCCCAAATTGGAAAACTGCAAATGTCAATTTCCGAAAGATTTAGATAATTCTGTCTTCAATGGTGTTAGAATATATGAACATGATTTTCCTTGCTTTGATGCCTTAAAGAGTGAGTTAGATATTTGGAAGCACAGGTGGAATTTCAACCCAGAGAAAGTTCCTAAACACCCAGCTAAACCCTTAAAATTCACATCAGATCTCCCAAACATTAGAATACTACTGAAGATCATCTGTACCCTTCCTGTGACGACGGGATCAGGTGAGCGATCTTTTGCTGCTTTGCGGAGAATGAAAACACGCCTCAGATGCACAATGACTGAGGAGCGACTGAATGGACTGGCCAGTTTACAAATCCATCAAGACATAGTTTCAACCATTACTCCAAATGGTTTTGGACCTGTTTACAAGGAAACATGAAAATTGTCATTTTCAATCCAGTAACAGTGTATTGAGTACTGATGTAACTAAATGTACTTGTGTAACTAAGTGTAACATGAAATACATTTTATTCACATTAATTTTGCCTTTCAGAAAAAGAGGACTCCAATGGTATTTTTTATTTAGTTGTGTAGTGCAAATCTGTAAGTTTGAGTAGACCGCATTTGAAAAACGCACACAATTCCAGGGCTTGTAGTAGTTTTATTCTAAATTCTAACAGCAATTTAAGGCATTCGTACACATAATTTATTTATGTATCGGAATAACTTAAAGTGCACTTGGAAGAAGTCTGTTTCGGGAAGAATATGAGACAACCGATCGTCCCCCACCAAGAGATATCGTGGATCCGCTCCTGACTCTACACGCTAGAATGTACGAGGAGTCAAACGTTAGCGGCGCGGCGCCGAGTTGAGTTTGAGTATTAAACAGTTCTTCTGTTTTACGCTTTCTGTTACAGTAATTCACTCAAAAGTGTCTCGGTTTTCCTAATTTTTAAATGTTTAAAAATATTAAGGTTTTCATAATTTCGAAAGATGCATGCTTATGGGGAGGGCTTAATAAATGATCGCAATTGCGTATGTGGTGCAAGCGTTTTAATGAAGGACAAATGTTCGTGATGATCGATCCGGACGGCCTACTGTCATGAATGTTGACACAAAGTGTTGAGGAAATTCGCCAAAACAGGAGCTTCACTATTGACGAGCTTCATCCCTGATTCAGTACCATCAGACTTTCGCATTTTTCCAAAACGCGAGGAATTCCTGAGTGGAAAGAGTTCAGAAAATGATGACGCGTTGAAAGAAACTTTCACTGACTGGTTAAATTGACAGGCGATAGAATTCTTTGATGATGTATTCAAGAGCTAGTGCCACGACTTAATAAGTGTTTATATATTAATGGTGACTATGTTGAAAAGTAAAGAAAAGTTCATATTTTAATTTCTAGTAAAATTCACGTACATAAATAAAGTTTCTCTTATATTATTATAAAACTGATCTTACTTAAAAAATGACCCTCGTATGTAAAATTCGAGTTACATTAAAAATAACGATATCAACCTCATTGCGCATTCAACTCCTTCAAGTTCATTACTTCCAACCGTTACTCTAGTAAACGTCATGAATAACGATGTATATTAAATTCGAATTCTGCATCTAATAACAGCGAAGCTCGCATTGACTCTTGAAGTAAACCTAGATACCATAGAGGCGACCAATGTGGATGGGGGTTACGGTCACGCAGCGGAGAGAGGTGTGCGTAACACCGCGTCAAGGCCGCGACCTACATCGCTGTGTTTATAAATACTGCTGCTCAGGGAACTCCCGCCTTTGCTTCTTCTGCAGGCGAAGTCCGCGACCGCTACGAGCGTCTCGCAGTGGAGGAAATATGCCTCACTTAGCGAAACAGGTATTGCACACAGAGTCTGTCCTTTCACAGTCAGGCACTAGGAGTTTCGAGTCCTAAAGAGAAATCGAAAATGATGTGTATCTAATTCCCAAAAAAACAATTCCAAAAATACTGCGGAAAAAATTCAAATTTGAAAAATTGACGATTTATTGGTTCACTTTAATAGGGACATCATCTGGATCAATACCTTGGGAATCAACCTTTCTGTCACCAAATGAACAAAGATGTTGGCGCGGGTTGCGTTCTGACAGGTGTAACTACTTGTCACAGTATTTACTTTGAAAAAGTTCCAAACGGGTCTGTCTGGCACAAACACTATATAATGAAGAACAATTAATAGATTAAATATGTTTTTCTTCGAAGACCGTTTCTGAATTCAGGGGGAGATTAAAGTCGAAATTAGTTGTATGTTAATTAAATGCAAATAATAAGGATCCGCAGAGATCATATTCAGTAAGTCGAAGTTCTTTTCGTGGACAGAATAATATGAAATTTGCAGTAATAAATCACTCAACTTAATCAAAAGAATGAATAATAATACAAGGTAAACATAACTATAAGACATTTTACACATCCAAATATCTGGTCTCCCACGACGCGTAATTCTTACAATTAAGAGTACATTTCCGGAGTTGTAATAGTTAAACCATTTAACTCATAATTCTCAGTAAATCCCACTCAAGAATCTCGAGGTTCCTTACATGAAATAAAATATTCATTTAATACGACAGTGTTCATAAAAAATAAAGATTGACGCTTCACAAATGATTATTGTAATTACATAAAAAGTAAATATTATTTTCCGAAACATTTCTTCATTTTATCATCAAAGTGGCCCATATTTCCTCGACACCTAACTCACATAATTAAATAAACAAATTTACCCATGAGCAAGTTTCAAATAGTGTTCTTATTCTCACTTGTGGGTCAAATCAGAATGGGTTTATCAGTTCATTAATTGCTTGTCGCCACGTGGTTGGTGTTCACAAACACCAGCGGCTTTCAGTGGCGGCGATAGCGGGCCCGCAGGGTCTGCGGCAGCGGAGGGGGGGTGTCAGTGGGTCCCACCGTGGTAAGAAAATTACAATGAAAGAAGAGATAAAAATTAATAAATATCACACGTTTCTCAATTCGAAGTAAAATGAAAAACAATTTAATTATGGTTTATTTAATATAAACTGAGAATTCTTATCACCGCCACTGGCGGCTTTCAATGTCATGAAGCGTAATGCGGTCGAAGCGTCCCGAATTGAACGCTCGCGTTCCACCAGATTCGAAAAGCAGATCTCAAAGTCTAGCTTCTCATTGCTTCTTCTCATGAGGAAGGTTCTCGTATACGACTTACAGTGAGCGACCGGCATAGCTCATATCTCATTCCTTCGCCCAAGTCATGTGGTTAGGCGCAAGAGCAGACCTGACGGTACGAGCTTCGTCATATCATAAGACATGGAATAAAATAAACTCAGATTGTCTCTGCACGAAGCTAAACAGTGAATTAATACCACCGTTTGATTCCTATAACTTTCCGCAGCAAAATCACAATACTCGGCCTCTGAGGTTAATAAAGGCAAGCAAGCTATGGTGATTACGTCAGGAGCCAAGGTATTTCTCACGTGGAAAAGATGCTCCTATCCCAAAAACCCTTCATTTCAGTGTCCCGATTCTTCCCAAATCCATCCTATTAATATACCCTTGCTTTTTACGATACTTGGTTTTCACGATAAATTCACGGAAAATAAAATGTTTTTTTCCGGATTTCATTACATACAACTGTTCTTTACCTCGCTTTCCGTCAGCAAGAAGCGTCTTAATGTCGTGGATGTCAAAAGAAAAAAAGTAAGATCCAAATTCAACGTTGTGAGAAACCGTCACTTGCGTAATTCAAAAAAATTTCTCAGGACTTGCTCTTCTCAACAAACATTTCTATGTATAATAACGCAATTCTAAAACGTGTCTGCTATATCAATAGCACAAAATTTAAATTCAACAATAAAGAAAGTTGAAATTTTTGGTGGAAAATATTTTATGTGCTTATTCAAATAATAACCTCGAAAAATGTCTTTAGAAAATTTTCAATATTTTTCGAAAAATAAAATGTGTTTTCCTTTTTCTACGCATATTCCTATTACCTTGCTTTCTGTCAGCGAGAACCGTCTTCATTTCGTAATTTTTTTTTTGGTAAGCGTTAGGGCTCGTCAACATCGAGGTCATTAGAGCCCATCATGTCGTGGATGATGAAAGAAAAAAAGCAAGATCCCAACACAACGTTCTGAGAAAGCGTCACGTGCGTAAGTCATCAATTTTCTGAAGACTCGCTCACCGCAACAACAATTTCTAAGTATTTTAACCTGATTCGAAAGAGTGTCTGCTATATCAAAAGCACAAAATTTCAATTCGACAAAAAAAGAGTTGAAATGTTTGGTCAAAATTTTTTATGTGCTTATTCAAAGAATATGTGTCTAAATTCCAAAAACGACTTAAAAAAATTTTCTTTTCTTTTCGAAAAATAAAACGTTCTTTTTCCAATTTCTTCACGAACTCCTGTTATTTTCCTTGCTTTCTGTCAGAGAAACGCGTCTTCATATAGTGGATGCGGAAAGAAATAAAGTAAGATCCCAACACAACGTTGCGAAGAAACGTCACGTGCGTAAGTCAACAATTTTCTCAAGCCTCGCTCACCGCAACAAAAATTTCTAAATCTTTTAACGTAATTCTAAAGACTGTCTGCTATATCAAAAGCACAAAATTTCAATTCAACAATGAACAAAGTTGAAATTTTTGGTCAAAATTTTTTTCATGTGCTTATTCAAAAAATTTATGTGTCTAACCTCCAAAAATGACTATAGAAAATTTTCTCTTTTTTCGAAAAAAGAAAAGATTTTTCCCGATTTCATCACATTTACCTGTTATTCACCATGCTTTCTGTCAGCGGAAAGCGTTTTTATGTCGTGATGTCGAAAGAAAAAAAGTAAGATTCCATCACAACGTTGTGAGAAAGCGACACGTGCGTAAGTCATCAATTATTCTTAAAACTCGCTCACCGTAACACCATTTCTAAGTATTTTAACGTAATTCCTAAGATTGTCTGCTATTACAAAAGCACAAAATTTCAATTCGAATATTAGGAAAGTTAAAGTTCTTGTTATAATTTTTTTATGTGCCTATTCACAGAATATATGTCTAATCTCCAAAAATTACTTTAGAAAATTTCCTTTTTTTTTCCAAAATTAAATTTTTTTAATCCGATTTAATCACGTAGACCTGTTATTCACCATGCTTTCTGTCAGCGAAAAACGTAACCATAACGAAGATGTCGAAAGAAAAAAGTAAGATCCCAACACTACGTTGTGAGAAAGCGTCACGTGCGTAAGTCATCAATTTTTTCTCAAGACTCGTTCACCGCAACAACCATGTCTAAGTATTTTAACGTAATTCTAAAGATTGTCTGCTATACCAGAAGCACTGAATTTATATTCGACAAGAAGAAAATAAAATCTTTCGTCAAAATTTTTTTTATGTCCCTATTCAAAGAATATATGTGTCAAACCTCCAAAAATGACTTTAGAAAATTTTCACTCTTTTCGAAAAATAAAAGGTTTTTTTCCCGATTTCATCACTTAGACCTGTTATTCACAATGATTTCTGTCAACGAACAGCGTTTTCATGTCGTAGATGTCGAAAAAAAAGAAAGTAATATATCAACACAACGTTGTGGGAATGCGTCACGTGCGTAAGTCATCAATTTTCTTTAAACACGCTCTCCGCAACAACCATTTCTAAGTATTTTAACGTAATTCAAAAGATTGTCTGCTATACCAATAGCACTAAGTTTTTTTTCGACAATTAATAAATTGAAATTTTTCTTAAATTTTTTTAAATGTGTTTATTCAAATGATATATGTGTCTAACATCCAAAAATTATTTTAAAATTTTTTCTTTCTTTTTGAAAAATGATAAGTTTTTTACCGAATTCATCACGTAGACCTGTTATTCACCATGTTTTCTGTCAGCGAAAAGCGTTTTCATGTCGTAGATGTAAATAGAAAAAAAGTAAGATCCCAACACAACTTTGTGAGAAAGCGTCACGTGCGTAAGCCATCAATTTTCTCAAGAATCGCTCACCCCAACAACCATTTCTAAGTATTTCAACGTAAGTATAAAGATTGTCTGCTATACCAAAAGCACTGATATTAAACTCGACATAAAAGAAATTGAAAATTTTCGCCAAATTTTTTTATGTGCTTATTCAAAGAATATATGTGTCTAACCTTAAAAAATGACTTTAGAAAAATTTCTCTTTTTTTAAAAAATTAGGAGTTTTTTCCGGATTTCATCACATTGACCTTCTATTCACCATGCTTTCTGTCAGCGAAAAGCGTTTTTATGTCGTGGATGTCGAAAGAAAAAAAGTAAGATCCCAACACAACGTTGTGAGAAAGCGTCACGTGCGTAAGTCACCAATTTTCTCAAGACTCGCTCTCCGCAACAACCATTTCTAAGTATTTTAACGTAATTCTAAAGATTGTCTGCTATACCAAAAGCACTGATATTAAATTCGACAATAAAGAAATTGAAAATTTTCGCCAAATTTTTTTATGTGCTTATTCAAAGAATATATGTGTCTAACCTCCAAAAATGACTTTAAAAAATTTTCTCATTTTTGAAAACTGAAAAGTTTTTTTCTTGATTTCATCACATAGACTTTCTGATCACCATGCTTTCTGTCAGCGAAGAGCGTTTTCATGTCGTGGATGTCGAAGAAAAAAAAGTAAGATCCCAACACAACGTTGTGAGAAAGCGTCACGTGCGTAAGTCACCAATTTTCTCAAGACTCGCTCTCCGCAACAACCATTTCTAAGTATTTTAACGTAATTCTAAAGATTGTCTGCTATACCAAAAGCACTGATATTAAATTCGACAATAAAGAAATTGAAAATTTTCGCCAAATTTTTTTTATGTGCTTATTCAAAGAATATATGTGTCTAACCTCCAAAAATGACTTTAAAAAATTTTCTCATTTTTCGAAAACTGAAAAGTTTTTTTCCTGATTTCATCACATAGACCTTCTATTCACCATGCTTTCTGTCAGCGAAAAGCGTTTTCATGTCGTGGATGTCGAAGAAAAAAAAGTAAGATCCCAACACAACGTTGTGAGAAAGCGTCACGTGCGTAAGTCACCAATTTTCTCAAGACTCGCTCTCCGCAACAACCATTTCTAAGTATTTTAACGTAATTCTAAAGATTGTCTGCTATACCAAAAGCACTGATATTAAATTCGACAATAAAGAAATTGAAAATTTTCGCCAAATTTTTTTATGTGCTTATTCAAAGAATATATGTGTCTAACCTCCAAAAATGACTTTAAAAAATTTTCTCATTTTTCGAAAACTGAAAAGTTTTTTTCCTGATTTCATCACATAGACCTTCTATTCACCATGCTTTCTGTCAGCGAAAAGCGTTTTCATGTCGTGGATGTCGAAGAAAAAAAAGTAAGATCCCAACACAACGTTGTGAGAAAGCGTCACGTGCGTAAGTCACCAATTTTCTCAAGACTCGCTCTCCGCAACAACCATTTCTAAGTATTTTAACGTAATTCTAAAGATTGTCTGCTATACCAAAAGCACTGATATTAAATTCGACAATAAAGAAATTGAAAATTTTCGCCAAATTTTTTTTATGTGCTTATTCAAAGAATATATGTGTCTAACCTCCAAAAATGACTTTAAAAAATTTTCTCATTTTTCGAAAACTGAAAAGTTTTTTTCCTGATTTCATCACATAGACCTTCTATTCACCATGCTTTCTGTCAGCGAAAAGCGTTTTCATGTCGTGGATGTCGAAGAAAAAAAAGTAAGATCCCAACACAACGTTGTGAGAAAGCGTCACGTGCGTAAGTCACCAATTTTCTCAAGACTCGCTCTCCGCAACAACCATTTCTAAGTATTTTAACGTAATTCTAAAGATTGTCTGCTATACCAAAAGCACTGATATTAAATTCGACAATAAAGAAATTGAAAATTTTCGCCAAATTTTTTTATGTGCTTATTCAAAGAATATATGTGTCTAACCTCCAAAAATGACTTTAAAAAATTTTCTCATTTTTCGAAAACTGAAAAGTTTTTTTCCTGATTTCATCACATAGACCTTCTATTCACCATGCTTTCTGTCAGCGAAAAGCGTTTTCATGTCGTGGATGTCGAAGAAAAAAAAGTAAGATCCCAACACAACGTTGTGAGAAAGCGTCACGTGCGTAAGTCACCAATTTTCTCAAGACTCGCTCTCCGCAACAACCATTTCTAAGTATTTTAACGTAATTCTAAAGATTGTCTGCTATACCAAAAGCACTGATATTTAATTCGACAATAAATAAATTGAAAATTTTTGCCAAATTTTTTTATGTGCTTATTCAAAGAATATTATAATAAGCAAGCACAAAAATAATAAAGCACTGATATTAAATTCGACAATAAAGAAATTGAAAATTTTCGCCAAATTTTTTTATGTGCTTATTCAAAGAATATATGTCTAACCTCAAAAAATGACTTTAAAAATTTTTCTCATTTTTTGAAAACTGAAAATTTTTTTTCCTGATTTCATCACATTGACCTTCAATTCACCATGCTTTCTGTCAGCGAAAAGCGTTTTCATGTCGTGGATGTCAAAGAAAAAAAAGTAAGATCCCAACACAACGTTGTGAGAAAGCGTCACGTGCGTAAGTCACCAATTTTCTCAAGACTCGCTCTCCGCAACAACCATTTCTAAGTATTTTAACGTAAGTCTTAAGATTGTCTGCTATACCAAGAGCACTGATATTAAATTCGACAATAAAGAAATTGAAAATTTTCGCCAAATTTTTTTATGTGCTTATTCAAAGAATATGTGTGTCTACCCTCGAAAAATGACTTCAAAATTTTTTCTCATTTTTTGAAAACTGAAAATTTTTTTTCCTGATTTCATCACATAGACCTTCTATTCACCATGCTTTCTGTCAGCGAAAAGCGTTTTCATGTCGTGGATGTCAAAGAAAAAAAAGTAAGATCCCAACACAACGTTGTGAGAAAGCGTCTCGTGCGTAAGTCACCAATTTTCTCAAGACTCGCTATCCGCAACAACCATTTCTAAGTATTTTACCGTAATTCTAAAGATTGTCTGCTTTACCAAAAGCTCTGAATGTGAATTCGACAATGAAGAAATTGAAATTTTTCGCCAAATTTTTTTTATGTGCTTATTCAAACAATATAT
>NNCF01127992.1:4182-28320 GCA_002313205.1 Laupala kohalensis
AATCTAAATACAACTACAGATCACAAAAAACTCGAAAAAATAAGATAATTAGAAAGATTATACTGAAAATTAGAGAGAGCTCATTCACAACCGCAGCTAACGCCAGGATCAGGCTAGCCAATTTCCAAACAAAATCTTTTTTAAAAATCGGTTTTTCCGATTATTGTATTTTAAATTTCTACAACAGTTAAAAATGAGCCAATACTTTCTTCACAGATACGGAGCTGGTTTTATTCCTGCATTGCTGTAATTACAGCGTGGAATCAGCCAAAAGTGCTTTAGACACTTACTTCACAACCAGATCACATCTTCCTGAATTCTTCGCCAATCGCGATGCATCTCTTCCCGAAGTGCAGAACGCATGTGCAGTGACGTAAGTTTCTCAGCATTTAAATTTACTCAACAATCACCATTCCAAATAAGTAGTGGAATCAGTGCCGGATCTATGGAGGGGGCGAAGGGGGCTCCATCGGACATGAACTCTCAGAAGATAAAATTGAAGTTGAAAATGGCATACTTTGTAAAAGTGTTACCAATATAATAATTGTTATTAGTTATAATTGTTATTATTTATATAATAGGTATTGTTGTATTAATACCTAATTAATAAAATTAATAATTCTATATAAATAAAATTAATAATACCATATTAAGAACTTTAATAAGTAATTGTTATTGTTATTAATAATACCAGAATATTAATTCTTAATTATTTATTTGATGTCTTTTTTAGAGGTAATATTTATAAAATTTATGTCGTAAAACCATAATTTTTAAACGAAAATGCTCCCCGGTTAGCCGCGCCCCCTCGATTACGGTCTAGATCCGCCTCGGAGTGGAATTACATGCATTGCTACTTTCTTGCGAAGTAAAGTTTGCTACGTAATGAAATCAATACGTGTTAATCAAATCTCTGAGAATCCAGGAAATAAAAAGTTTGATGTTAGCGAAAAATAGAATCTAAACATTCAACGAAGCAGTTCTAGAGTTCCTGTCACGTAGTGAATCTGCTACGAGACTAAAAAAATTCGGACACTATACACACACACCTATATATTGTGAGATTTGAATAATTCACGAATTAATTGGACATTTAATCATCCGTGTTACGAAATCAGAAAGTTTAAAGGAAAGGAAGAGTCTAGAAATTTAAAAGAATGACCGTTGGAAGTCGATGGAGTGCTGCGGTCGTAGGCGGGTACGGCGCAAGGCTTCGGCGGCGTCCTTTGGCATCAAGAGAAATTTATGACGTTTTTAGAAATTGCAAGCTAGCGAGGGGATGGGGGAAGAGACCCGACCCGACCCTACCAGATAAAACCCAGATGTGCGGAGAGTAGAAACTAGTACGAACTTGTGTGAAAAATCGTTAAAAGTAAAACGTCGTTGAGAAAACGCTAGAAAGCTGTTGGAGCCCTTTAAAAATTTTCCAATGAGAGTCGAGGCGTAAGAAGGGGGATCATTTCGGCATTGGGAGTTTTCGATCACGTGGGATTCAAAATGTTGAAGATTTTTGGAAGAGAGTAGGGATGAAGCCCATTTAAGGTATTGCAAGCCAAATTTAGCTCTCACATACAAGTTTTTCGTCGCAGCCGCTCAGATGCTCACGCGGCTCATTTCTCATCGCTGATAGATGTTTTTTCGCTGACTTAGATTTTTCGTCAGCATTCAGATAGATGCTTGTCTGCTCGTACAAGTTTTTGTCAGCTGAGACTTATGTTTCGTTGATGCTCAGACTCGATTTTTAGATTGCGTCAGCATACGTTTCCGAATCGTGTTCATGCGGCGCAGATTTCTCGAGTCTTTTTGATTAGTTTGTCGGAGCGTTTTTCGGGTGGTAACTGGACGGACGCGGTAAACGCTGAAGCTGATCGACGATGGTCGCAGATAATCCGAGAAGGCAGCCGTGCTGACGTCTGTGGGGGATCCTCCTCCACGGCTTTCCAATGGTCCGTCATTATGGTCAGGTATTGTGCGATCGCTGGTGAATGTGAAAGCCAACGTCGCATTGCGCTTGCGCGTCGCTAAGAGCTGGATGTTAGCTACCAATCTGAGCGTGAACCTTGAATTGAACTAGTGTCATGACTGAACTCGGTCGCTCAGAAAGGTATGCCAAATAAAATCAGTGAACTATTGGAACTAAGAAGGAGTTCAATTAAACTGTTAAGGAGAAAGAGTTAGGAGTAAAATCAGTGTTTAACTTTGTTTACAAGAAATGATTGTGTAATTGTAGCTTAAGTTTAAATAGAGTTAAAAAACAGTGAATGCTTATTTTTTGGTTATGATAAAAGTTGATAAACTTGATAGTTAGTGAATGTTAATCATAAAGCCAGTGATTTTAATGTGTGTCTTTTGGTGGGAATGTTGCCACTTAGGCATCAGTGTTTGATTTCATTTGTGTCTTTTCGAAGGAACGCCGCCACTCTGGCATTAGCGTGTCTATAAATGATTAATTTCTATGTGTCTTTTGGAGGAAAATTACTTAAGGGATGTTCTTAGTAATTAAAAATAGTCTTTTAATTAATGGATTTTTTTGTCTTGCGTTTTCCTTAAGTGGAACCTCTGCATGGTCCTTTCCTTCGAATAAAAATCGAACCCCGTCAACATTGTGGAACCTTGAGAGGAGCTAGACGAGGCGCCCAAAATTTAAATTAATCATCTTATTATTATTATTTTTATTAAAATTTTCGTTTTGCCACAATTTGGTTTTTCCCAAGGTGGGGCTATTTTCGTTCTGCCACAATATAATTTACTATACAAATAACATTAAGACTTCAGTTATCATTGTTGGAAAATTTCCTACAATGAAAACAAATGTCTTTTAATCCCTTAAGCGACACCTTAGACTTTTATAATCCTCCTAAAAATACATATGATTATATCTTGTCCTTTGATCTCCTATTTTTATGTATATCTATCTCTCTCTCAAAATTAAAAAATTAAATAATAATATTATAAATTTTTTAAAATATTGAAGTTAATATATTATACAAAATAAAACACATTAAAGAAACTCTATATTTAAAGGAACTGTTTTGAATGTCGCCTTCGTCAGTCACGTAAGTAATCTACGTGACGAACTATGGCTAGATTATCTAGTCATTAGACGAAATTCAAATCAGATTTTTCAAATATAGAGTTTTTTTAAATATGTTTTATTATGTATTATGTGATTAACCTTAAACCTCTTTAATTTATAGAAGTCATAAGTGTAACTTTATTATAAATATATATGCTTATATGTGTGATTTTAACCGTCAGTTACTTTAAAATTTACAGATTTCATCCTTATGACCCGACTGAGGCAAGAGTTCTTTAAAGATTAGAGAGGCGACATGGATATCGTGTCATCTGATTGGGTCCTGTTAAGTGACAGACATTTTGCTCACATTGCAGAGAGAAACAAACGTAAACAATAACAAAGAGCGGCCATTTTGTTCACGATATGTGCCTATTAGATAATGATGCGCGCTCAGAAGATCTGCCGAAGTTCTCCTGGAGGTTTAACCCGAATTGACGCCTATCTACCCCATTAGGAGCTCTGAGGCGAGTTTAACTGCATTGATGTGATATACAATATTGTATGGTTTCATTTGCCTTCAGAGGATTTGTTACTCTACCCAAAGCTACACCTGAAGGATACAAAGTTATCTTCTTTCAACCAGTCGATCAAGACTTGTCCAAATTCGTACACGCAGACGTGAAGAAAGTGTTCCTGATGGTCACCGATCTGTGGCTCAGATCAGAAGGGACTGCGCCGGGTCTCATGATCGTATTCGACATGGCCGGCGTCTCCTTTTCTCATTTTACTCGTCTCAGTCTCATCACTTTCAAGAAATTCTTCTTTTATCTGCAGGTACACAACTAATAAATAACGGAATAACCTAAAACTTAATTTCCGAAAAATTGTTTCCTAATGTAGTTCATTTTAATCGAATTACCAGTAACGTATGTTTTATTAATCAGCATTTCAGTGCTTACCTACGAGAACCATTATCAAGATGTGCTCTAGACAAAAAACAAATATATAACAATGTGTTTAGAGTGTTTCACATGGGAACTTGTATTTAAATATGTTCCTGAAATATTGCGTGTTTTGTATTGTATGATGTGGTAATAACAGTTATTTATGACTGAATCATTATGTTTATGGTTCTTTGTAAGTATGTATCATGTTTATTATATTCCATTATTGAATTCCATGATTAGATGTTTATTAGTTTTATTATACGTCATTAACTGTTTTTGTAGCGTCTGGTACATATATTTGTTTTGTCTAGAACACATCTTGACAAGGGTTATCATAGGTAAGGACAGAAACGTTAATGAATTTATAAAATAGTTAACTATTTTCATTTGCTTTTTTTCCCTTGTCGTTTAGGAAGGTCTTCCATTTCGCCTAAAAGGACTCCATTTCGTGAATGTGGTTCCGTTCATGGACAAAAAGATGGCAATGATGAAGCCATATATCAAGAAGGAAATTTCTAGAGTAATATGTTTCATGCGTTTTATAATATAAAGTATTTTTATACGTTTATTTTTTATACATTATTCTGATGGACTCTTATTTTGTGAATTAAAAACATTATAAATTTATATTTTTGTTTGATAAGAATTGAAAGATACGTTTTCTCGCAGTTTTTGTTAAATTATACTTTTTAAATGCCGCGAAATGCATGAAAATTTTAAAGTTATTGCGTTCCTATTTTTATTAACTATATTTCTGTTGTTTTTAAGCAGTTTGAAACCGATACTTGTGACAGATTTTAAAAATCCATACGCCAGCGCTAGTTTCTCCATAAAAGCCCATACTAATTTTAAGTCAAATATTTCAAAATTTTGTTGCGTAAGGGTATTCGTAAGGGTAATTCATCCCCAATATTTAGAGAATTGTTCAAACTATCATAAAAAAAACATTTTCCTGGTACTTTAACCTAGTTGCTCTGATGGATATAATACCTTCATGTCGTCCATCTTATTCTGTGCTTCACATATTCAGATGCTGTTAGTGTAAGCAAATCTATTCCAGAATATTATCACTCTATGTCAACATGGATAGCTTGCTAGCCTATGGATAACTTTTAGGTTACAATATACCTAGAATTTGTATGAATTTGTTTGTCCGGGAGAAACGGCGTCTTAGTAGATACAACTACTAACGTTTCAGCCATCATGCTGTGGCCTCCTTCAAAGCAATGTCACAGTCGTACAGACCTAAGTCGCTGTCGTACTCTGCGAGGTCGAACGAGTAACGCGTCGCTTATATAGGTTCGGTTGGGGAGTATCATCCTGATTGGCCGAGCGCGGCAGCCAATCAGACGAGGCGGAGCGGTACTATCAATAATGTTCATACGGTGGATGTAGAAAACCGCGAGTTTTCTAAAACCGCCTCCCATATCTTGAAGGATTAACTGGCAAGGTTGATAAAATTCTCAAGAAACATAACATACGACCTGTCTACAGCGCCCGTGAAAAGTTGGATAAATCACTTGTCAAAGTTGAAGACAGGTTATCCCCTCTGGCGTCGGCTGGTATTTATTCCATACCTCATAGTTGCAGTCGCAAATATATAATGGAAACCGGACGAACTGTGGAAGAGAAAAAGAGGGAACACATCCGACATTTTAAGTACAGTAGGACAACCAAATCAGCCGTGGCTCTCCATGCGATCGAAGCATGACATGACTTTAGTTTTGACGACACCCATATTACCAAGGAGGATATATGGTGGTCCAGACGGATCAAAAAAGCCATAGAGATTGCTAGAACATCGAACAATCTTCATGTTGATCATGGCTTGATCCGGAACAGGGCCTGGACTTGGGCACTAACTCCCACTGAGAGGCTCCACCGCGCTCGGGCGCCAAGCGCAGAGTGACCCCACACTCGCCCCACCCGGTACCGCTCTTCCCCGCGCTGATTGGCCGCCGCGCTCGGTCAATCAAGATGAAGCTCCCCAACCGAACCTATATAACCGACGCGTTACTCGTTCGATTTCGCAGAGTACGACTGCGATTTAGATTTGTACGACTCTGACATTATCTTGCGATCAGGATGGACAGGAAACTTCGCTGGAGAGACCATGCAAAATCTGTTTCTTCCAAAATGAAGAGCACGCTTGCTCGCCTTTCTCCAATCTTCACTAATCGAGGGATCCGGCTATAAAGTGAAAATCCTTATCTATAAAGCGTGCATTCACAGTCTCGCGCTTTACGTCTGCGAAACCTGGGCCACAACTTCCAGACCAAATCATCGTTGCCTTCATGTCATCGAGAACTGGTTCCTGCGGATGGCTCTGCGTCCGCCGATGCGCGCTCCCAATTCTTCTCTCCGTTCTATTTCTTAACTAGAACCTATCACCAAAATTGTCTTTCTTCTAACCCGGAAACACCTCCGGAAGGTGTTCCACAACCGCTCCACTACAACATCTTTAAAAGTTATTCCCATCACCTCGCACGCAGAGTCAATCCTGCTGCATTTCGGAAATATCCTTCAGATATACTCTAACTCCCCATTCACACTTTTCATCCTTAACACACTTCTTCTCACAGCATTCTCAATTTCATTCCTTCTTCTACATCTAAAAAGTTAAATTCTTCTCTTTCCTTCATTTACATACTCCATTTCCAGTTTTAATGAGAGCCCAAGTCGCCGCTTTCCGGCGGACATGGCGCTCATAATTTTTAAGATGCAGAAGTCATTGCATAAAAAACACCATGCGACCATCCATGAAGAGAACCATCATGGTGGAGGCGTGGATCTTTGACTGCCAAAACACAACGTTCATATTGCCCTGAAGAAGGCCACGGTCTGATAGCCGAAACGTTGGTAGTTTTATCTACGAAAAGGCTGTTTCTACCAGACGAACATGTTCATACTGACTCCGGACGCGAAAGCCTACGTTTATAATTCGTAACTGGTTTAGTCGGCATGGAGACTCTGAGCGGGTAATAGTTTAACCGGTTAATTCGGGGTTCCCGTAAAAAACGGATTTTTGATAATAATAAAAAAAGTGCCTACAATTTCAGAGTCCGGTTAAGTGGGGTTCCACTGTATGGGTTACGAGTTAAGGCCAGTTTCAAACTGTAACGAGATTAGCTCTGCGAGAAAAGCTTTTGAGGATGGAAAGCACGAAGACTAATAAAAGGACTACAGCCATTAGAAATAAACATTTATATGTGATTAAAACATAACGTCTTGCCGAAATTATGAAAGAAAAAAAATGCATATTTTGAGATTGACAATTACAAAATATCTTCAAACAGACTGTACTCTAAATTGATATTATTTGACATTAAAAACTTCTAACCATACGTTACAAATAATGTGTTATTATTCAGATTATTTTAAATAGGCACATTCGTTGAAACTATAAAGTGCTTCTTATTAACTTTATAAAACCCGAGGTAAAATTGAATGATATATGGTAGATCAGAATCGTCAGTCTACTAGTTCTTTTATTGATAAAACATCATACTTCACACGTCCCACTTCATCGATGACTACAAATCTCATTAGTTTGTATTATTTTACAGATACATGTTCATACAGAAGGTTTAGAAAGTCTTTTTAAGCATGTTTCACAAGATATATTTCCAGAAGACTATGGAGGTTCTGCGTCACCTTTCATGGAACAATACGGTAAGAAGTGNTCTTAACATACACAAAATTTCCCTTACTATTAATTTCATTTCGCCATAAAAACAGTGAATTATTTACATTAAATGCCATTCTATTTTTTCTATTAAAAGAGTATTATTTTTTGTCAATTCCCCGTCACAGTTGGGGAAGACTAGATAGTGTATTCATTACATCAAACTAATTACATTACCTAATAATCCTAACATTTAAAATTATATGTGAATCTCTCGGAGTATCAGCTAATTACAGAGTATATACTATTCCCAAACATATTTTAATACTGGAATATTGTAAGATTCATTCGCAACTCATTCCAGGCAGCGAAAATGTACTAAATGAGATACACGTTGATGGTTACTATAGAATCAATGGTAATCCTCCAGGCTGTTATTTTGATTGCTCATTTTATTAACTTATACAATTCAGCAAGGTTTTAAAATAAAAAAATTCGCTATAAGATAAATATGAATTACCGATAAACGTACCGTCAATTCCTAATTCTACTTAAATTTGAATAAGTGATGAATTTTTAAATATTGTTTCGATGCTATCCATGAACTACGTAGTTTCTCTTGAGCGTCATTACCCAAATTTTACATCTCTAACAATTTACTCTTAGGATTCTCCCAATTTGGTTTCAAAAATCTAGAACTATTTGAAATCCCTATTTTTTATTAATCTGGTTTTCCCCCATTCTTCTTAAGTATCGCAAATTTTCACATCTCTCAGCTCCTCAATACTTGCAATCCCATCTAACATGTACATCCTCTCGTTCCTTTGTGCACTAAAACATACATTCTTTAATTTGTTGTACTCAATAGGTGTTGAAATTACCATGCGATGTTAGAAACCTCATTGATGTTTCTCTTGGTGAGAACGGCTTCCGCTTTTCTCTACAAATTAGAAAGGAGTTTGATAGTAATTAAATCTTACATCTGGTTCAGCATTCCAACTTATCTCCCATGAGAGTTGTAACTTTGGAACTAATTTGTTTTCTCAAATTAAGTAAACATATTTAGTGGCCGATCTAGACCGTAATCAAGGTGGGGCTGAATTTTATAAATATTATTGTAAATATTAAGAATATTATAACGATTTAGTATTGTAATATAACATATCAATTCATCAAATAGATAATTTACAATTTATTAAATTTGTTAAAGGATAAAGATGCATTTTATCTATTTCAATATTATCTGTTGAATGTTCAGGATAAATGAAAGGGGGGGCTAAAGCCCCCTAACTCCACGCCCGTCGTAAACCTGCCACAGAACATTGACAATGTGGAAAGTATTGATGTAAGTTTTGGAAAGTGGAACATCTTACTCGTGTTTCAGAAAGCGTGCTGCCGAGACTTCTCGCCAATCGTGAATACTTCGAGGCAGAAGAGCAAAGAGTTGTGGATGAAACCAAACGCCAAGGAAGATCCCGCACAGCTGACGAGCTCTTTGGAGTTGAAGGAACATTCAAGAAACTGGAGATCAACTAAAGCAAAATTGAACTTCTATTTGTAAATTCTGTCTTCATCTCTATCTTTCCCTACAACGACTCACTTAATCAGGCCACATATTTTGTCTCTTTACGACTTCCGCATATCGCCGAAATAACCTTTCAAATCCGTTACTCCAACTACATTGGGACGTTTGTGGCGCACTCCCTGAGCTGGTGGTCGGAAACAGAACGTCGTGGGAGAGTTGGATACAAAAGATAACAAAGTCAATCTAAGTATTATTATTGTCAATCTAAGTATTATTATTGCCACTTAAGCATTATAAGCATTTAAGCACCCCTCTTAACTGGTCTGGTTGGAACAGAGACCCCAACCGGTTACCCGTTACCGGTTAATCTAAGGTTCCCGATTTTCATTCAAAAAGAGTCTACGATTTCATCAGGTTACAATGAATAAACAAGCATAGCAGACGTCATCGCAACCAATTTTGTTGTGCTCTCATTGCAGCCAATTTTGCGTGTGTACATACATCAACAAACAGAGAAAAAATTAAATTACGAAGGTATACAAACTTTGAAAACGTAATGTGTGTATTAATGTAGAGAGAGAAAAACTGTTCCACGGGATGAAACGGTTGATCCAAGATCGGTTAGAGGGGTTCTACTATATTGACTTTCACAAGATAGGGATGATACTAGTGCTAGGTAGACAATTCTTCGAGTACTACATTCTATCATAGTACAAATTCCGACCACAGCGCTACAAACATTCGAAACTGGCTCGAGTTCAACTGTGATATGCGGAGCTCTTGTGCAGGCAAAAGATAATACCCAGCGTATTCTTTCTCTGGTTATTTGAGTTTCATGTTGTGATTAATTTTCTAATATGAGTTATTCTCTGGGTACACAAGGACATTTTCAAAACAGCCCCTTTCGTCTGAGGTTGTTTTTTGGGTGGGATGTTGATTCATTTGCGAGAACTAAAAATGATGTCCAAAATTTATTATTTCGGAAGCGGATCATATTTCTCCGCAAAAAATGATTGATTTTTCCTTCATCTTTATTCTGTTTTTAATTTGTTTCAATCGTTCTTTTCACGATTCTCAATTAGTAAATAATTGTTAACTTCTCACAGAGATGAAATATCGTAAACCGACAAATACAAAATAGTATTAAAATTAATTTTGAGCCCCGACCCTCAATCCCCCCACCTTTACTCACTCATTTGAACGTATACTTGGTAATGATCAGTGTTGTGTTATATGTGAACGCTGAAAGAAATTGACGGGAACAAAGACAAAAATCATTCGAGAGAAGATGGTTCTAAAAACCGTAAACATTATCATTTCTGTATTTTAAATTTCCATCCCGCAAAATCCACATTTCATTTCTTCCCGGAAGTACAGTGCATAAAGTGCATGGGTTGATTCAGAAAAAAGTGTAGTAGGGAAAGGTAAATTACTCCAAATTGAAAAATTATATTGCATATCAAGCCTTCTACAATCTATCAATTTTAAAATAATTAATAGCTTACCCCTATTTCTCCAGCAAGTCAAGTTCTTACATCCACTATTAAATCAACGCAATTAATACCACTAAACTCCAGTGCTCCGTTCTCTACCGCCTTTAGGTGGTTACGAAATAAGTTCAGAAATAGTTATATTTAATCAATGTCTGTTGATTACAACAGATTCAAAAACCCCGAGCTCATCATGAATATCTTCTCATTTCTCGTAATTGTACAACTGGAGAAATTTTTTGTCGAGCATTAAAATTATTTCTAGAAACACTCCAACACAATATAACGACCAACTTAATACAAAGTATTGTCCGGCTCATTGAAAACTACAGCTTTAAAAATGATTTACGATTCGACTGGCTGGAAGTATTTCAAGGAACTTTTAGAATGTGCTCTTTACCTAGAAAAGGAACAATTTTTTTAAATTCTCTCCAATATCATCTTATCGTCAACGTTTCTTATTCTTACAAATATCTGTAAATGTGAAACTCTAAAATTACAATCTTATGATTACAGTCGATTCCTATTCAATGTGAATTAAATAAAGAAAAAGGATTTTTTTTCGCATTTGGTATAAAACTCTGCTTATATACCTCCATGACCGGACTATATTCCTCAGATGTAATTGTGACGTGAAGAATTTAAAACAAGCAATCAAATGAAACTTGAAAGTAGCTAAACAATATAGGAATTCAATATTAGACATTGAATATATTAATTTCATGCTAATTAATTTTACCTCTCTTACAACCGACTTCTAATTTTCCTCTTCTTTCCAGAACTTTTTCCATTGTAGTATTTGTAAATGGGTAATGTAGCTAATGAAGCTTATCTACATGGAGCGATAGGAGTTAGACGTTGGGTGGTAGGTCATTGTTAGTAGGTGGGCCGGTTAGCTGGGTTTACAAAAAATTTGCCCCACGTGGAGGGGTTAATAGAAGTGGTTAGTAAGAGTTAGAGATAGTGATACTATGAGTAGAAGGACGGCGACGAACCCTAAAGCCAAAAAGAAAAAAAAGATTAGGAGGAGGAGGATAAAGGAAGGAGGGTTCGCTTTTCAGTAATCACAGCTAAAGCAAGTGAAACATAAATTCTGGCCCCACCGGGAATTGAACCCGGGATGACATGGTAAAGAACAAGAACGCTAGCACCTGAGCCTCCAGAGGGGCATTTCCTGAATGAACACAAAAAGAAGACATTTGAAAACAAATGAGTAACAATAAAGTTCTGAAACGAGTGTGATACATTTCGTAACAATAAGATGAACTTTATTGAATATGGAGAGTTCCAACTCACAATACTCTGAGAGAATATAAAAGATAAAAATTGGGATGATTTTAGTAGATTTCAAGGGTAGCAGAAAATACATCCTTTCGGAAAACCCTGTTGAAGTTGGAATGATAACACAACAATCCGTAGCTAGTCTTGTTAACTTCCATAAAATAACATTGCTTCATACTAAAGAGTTCATATCTTTGATAGTACAGCACTTCTAGAGTAGTTGTATTATATGATTGTGATAACTTTCGATCCGCTGAAAATAAGGACAGGCAGGGAAACGAACCCGGGACTCCTACATTGATCGCAGGGGTTTTAACCAATACCTGTTCGCCTTCCACGACTGTACACCTTTTCCACTTAGACCTAAGACACATCCCCACTATCAAGGATGTACATGTTTCTTTAGGTTATCTGGGCATTCTTTGAAATAAATTCATGAACTGACAATCCTTCGATCATTTCTTGCATCACATGGTATATTTGAGTGAGGTGGCATCCGTTATAGAACCAGTTCAAAACGTGAGTTGCCAATCAATCCAATAGAAATTATGGAAACTGATAACTTTCAGTCAAGTGAAAATGGCGACGTGTCGGGAATCGAACCCGTGGCTCGCGTGTTGATCGTAGGTGTGTTAATTACTACACCATCCGTTCGCTTTTCACAGCTGTACACTACTTCCACCCAAACCTAAGACTTGAGACACATCCCCAGACAGGAGATAGTTGAACCAGGCGGAGCACTATTCAGTGTATGGCAATTAAGCGCCTCTTGCGTACAAATTATGAAGCGGACGAGGGAACGGTTGAAGCTGATATTTAATGATTCCAGTAGATTCTGCAAACGATTCAAATAACGTTTTCAACTCAATATCGACCTCTAGATCCCTCAAGCATCTCGATTTGTGGAACACGAGGTGTCTAGAGATTTCTACAGGGAATGAAAATGAATTTCTACAAATAGAGAGAAATTCTACGAAATGTTTCTAATTTCAATTTCTGTTGATTGACAAGAAAAGTTCACGAAAAAAAATTTAATGTGATAAAACAGTGTAAATGTTTTCAGGACCATTGTTGCAATTGAGGTTTGTTGCAAGTGCAACTTGCAAAGTATGGTAAGTATACTCGAAGACATGTAACTTTGCCAATATGGCTGCCTAACACAAAATACCAACTTCTGCGAATTTAAGTAATTCAAAATGACTCGTCGAAAAGCCCCTCTGGTAGCTCAGGGGCTAGCATGATTGCTTGTCACTGAGTCACTATGGGTACAGATTCCGGACGGTACAGAAAAAAATGTATAGCTCCTCACTTAACTTATGTTGTTGTGACAATCCAAAAAGGGAACCCTCTTTCTTCTGTCCACCTCGTACTACTGCTAGTATCACTGACTCTCACTGTTATCGTGACTAACTACTCATTATGTTTAATACTAACATGTCATAGTTTAGCGTTGGAGCGCCGAAACGTTAAATCCGCCTCTGCCCTAGGGTCCTTGACGGGAATGGATGGGATGGTCCCTTGCATTTTTCTGGACAGTTACTTATTATTAGTTTATTTCTCCCTCCCCGCTTTGTCATACGCAGATTTTTACTGCCTTCTTGACAATGAAATATCTTATCCCAAATAATTTAGTTTTTATCCCAAATAATGAAAGCAATCTCACGTGAAAGTTACTAGATTTTGTAAAATTTAAAATAATCAGAGCTGAAACTTCGCGACTAATTCATCAACAAAGTTAAAAATGGTATTCAAGAAAAGAACCTCTAGTGTTATCTCAAAACAATCATTGCTACACCACGAATAAAGTAATTTCCATCAAAGAAAACGCAATGTGTAAAGGCCATTTGCTGTATTACATTGCCTAATATCCTTCATCCGCAGCGCAGATCAATAAAAAGTAATCTTTTGCAACACACGCTAGCTTCCGTGATTAATGAAGGCACAACCAACAATAAGTTTCAGCTCACGTTATACAGAGAGGATCAGAGAAAAGCAGATTTTCATTTAGCGAAATCTGCTTTACGTTATCTATGCTCTCAGATAAATAAAACATAGTTAGGCATCTTGGCTCTAATATAATTATGAATAATACAAGAAAAATATCGCTATATATTAGGTAGATAACTAGTCCTTGATAAGGATAATGAAGTAAATAGAGTGTTTTGTCCCTCAATTGATTCTTGAGCCAGTCAGTCTAAATGGCTTTCATAATTAGAGTAGTTGACACATTTTCTTTCAGCGAAAATTTGTTTAAATATTAATAACACTTATATATAAGAAGTGCGTGTCCTAAATGTCACACATGTAACGTACGATAATTGTTCCAATGCTGCCACTATAAACGGAAATATTTTTCTAATTAATTTCTCTCTACAGCGTGTATGATTTTTTTATTTCGGTATAGTCATTTAATAAATATTACACTTAATCTATATTTGCAGAGATAAATTGTGTTTACACCCGAATTCAATTACATATATTTAAATTCTGTTAATTATTTTATTTATTAATACATTACCCTATAGAAATGAAGGACGTTATACAAATTCAACGCTTGTTATGTGATAACAATTTGAAAAAGAAATATTTTAATGATACGTGTAGAAAAATATATTGTATATTAAAGGATCTCGACGTGGCTGCGGAAGGCTGGATATCGAAACAATTCCGTGAAAATTGTGAGTCATTTTATGTGTTCTTCTTTCTGTTCCTCATTAATTTGAAGACATTAATTAAACCATTAATTCTTCAAGTCATATCTCGCACTTAATATATTTTCTTTAAAATATTCTTTTCACTCACTAAAGAACAATGTAACACACAAAAATTTCTTCAATATTTAAAATTCCTTTGTTATTACCTCACTCCCGGAAATAGGTACCCCTACTCTTCATGAATGGTAAAAATATATACACAAAGTAATAGTAAAACATTTTACAATGAACCTATTCAGGACGAAATTCCACAAAATTAAAAGTCCGGAAGCAAAAATCTTTCAGTAATGTCCAATATGCGCACCATACCCAGAAAGGATACACACGTGTAATAACGTTTTAGCAATAATATTGATATCATTGCAAACACTCTTCACTCAGTATTATTTTGCACATCATAAAACTTACGTTTCTCATTTCCTATCTAACAGTTTTAATCTAAATTAAATTCACTACATTGTCCACATTACCTTTCCTCTAATACTTTTGTGAAAAAGAAATTTTTAATAAACTGTTCATGTAAACTTTATAAAGATGCATAAAGTAAATAAATGTACCCTTTATATATTTGTCCCAAGACATATGGCTTGGAAGACATCTGTCAACAAAATGTTTTGAAAATTGGTATGTTTCTCAAATAAGTGTGATGTTTGAATTGAGAATCGTATGAAGGGACAAAGAAAGCTTTTGTAGGCCTGATTTATTCTGGTCATGTCAATTATCTACTAGTTTCATCGTTTCTTCGACTGAACTACTGAGAGAAGGGGTATACTTCGTAAGAGATTCTTTTGATTGTGTTATTGCATGAAAAAGTATCCATCACGCAAATGTGTCATTTTTTAGAAAGCATGAAAAAACTATTATAAAGCTTTTAATCGATTTTTTTCCGACAAAAAAAATCTTCTTCCTAAACGGTATTTGAAAAACTATTCATGTAGGACACTATCCACATGAAACCCCGATGACATTAATGTGAGGAAATTTTAGTACCTTGCAAATTTTCTCAAAATTTTTTTTTATTGCATCTCTCAACAATTCAAATCCTTAAACCGTAAGTATCAATTTGAAAGTATTTGATTTGCTTCTTTGATGACTTAATGAGTGATCTAACAACCTTTTGGATAACAATTATAAACGTTGATTTTCCTCTAAATACACCAATGATAATATTTTTGTTCATAATTTGTATTCTCACTTTACCAAAAGCTTCAAACACTTTCTTTAGTCTCATAAAATCAAAAGGTGTCGGAAAGTACAATACGATCTCTACTATTAACGACTATGTACTAATAAACATAAACAAAACCCATTTTAGATAAGCAGACAATCCTATTCGCTAATTCTCACTCCACACAAATTGCGATTACGTGACATTTACAGACTTGGAAGTTACGAAATTAATTCAATGAGTTATTATTGAAAGTAGAATTAAATGATTAAAATATGAAAGTGAATATTCGCGCAAAGGTACGTGATAAAGGAAAAACGTTCGCACCAAATATCTAGTAAATTAGACATGATATCGAAATGTTGTATCACACTATTGGGAATAAAAAATCTATCCAATAAGAAAATCGAAAAAAAATGAGAAGTTAAGGTGTAGTTTCATCAAGTCATATACGAAAATCTAAGAGACTCTAGCTCTATCACAAGATCGTAGAAAATATATTATCTGCACGCGAGACTCCATTCATTATAAATACTTCCATTTCATACAGTTCAATCCAATTGTTCGCAAAATGTCCATAGCATTAAATACGGAAACGTATCAATCGGTAAATGGAAGGCCTTGTCCGAAAATGACAAATCGTAGAATACACAGGATATACACTTCCCAGGTTTATGATCTTGACTCGAATAACTTGCATCACCTGATAACGGATAAACAATTTAAATTGTAGGTAGTGACATGTAATATAGCGTCGTTCTAAATATTGGTGAATGGTTATGAGAATTACATTAACAAGAAAAAATATTTATACAAATGAAAAGGAGATGAATGAACGAAATTGAAAATATTGTATGGCCTTAATTAGCGGTAAAAGGATAAATAACTGAATACTATAAATTTGCATATAGAAATGAAAGATATTAATATTTTTCCTTATTTTGTTCGTTAAAAGAAATATGGTTTGGAAGACATCCGTCAACAAGATGTGGATGTTGATCCTTGTATGTGGAGTATTAAGTCACGGCATCGGTTATGCACACTGGTTCCACCTTCTACCTGGACATGCAGAACTTCTGTTCCCCCATCATCTCATTCAGAAGATTAAAGAAGCATATGAAATGAAAGCTAGAGAACCTCTACTGGTGCTGGGTGTATCCTCCACTGCTCTGCACCCGTTTATGGCTGCTCCGTCTGTACCAGTGTTTGTAGGTACAGAACCACGACATCTGGCCAGGGCATTGCCACCTGGTCCCACCTATGGCCAGCGTGCAGGTGCAGCTTCTCTTGTAGTATTGTTTTTGGGTCACCGTGGAACAGATGCCGTGCAGACAGCTAAGAAAATGATTCTAGAAATACGCACCTCCTCCCTTTGGGCAACGGACTCTCATCTGTTGGTGATAAAAGAGAAGCCCTTTGAACCAAACATGGTTGAAGACTTTGCATCTGCATTGGCCCTCATCCACGCATCTTCCTCCGTTTGGGAATGGCATCTGGAAGGATCATTTCATAGAGTTCACCTCCAGTATCCTCCGACTGCAAAGGTACAGGTGCAGTACATGGGATGGCCCTGTATGGAAACTTTACGAAATCCTCAAGGAAAGTTTGTGGCAGACATTGGAGATGCCGCAATGGCAGAAGAAATTGCCAGAAGAGTTCCCGAACTGAATGGAGCAGTTTGCGTGGAGTATGAACCAAAAGGTTTAGGGACCCGTTTCCCGAACGGATCCTACTCAGGACATTTGGCAGACATGGCAGATGGATTGACTGTAATGTTTAGTTACGGTTTTGTGCATGTTCCGTTTTTCGAACCAATTGTAGAGTACTCTTACCCTCATGAAAACGACAATTTGTGTTTGGAAGTTGGAACGGCACTTCCTTTATCTTTTTTAGAACTAATAATTAATATATATTCCATGGAAGTGTATATTCTCTTATGCGTTACATTAATAACGTTTGCAGTCGTTGTTCATTTAGCCAAGGAAAATAGAAGACATTCTATAACACATTTCGTATTAATAGTTTTCAAGACACTGGAAGATGTATTGAGTGGTGTCTTTTCTCTACGAGTTAAACGCTTTTCATATCTGTGGGTAACGTTATCATTTTGTTCCCTCGTTATATCAAGTGCGTTCTTGGGTTCTATGACCAGTCGTTTGTCTACTGTTGAATACCACAGAGAAGTGAACACATTGAATGAAGTGCTGTATGGTTTAGATAAGGTGGCCCTTCACTCGTCACTAGAACGCACGTACTGCAATGAATCGTTCTCTCAAATGGGTAAAGAACTGCACAAGAAATGCGAACTGCTTGATGATTTAAAGAGTTTCTTCACCGTCAGACAGAAAATTGTGCACGGGGAAAAGTATGGTTTGTTGACAAGAAGTTGCTATACAGAAATGTACATCAGATTGCCGGAATTACGTTTGAATGGACTGAAGAGAATCCGTAAAGTTCCCCAATGTCTGTTGCAACCCTCTTATTCATCATTTGCGTTGAAGAAGGATATCAAGTATTCTTCGAAAATCAGCCAAGTAATTCTGAGAATTGTTCAGTCAGGACTTTGGAGAAAATTCGCTAAGGAAAGTAGAGATAGTTTTGTGATAAAGCATGGAGGTACATTTGGGCACATTAAGAGTAAAAGTTTTTATAGAGTGAAGCCTTTGATGATGAGTGATCTGTATTATGGTTTCGTGTTATGGTTCATAGCTCTGGCGATTTCCCTTGTAGTATTTGGAATGGAATACTTAAAATGGAAGATAATGGATTAGGTCCTTTTCGGCGATGCTAAATAGGAAAGTGGAGTGAATTATGTCCGTCCGTGCTTTTCTAAACGTTTTACAATACACTGTATGTCGACAATTATGAGAAGATTTGAGAGAAGAGAAATATGTAAAACCAGCCTGAAAGGCCAGGTTAAAATTACAATCAGACAGGGACTGGAACCCGAGGGTTTCTGCTCTGTTTGCAGGTGTGCTAAATGCCGCATCATTCATCTCGACTCCCTAGTCCATGCCACCTGACCTATTTCAGTTGCCTGTGTACAGGTTAAGGTGTCGATATGGTTGGTGCAGTGGACAGCACACCTGCGGACAGAGCAGAAGGTCCAGGATTCGGTCCCTGTCCGTCACAATTCTCATCTCGCTGTAGACGACACAATCACTCCTCCACGAACGTTCTGATTCGTGTTCATGTACATTTTATGTATTATTTTATTTCAAAAAAAAGTAGCAGAATAAAATTTGGTAATCACATCAGAAGTACCGAATCCTTATTTATTTATTTTTGTAATTATCTAAATACACGTAGTGTTGTTAACAATATAATTAAAAAATGGTGCATTAGATATTATCGGCTGTCTCTTATANACAGGGACTTCGATGTATGTTTGCTTCGTGATTGAATATATTTGGAGTCCTAATTACAAGGATTCTTGTGTGTTAGTTTAATCATTTTTTATATTGAGTGTATCTGATAATATTTGCACGTGTTTTCATTTCAAAGAGATTGCCACAGTTGTTCTGATTTTGGCTTGGTATATTTTTCATTGCGTTACATGTGTTCTTCTCAGTACAACTTGTGCTATTTGTGTATTTTCTCTTCAGTTATATTTTGGGGGTATAATTTGTGTATTTTGTTGTGTACAATCGTGTGTACAATCCAGCAGGCGAGATGACGGATAAATTCAATATAGGAGGAATGATCTGGCGACGGAAACGGAGGAAGAAAATGTACTTGTGGTAGATGAAGCGGTAGTCGGTGAACAACTAACGACGTCCGTTTCGAGTGTAGACAATTTAGAGGCAATGAACATGGAACAGTTGATGCGGATGCTTAATGACATGAGAGATGAAATGCGTAGTAATTTTGAAAGGTTAAATAAGAAAATGGATAATAATTCTGAATGGTTAAAAAATAAAATGGATAGTAATCCTGAAAGGTTAAATAATGAAATGCGTAGTAATTCTGAAAGGTTAGACAAAACAGATAGCAGTGCTCGTGAGACCAGAGATGAAATGAGCAGTAGTGCTCGTGAAACTAGAGAAAAAATAGATAGTATATCGAATGAAATGCGCACTTGTTCGGAAGTCATGCGTGACGAAATGCGTAGTATTTTTAAAATATTGGACAATAAAATAGAGGTAAATTCTCGCGAGATAGAAGCTCGAGTAGAGGAAAATAATCGTGAGTTAGAAAACAAGTAAACGAAAATGATTGTAGAACTAACGGAGGAGAGTAATTCGAGCATACAAAACTTGAAAGTAGAAATAGGCAATAATTTTGCGGAGCTAGAAAAACGAGTTTCGGAAACTCTAAACGAAAAAATCGAAGACGTGGAAAATAGTTTAGCTAATTTAGAAATAAAACTAGACGAATTTACAGAAAAATTCGTTGCTGTCGAGAAAGCTATCGCTGAAGAGTGAAAAAGACAAAAGGTACAATCGGAGAAAATGTTTGACGAGTTAAAAGACGTGGAAAAACGAGTACAATGTAAAATAGAAGGGTTAATAGTCGAGCAAAGTAAATTGAAGGAAGAAATAAATTGTCACGTGGGTACCATCAAATCGGAAGTTGAAGAAAAATTAGCTCAAGTTAATGATCGGCTGGATAATATCGCTGAGGGTAGAGGAGTAGAAAGCACGTCGATTTTAAATATTCCGTCGCATTTCTTATTTAAAGGAGAAGGCGGAGACCATCCATGTTCTTTATGAAAGCCGTGGAGCAATACTTTTCGCTTTGTAATTTTTCGGAGCATACGAAAGCCAAGATGATGACATAGATGATGGCCGGAAACGCGAAATTATGGCTAAACACGTTAGAAAAATACCCAGAAACCTTCGATGAATTCAAAGAAAAATTCTATTTGAGGTACTGGAGAGACTCGGATCAATTAAATTAAAAAATATCATTAATGAACGGGTCGTATACGGTGTCGATGAGTAGTATGCGGAATTATTGCGCGCGAAAGATGGTGATGTTAAAAATGTGTTCTCCACCAGAGTACGACGCAGAAATAAACGCAATATTAACAAGGCATTTTATTCCAATGATCCAAAACCTGTTGAAAAGTGCTGGGTCTACAAATAGCGATAGATTCCAAAGTTTGCTAGGGGAATATGATGCCACATTTTCAAGTATTCCGAGGACACCTAGGCAAGTTAATCAAGTGACCACGATAAATTTTGCAAATCGGAATAATTATAGAGAGTCGCAAAATAATAATTAGAAGGAGACAATTAGGAATACAAGAAATTCGCAATCGGTAGATCGTCGGCCATATCGCAGGGAGGAACCTGAGGAGATCGGTCGTACATTGCGAAATATCATTGAGCGGGAGCAACGCGATACAGCTGTTACGCGAGAGCCAGTAGGGAGTACAGTAGGGCCGTGAAACGAAGCAGGTTCGTCGCGAGAAGGGACGGCGGGACGGACGACTGCACCGCAACCAGTAGTGTCCAAATAGAAACCATTATGTACCTCGATAACGAGACTGCGCTGTGGAAGAGGACCAGAGACGAGTTCGCCAGGCAATCTCCGTCCATATTCGTATTACATGGGGATAAAATCAAAGCTCTGTTGGATACCGGTTCCCAAATTTCTGCTATATCTGATAATTTATTTTGCAAATGGAATGAAATAGAAATGTTACCGATGCTTCCAATGAATCGAGCGTATATTATCGCAGCTTACAAAACGAGGTCGGGTCCTATCACTAAGGAGGTGATGATTCACCTTAAGATTGAAGAAGTAAATTATGTAGTTGTTACGATGGTAGTCAAGAATCTTTTACAAGACCTGTTTTTGGGGTACGATTTATGTGTGAATTTGTTAAAGTGATTAATTATCGAGATCGTGTCATAGAGCCAAAAACCCGGGTTAATTTTGTACTGGACAGTTATTGGGATAAGAACGAGACAGAGGACATAGTCGAGGTAAATTGTTTAGAAAGGGAAGATTTGGAAAGTCGAATTAACGAACGAGTATGGGAAAACCCATTATTAGATAACACCCAAAAAGAACATATTTGTGAAGTATTGTTGCGTCCTCAAAAGGTTTTTGAAGAAGGGACGGAGCCGATAAACGGGTATTATTTTAAGATACAGTGAAAAGATTATGCCCCGTTCAAACAGCGCAAATATCCGATTCCGGAAGCATAAAGAAGAGAGGTCACGGAATTAATTTCGGATATGGAAGATAGAGGGATAATTATGCGGATGAGAACGCCATATTGTAGTCCACTAGTGGTCGTAAAGAAAAAGAACGGGAAGTTACGATTATGCCTGGATGTCTGTAGGATATATGACGTCACTATACCGTACTGCGAACAGCCTTCTCGAGTTGACGAGATATTAGAATGATTTGGTGTTGTAGAATGGTTTACAAATACTGATTTAGCTGCTGCGTACTGGCAAATGGCAATCCATCCAGATGATAGGAAATTTACAGGACTCTTGAGGGAATTTCGTATGTATTCAAAAAAGTGCCGTTTGGAATCAAAAGTTCTGGGTGTGGATTAATTCATTAATTAAATGCAAAATTAAAAGGGGAATTATGGGATGATATGTTTGTCGTCGATGTAGTATTTTTATCTCGGTCTCGGGAAGAAAATGTGGTAAAGTTGGATGAATTTTTAGGGGGTTGAGGAATAACAATATCTATTTGAATTTAGATAAATCAAGTTTCGGGGTAAAGGAAATCGATTTTTATGGATATAAAGTTTCTCGTGAGGGAATCAAAATTAAGGACGGAACGATCATGGAAATTGATAAAGTTCGAGCTCCGCGCAGTAAGAAGGAACTAAAATCGTTTTTAGGGTTGTGCAACTATTATGCGCGCTTTTGTCCCAGATATGCCATATTTTGGGCTCGATTATTAAGATTATTGCGCAACGATCAAAAATGGGAATGGATGGAAAGTGAGGAACAAGCGTTTATGTACATCAAGGCCATGTTTCATCACATCATNCAAGGCCATGTTTCATCAAACGCATTGCATCGCACACCCGGATTATCGTGAGAAAATTTCGTTGCAGGTAGACAGTAGTGATTTAGCCATAGACGGGGTACTAACACAAATGATAAATGGACAAGATAAAATTATTGCCATCGCGATATTGCCGTGCATTAAAAGGACCGCAATTACGTTATAGCACTACTGAAAAGGAGGCCAATGCTATTGTATGGGGGTTATCTAAATTACAACGATATCTTTTGGGGCGTGAATTCATTATACGAACTGATCACAAGGCGTTAACATTCCACGCAAAGTGTCATATTAACAACGACAGAGTACTCAGGTGGGTCATGTGGCTCTAGAAATTCAATTTTATTTTAGAATCTTGCCCTGGTAAAGTAAATTTTTTTTCCCGATTATTTAAGTAGAAACATCGTTATCGGGGAAGAGAGTAGGAAACAAGATTTTAAAATGGCCGCTATTCATTTAGAAATCACTAATGAGCCAAACATTAATTGGTATTATATATCGGTACTGGAACAAGCTGATCCACGCATAGGGCCGATAAAAATGTATTTGGGGGGGGGGAATGAGTGAGGAGGATGATAGATACGAGATGATAAATAGGAACCGCGCGAAATACAAATTGTTTGAGGGTGTTGTGCTGTTCAGGGTAAACGTTGACCCAGAAATATTTCGGGTGTGGATTACGGCTTGTACAATAAATGAAATCGTGTGGTTTGCGCACACTTCACTTGCTCATTACGACCCGAAAAACATTATTTTTTTATTAATGGAAGTATGTTATTGGCGAAATATGAGGCGTGTAATTCGCAAAATATTATCTTCTTGCTTAATCTGTATGAAAACCAAATTTCCGAACCGTAAATATCAAGGCCAGTACCGCGAGATTATTCCAGATGGAAACAATGATCTTCTTTCTATTGATTTATATGGGCCTTCACCGAAGACCCAAGCATGTGGTGCTAATATGTGGTGCTAATGGTGGATGTATTCAGTAAACTAGTTAGAGTTGCAGCAGTGAAAAAAGCAAACGCACGGGAATGCCTGAAAAAATTATTTGAATTTTTTCAAATAGCTGGGAGTTATCGTAGAATATTATCTGACCATGGAACGCAGTTCACCGGTGAAAATTGGCGGCAGTCATTATTATCAGAAGGCATAACGCCCATTTATTCATCTATTAGGCACCCGCAAAGCAATCCTGCGGAAAGAATAATGAGGGAAATATAGCGGTTGTTTCGAGTATATTGTTATAACAAGCATGAAACCTGGAGTGAACTTATCCCCATGTTAAACATCTGGTTAAACAACGTGCGACACGAGTTTAAAGAGCAGCGCTTATGAAGCACATTTTAGTAGGAAACCTCCCAATGTATTGGCCAGTTTAGACC
>NNCF01127993.1:6584-37509 GCA_002313205.1 Laupala kohalensis
GTACTATTATTGTCACCACCAATGATGGCATGTGGTTGCACAGACAAAGACTGGGATACTTTTTATTATTGATAAATTTATTTATTCCAACAAAAGCAGTTCTCATGGCACCTCGGCTTTCAGGTCCTACACTTTGACAATGTTTAGAAACGACTAGCCCACTTCATATATTTGTTTACTCATGATGCTTAGTTAAATATCTAAAAAAAACCATTTCTGGAATTTGATATTTTCACTATTTACTTTTAAATAGAAAGAATTTGAAATTTTGGAGGATGTGCTTTTATTTTTGTGGAGTCTCACTTAAGATATAAAAAAATTCTTATGTTCAAAGAAATGTATTGGGTGAAACGTGATTTTTTTGAAATTTCTTGATTTGCACCATATTTCAGAAGCTAATTGAGGAGTCATCTCTGTTTTCATATGAAAATGCTAATTCGAACATCTAAAACTGGATTTCTGAGATTTTCAATACCTCATTTTTAATGGGTGCCGAAAATGCAAAGTACAATAAATGAACAAATCCAGATTTCTTAGATTTTCATATGTAAAGATGTTCAATAAATTATTTAAAAGCCAATTTCTTGAATTTTCAAAATTTTAATTTTAAAGAGCGATAAGGAGTGAAATTATTTGTCCTGAATGACAGACATATTCATTAATGCAGAGAGAGAGAAAAAACTGAAGATAGGATCTTAGGATTTGATGAATTGTTTCTTACACTTAGTATATGCTTACTAAAAAGGATTTTTCAAAATTCCTACTTTAAAGAGATAAATTAAAGTATAATGGTCTTTTTTCTTTCAAATTTTCACCAAGTAATGCAAACTTTTTTATAAGGGTTTCATGTGTAAACAAAAAATTCTGTGAAAAACCAGGCAAGGTGGGACAGTTTACCGGTAATATGAGTACTATGTGACTGACTCACTCATCAATTTATAGAAGAAAAAAAGACAATGAAACTTTGCTTATTGACAGGGTTTTGATTTTGTATCTTAGGGGCTTGAATCCTTTAAAGGTATGATTTGTAATTGGTGTTCTTTACATTTGAAGTTTTTCTCAAAATTTTGGATTATAACTCCGACGTATCATTATGTTTTTGTATGCACATGAGCTAATTTGTCTGCTTTAAATAACAATGGGTAAACCATATGAACATCAAAACTCTTGTGCAAAGCAGAGCCAGGTTGGCTTGTTTTGTATATTATTTATATATTTTACATTATGTTATATTATATTTGTAATATTTTACAACAGTTAANAGTCCAAGAATTTGACCAGCAACTGATTGCAGAGTTAATCGCTTGTGCACAATCAAATGACGCCTGTAAGGAAGCATTAGAAGCTAAGAAAAAAACTTTAGACCAGGAAAAGGATGCCTTTCTGAAAGTCTGTCAAGTAGAATACGATAAAAACAGAAAGAAGGTATATAAAGAGGAAATCGATAATATCAAACAAAGAATAAAGGATTTAAATCCTTCCAAAATAGATATAATTCCTTCTCATCTTCGTGATTATGCTGAACAAATGGAAGATCAATGGATTGACAATGCCTTACATGCCATGTATCAATGCTTTGAAAATGAACAGTATGTGCTCAGAACTGATGATGTCTCCAAAGAGACTGTAGTGGTACCTGTGGACTACAAGAATACTGGTGTCACTCAGAAGAACACTGTAATGTGCCATGGTCTTCACCAGTTTATCCAACTAAATCACAATATCAGAGTGACACCTGAAAGTCTGACAAGTTGTTTTATTTCAAATGTGAGCTATATCAAAATGCACGAGAACCTTTTATGGGGTCTGACTGGCACGATGGGATCGAATGCCGAGACTCAGTTGTTAGCTACTGTTTATGAGGTAAGTTATGCAAAGATCCCCACTTACAGAATGAAGATGTTTATAGAATACAATGGAATGGTTGTTCCTGACAACCTATGGGCAAATGTAGTCACGATGGATGCTGTTTTGCGTGCATCCTGGGGACGCTCCGTACTCATTATTTGCAAAACCATCAATGATGTTAAGTTGCTTGAGATGAACATCAAGGCACTGCTCAAGATGCGGAAAATAGAGGATATCACGATGAAAACTTACTTTGATGAAAATAACAGTGAGATTGTCGAGGAAGTTGTAGGCCCACGTGAGATCATGATAGCAACTAATATTGCAGGAAGGGGGACTGACCTAAAAACAAACAAATCCCTTGAGGATAATGGTGGTTTGCATGTCTGCATTGCTTTCTTACCAGCAAACAAAAGAGTTCACGATCAAGCAACTGGAAGAACAGGGAGACAAGGGAATATGGGANTGATCAAGCAAATGGAAGAACAGGGAGACAAGGGAATATGGGATCTGCCCAGATGATTTTGTGTCACAACGATGTCTTAGAGTTGGGTGCAGACATATCGCCAGATGCAGATTTCAGTACGATCATGAAAACACGAGATGAGATAGAAGAGACCAGGGTATCAAAAGTACAAAATGAAGAATTGAAGGATATTGAATTCCAAGATGCAATTTTCATTAAATTCTGTAATGTCTATACTAATTTGGGAAAGAAAGTGGAAAACGATACGAGTGTTTTCTTCCTAACAATGGATTTAAAAGAAATGTGGGCTTTTTGGTTGCATGAGAAAGATTTCAGTAAGAACCGTTTAACACGAAGAACTGTGGATGAAGAATTCCAAGGTTTCCTTGAGAAAGCCAGAAGAGTTCTTGGAGAAAATGAGGATGGTACGTTTAACAGGGGAGAAATTGCCTTTAATCCGTATTACGGTATTCAACAAGCTGAGTATTTCTTAATTTGTGGATCAATAGAAAAGAGTGAAAAAGCCTTGTTGCATGTGATTAATTTAGATCTGGAAAACTCTCACATTTTGTATTCTGCTTACTTCAAGCTATTCGAGGTTGAAATGGAAAAAGGACATCAACTTTTTACCGATTCAAAAAAGCAATGAAAGATATTGTTAACATTACTATAAACGGACCTAACACACAGAAAGATGAAACAAACAAGAGAAGTGCTACAAATGCTTTGGAGGAAGCAAGAAAAGGCTTTAGAAAAGGAAATAAATTACATCAAGATCAATTTTATGGGAAACAACTTTGACAGTACAGGTTTTTGTCAGACAAATCTAGGCGAATCTAACAGTAATCAAGATTTTATAGATATTCTGGAACCTCATATGAATAACAACCTTCTGGTAAAACAATTATCTTCAAGGTATGCTGTACTGAATTCTTTCCATCAACACGCTGTAAACCTTTTAAAGCAAGTAGAGGAAAGTTTGAATGGAAATGGTTCTACCACTGGATTTGCTATTGTTGCCCGATCCTCAAACTATCTCAAGGAGCAAAATTCAACCACAGAATCAACATCACCAACAATGCTAGAGGAAGATCTCTCAGAAATTGGTCAGCTAGGATTAGATACTATGTATGCTGTCCGTGAGATTAAAGATGTTCCATAAAAAATTATAAGCGCAGTTCGGGGACAAATCTTGATCTGCTTAGCAGTAGATGGATCTGGAGCTTTCTTCCCTCCGGTGCTCATTATCACTGGACCTTTGGCGTCCACTCTAATCTCGGAAGTAATTTGTGATATTGTCATAGAGGTGATAAACCAGGGGTATGCTGAGTTCTCTAAAGAAGCCTATGTGAGAGGGAAGATCATAAGCTATGCCATCTCTTCAATAACTCTGGGTATTGGCGTGCTTTTTCAGTGTGTTACGCAGTTAGATAAAGCAATAAGATGTTGCAAATCTCTTGCTTCCATTTTGAGGAAATGGTCCTATATGCAATCTGTTTGCAAGAAGTTAGCAAGCATTATTGACTCACTGGGGAAATATTTTCTGAGACTAAAATATGTGTCTCAAATGAATAAATTAAGAAATACTGCATTAGCTATGTCAAAAATGGAGCTTTTTGGTTCGGATATCAGGAATTCAGGAAAAACAACCATGAGAAGTTTGGTGGGATCAGTAATCACTGAAAAAATTATCAACGCACAGTTAAATATGATGTTGACAAGAATTAAACCAGACATAGAAGAAAGAGTAGAGGAAATTGTTAAAGCAAGGATAATAGAAAGAGATCTGGATGACATAAATAGGACAGACCTTCAGTATAAGATGAACAAAATCCTGGGGACGTACGAAAAGAGTGATATTCTGATTGAGGTGGTTTTAGGTCTTCTGAGACATTCTAGTTCATGGTGTGCAAAGCTCACTAGCATTGCAATAGACACTACCTTGTAGTAAAAGCTGAAATGATTAGTCAGACAGTAACAGATGTGAAAAGACGTTTCCTATAAGTTGTACCTTGCTTACTAGTTCTGAAATCAAGGTATTTGCTCTGAAGTATGGTAGAAACCTTAAATATTTCTGTCATACTTGTGATCAGAATGACCAAGATCCCAAGATCAGATCTATATTGAGTAAACTGATGAACGAAATGGAAGAGCTACGATCATCCTTCTGGGGACTTGTTAACTGGTGGTATCTTTATACCTCTAAACACACCAATTGATATTTATAAACATCATTGTGATACACTAGACTATATTTCTACAGAAAATTTGTCTTCAAAACTCATAATTATGGTAGATTTTAACGTCTCGAATATGACATGGGTAAACAATCTTGACAAAATGGAATATAAATTCAACAATGTACTGTCAAATGAAGTTCTTTGCAGATCATTACTGTTAAACTCATTAAATTACTTCAATTTGATGAAAGCAAATAAAATAAAAAATAACAGTAAGAGAATATTATATCTTATTTTTATTCATGAATCTGATGATGTTATCAGAATCATCTTATCCACTTCTGCAATGTGATTTCCACAACCCAGCATTAGATATTGAAATTCGAATGAATGAAAGCTCACCTAGATTGCATTATAGCGAAATTTAATACAATTTCAATACTACTAATTATATTGCAATAAATAATGCTCTATTCTCTATCAAATTATCTATTTTTATTGTTTTCAAATAATAGTATTGAAAATTAAGTTAATGTGTTTACAAAATGCTATATATATTGTTTGAGAATTTTGTTCCAAAACGGAAGATTATATTATCTAAATACCCATTGAGGTATTCTAAAGACTTGATATTCTGGTTGAGAGAAGTCGGAAGCATGTGTTAAATATAAGTCTACTTAATTTGACCAACGACTATGTGATATTTTCAAATCTAAGAAAAGAATGTAAGTACAAGGTGAAATTGATTATTTATGAAACACCTCAAATATTGAATCTTCAATAATAATTAATAATGTAAAATCATTTTTGAAATTTATTAATTCCAGAAGATATACTAGCAGATTACTAAATAACAATACAGTTACGAAGTAAATGATGTAAATTTAATTGCAGAAAACTAAGAATCAGACGACAAGCCATAAAACCCCACAGAAGAAAGTAGGATAACATCACATAAACGTTTCCACAAGGATATAGTGAATCGTATCAAGCGGGTCAGGACAACCTTTAAAAAGATATATGTACTTCTCATCTCAAACATTAATATGTTGTTGTTTTTTTGTGGGGCTTTAGGGCCCACAAAAAAAAAACAAAAAAAAAACAACAACATTAATATGAACTTGAGAAAAAATCTACCCAAAAATGCTTCATACAGAGCGATCTGTAGTATTGTAGTGAAACTTGGATATTGGGCAAAGCTCAGAAGAAAAGCCTTGTCACCTGTAAAATATATATATAAGATTCGTTATATCAATAAAATCACTATTGAAAAAGTTGTCACGTTAATACGTGGTATCTCAAATCCGCTACTAATAGCTACCAACTGCACAAGTGCTTCTACTCAGTAAAAGGATTAATCCATTTTAATAAAAATTATAGCAGTCTTATACTTTATAATGCCATTGTTGTAGTACTTTCAAAATATTTTAAAAGAATGCAAAAACTATTTTCCTTCCTGCTCGTGTTGAGCCTTATTATTCATATAAATTTGGTTGTATATGTACTCAACCTTCGCACTGTTGTGTCCATTAGTTCTGTAGCCCCACCCTGGCCTGGGGTTTTCCCCCCATTTTCCTTCGGGTAGAGGGGGATTTTCTATAAAGACTCGGTAGGCTCTTCCCCAGAGGCGGCATCTATTAAAATAATTATTTGCAAAGTTTGTGTTATTCAATAGTTATGATCTGTCAACAATGCTTTCTGAACGATTTATTGTTTGATAATATATGTACTTATGAAATGACTTTTTTGTGTTGCATTAAATTTAATATTAGTTGGTATTATGTTAATACTGTTACACGTGATGAACTATTTTTATCGTTCGGAGTATCGTTATCATTATTATCTGCCATGTGCCCATACACAGTCTGTAATTGCTATAAAATTCATTAACAATAAAGTTTATTAATCTATGAGGAGACTATTTTTTAACACTTAGGAAAGGAAGAAAACTGCTATTTCATCCAACATGGTGGCTTCATCACTACCATACTACAAGTTTCAGTGCAATGGGGAAATCGTACAGGTACACCAAGGTTGGACCAAGCTGCCCTTCGTTCCACCAACTGAAAGAGAAGACCCAGAACAGAAGAGCGAAGTACTACTGCTGCCACGACAAATCAATTCTAAGATTGAAACTGCAGAAGATAAAACTATGACTTCATGCTTTAACATAAAATATTTAAAAACGTAAGAAGATTGTAGGTTAGTTTTTATTTAAATATTAACTCCTCCTAGGATTTTCTCTCCTTCCCTATTTTTACAATGCCAAAAAAAATTTCCGTCCTCCCCCATTTTAGTAAAGTTTTTGTCTGAGTACTTGAATTTCTATTTTTTCCACGTCATTCCATTTTTTCTAATGATCAAATGAAGCAGATAAAGTGATATTATATAAAGTAATGATACCAATCAATGAGACACATCATAAAATTAATTGAAGATTTTCTGGCAAATAACATACACAATTCAATTTTATAAAAATTTGTATTATATAAATATTTGACAAGTAACAAGCTCACAAAAATATTACAAATAGCCTTTCAATTTGATAGTGCTTTCAAATAACAAGATTCAGTCACATTACAACAAAGACCTAAGAAAGAGTGAAATAAATATTTGGTACACAACATCATTGTGCTAAAAATCACACGAAACTAAGAGATACCATTGTTTAAACAGTGTTCTAAAATGCAAACAATCAAAGCTAAACAACTACCAACAACAAATTGTCGTGAAATGTTTCAACCCGTATGGACAGAACTGAAGGTAACGAAGGATAAGTGTATGAATTATTATTCCAAAGAAATGTGAATTTTCTTAAATTATCTCCCAGTACAACAAACTTTGCACTGATACGAGGCGGAAAGAACATATGAAAAGAGTTTATAATTCGGATTAAAAATAACAATTCATCTCTGATGGATCATATTAGAAACATAAGATGTCAAGCAGCCAATGCCCATCGTTGGATGATCCTCCTAATCTCAGGCAGTGTAGCCAACTGTGCGGCTGTGTCACCATTAGCATCCCTCGTTTCGCGCACTGCACCACCTTCAAGAAGAGTTCGAACCAAATCTTCGTCAGTTCCTAGTGAAGCCTTATGAAGGGCAGTTCGTCCTAGATCATCCACAGCACGCAATGGCGCTCGGCGGGCCAACAAATCTTTCACCATCCATGTTCTACCAGTGCCAGCAGCCACGTGCAATGGTGTGCTTCCATCTGAGGAACGACAACTTACACTGAAACCGTGGTTCAGCAACCAACGCGTGGTCTCCATTTGGCCATCTGCCACGGAGTAATGTAAGGACGTCCAGCCACGCTCATCCACTGCCTGGGAACAAACATTTCATGTACGTAGGTTTTCATAGATTTTTTGTGGGTCTTTACTGCTCGTCTACATCTAGGTCATTCGAGCCCTAAAAAACTATAAAGGAGGGAAAATTCAGTTACGCACTAAGTAGAGCCAACATGACTCTCCTCGCGTGTGAGACTCGCCGAATGATTCAATCATACCCACTAAAAACCCTCCTAAATTGCAACTCAAAACTCAAATATCAACACATCTCAAAACATTACTCACATCATTACAAAAATAAAAATAAAATGTAAAGAAGAAGAAGAAGAAAGAGGAAAATGAAAGAGACCGTAGCGTCGGGATCGAAAAGAACAATAGGTGACCAAGGAACGTCAGGAATGAGAAAGGAAGGAGCTTGGCACACGTAAGTGGAAGTAATGTTAGACTCATCTCGGGGTCAAACACGTACTTACTAGAAGTAAGTCCCCTAGGGGGAGGTTTCATAAATACTTACAACTAAGTTCATGACAGTTATCATTCAGAATAGCTATTCGCACTATATTGACCAATAACAATACAGGGAAAACGTCTCCTCAAAACACATACACCATTCAGAAACAGACTAGATGCTGAATAACATTCACGTACCTTCAAGTCAAATCCCAAATTTTCTAGTGTCTCTAAACATTCCGTCTGCCAAGCAGTTGCTGCAAAATGAACCACTGTCCGTCCATCACTGACTACGGCATTGATATCCGCTCCTGCTTCTAACAAAGCTTTTAAACTTTCATTCGAATATCGTGCGGCACAATGTAATGCCGTGGTGCCATCGAATGCTGAGCAATTCACATTCGCTCCAGCTTCCAATAATATCGTTTGTAACATTGTGTTCTCATGCGCCGAAGCTACATGTAATGGTGTCCGGCCTTCATTGTCCTGTGCATCTAAAAATGCTCCCAATTCTAATAGAGACTTGACAACTAAATCGTTGTATGCTTGTACAGCATTATGTAACGGGGTGTATCCGTCATTTGCCTTGGCATTCACATCCAGCCCAAGTTCTACAAAAAATTGTAAATTTTCCGTACATTTTCCTCCAAATGTTGCAGCTTCATGCAGCAGTGTCTCACCGGTACTATTTCTGAAGGAAACGTCTGCGCCGGCGGCGGTCATGGACCTGATGGTATCAAGATTATGGTTCGTGAACGCAGCTCCTAGAGGTGTACGACCATCTTCGTTCGTCAGATTCACATTTGCTCCATGCTGAAGCAAGAGTTCTATGCACTGGGCGTATTCCGGCTGTAAACGATTATGGTGGCTGCATATTCCGTAGGGGAGATACAAACTGGTGTACGCACGAGAAGCGAGTAACAAGGGAGTATCATCGAACATCCCAGGAGCATCCACATTTGCCCCGTGATCCAACAACACACGCACACAGTCCAGGGAACCATTGCCTACCGCATGATGCAAAGGTCTCCAGCCATCTCCGTCTGTTTCCTCGATGGACGCACCACCATCTAATAGCGAAACTACACAGTCTTTGTGGCCAAAATGCGCCGCAAGATGAAGTGCTTGAACACCCTGAGTCATGGCATTGATATCCGCCCCGGATGTTAGAAGCGCGGTAATAGACTCCGCATGTCCATAGGCGGCCGCAAGATGTAATGCACAGACGCCATCCGTATTCCAAGATGGAGTTGCGTCAACAGGTACACCGGCAGCCAAAAGAGCGCGTACGGAATTTACTCGCCCAACCTGCGGAATAAAAATATGAATGGTGACTTACAACGAGCGTTATTGACAGTGCGTTTTAATAATGGCACGATCAAAAGTTGGTAATGTAAAACTCGTGCTGGAAATTTTCACGGCGTTAATGCGTAAAAATAATTATACACTGATGTTGAAAAATGGCAGTACTTTGTATAACCACGTGGATGACAAACTGATCTACTCTCCGGTAGCAAGCAAGGGACCATCCCATGAATTCTGGTTAGGAGTTCTACCTAGAGGTTGATTTAACATTTCAGTATACTCCTAAGATAATAAAAAAAAGTTATTTACGAGACATAATATCAACAGAATTTCAGAAAATTGGTATTAAATACGATACAAACAATTATTTCAATGTACGTATTATTGTTAAATTTTAAAATTATTCGGAGAGATGTGTATAAATCGTAACTATGATAATAAATCGGTTCATATTTATCATTTTAATAGTATTAAAAAGTCCGCCGTCCCTAGGCAACAGCATAGAGAAGCTGTTTATAAAGTCTGAATTTACCTGAAGGAAAACTGGGGGAAGTCCCGGGACACAACGGGGCTAATGAATCAAATTACACGACCTAACTACGATTGATTACGAACTCATTTAACCTTTTATAAAGATTAATATTTTTTTAAAAACATTTTAAAAGCAATGGTTAACTTTGTTGTTTCTTTCCGCGTATTTGAAGACATTTCTTAATAGGGTACGTTAGAGGTGTTTATCATAAGAAAAATAAATTAGAACATGTTAGATAATTTTGTAATATTTTAATGTTGATAGTGNAGTCCTTTGAAATGCTCACTGAGTAAAATGGTATTTTTAATTTTATAAAGCACCGTATTAAAATATGAAAACACAAGTTCCAAACATTTCTTCCCCCGCTCTATTTTTTCGTTAATTCAAACACTGAATAAGAGCACGGCAAAATATACTGTCCCAATAAAAATACTGTCTATTTGGACAGGTTAATTAATGTTTTTGTATTATTTTATTTATTTTTATATATGTTATGATTTTGAGTAGAAACATAAATATGAAACCAAGAAGACACTTGTGCTGGTATGTCAGGAACTAATAGATGAAAGTAAAGACGCGCACGCAGCGGGAGTCGGTAGAAGTAGGTGAGAAAACTCCGTAGCAATTGCGGAGCGTGCGGAAATTGGGAGGACGAGATGTACTCAGCCCCAGATGATGTGAATAGCTCAGATGACTTACACGGCTGGAGCGTTAGGAACATTCGTTCGCAGCTTGGTAGACTGTGGAACGCGTGGTGAAGTATAACTGTCCTTACATTGAATTTGAAATAATTTACTTATTGAACTAATCTAGATGTTTCTATGAGACTTCTAATTGGATAAAATTGTAAAATTACTCAAGATTTTGATCAAAGAGTGATATTCAGCTAGCTAGGTGCATGGCACGGTGCTAATGAATTTTATAATGCTGATTATCTTACCGAATCATGATATTTTATAGTGAAATTTTATGATTATAAATTATTGTTCAGTTAGCGCAATACGTGCAATAAGAAAATACCACGATATGATGAATTTAAAGGACTCGCATAATCAAACACTTGGTGAAATTATAATAAGTGATTAACTGTGAATCATTAATTTGAACATTTATTATAATTGCCATAAATTTACAAACGATTAAATACATAATTCCATGTGAATTTGTGTTAAATTTTGTGACGGTGAACAGTCAGTGCAGCTATTGCGCAACATTGTGTTGTGGTGCTTCGTAAGAATTTACGTGATAAAAGGATCAATAGACTCCATTAGGTAGGTTATATTTCCTTTCTACCACTTGCACTGTTTTAAAGTGAGAATCCTTGGGTGTGAGGAGCGAAGACCCAAAGTCACTAGATCTCTAATAAGCAGGTATGATGTGGATGCTCTGGCACACTACCTATTCAGAATTATGGTAAATCAAGACCAACCTCTACAAAATAGTCAGCTTCTGGGCTGGAAATGTTCGTTGTAACAATAGTAGTGGTTGTCTGTAGCTACAGTGTCAAAGTGTTCTACCCGTTACTAGTTCAGTACCCGCACCCGTTTTATGCATCTAGTCACAAATTAGGGTTCCTGGAAGATTCAATATCTGAACTCTCTATATGCGCGTAAGCAGTGTCTCTCAGACATCCATAGATGGAGTTCGAGGCACATGACAATCGATTGTCAGATAACTCAAAAGGTGGAAGTTGAGGAAAATCTAAGTGACCGAATCATAAAAGCAAAATAAAAGAAAGGCGAAGAAGAACTTTATTTCCATCACATAACCTAAAAGTGAAATGAAAACCAAAGAATTCAGAGATTTTAACTACGTGCTTTGTTTATTAGGCGATGTGTGTGTGTGTGAAATATATCTTTCTTGTGCCTTGATTCTGAAATAATTCGTACATATTTTCAGATGGCAGTAGAAATAATTATTTTATATGTCTTTTCGCGACATTTATTATTTGAAATTAACATGTGAAAATTTAAAACATCAAAAGCACAGAAATATTTTTAAAAAAAGCAAATATCGTTGGAATATAATGTAAGAACTCCAGGCTACGCTCGAAAAAAGTGAAGTATTGATTGACTAATAAGATTCGATTTTTCCCTTTTAAATCATTTGCTCACCTTGACAGCGGCGAAGAGAGCATCCGCTCCTCCACCATTGTGGAAGAATTCAGGAGCTCCGTTCGCAATGGCGACTGCCATGTCTGCGTTCTTAACCTGTTTCAGCGCTCCGAGCAGGGCACGCTGTGACCACTTCTGTGCGCGCACCAACTCTTCCAGGTGCTCAGCATCGCCACGCCGCACCACTTCGCACAGCTGCTTGTCTGTAGCCCAAGTCTGGCGTTTCGGCTACATTGAAATGCCAAGGAATGGAATTTGATTAGGACAGATTTGTTCCATTGGCGCGGCCAACGTGATGGTGGGGGGTAGGGGCAATTGCCCGCCACCCGCGAACACTCAAAAGAACTAAATAAATGCGCAAACTGAAGTAAGATTGGAGTATTAATGAATGTCATTCAAAGTCTCAGAGCATAAATCATACGTCTGGTCAGCGAATTCACAACTGATCCCCACATTAATTTTATCTCAGTGACCTAGAGTTTTTCACGTAAGAATATAGAAATTACTCTTAAAATTTTAATTACATGTATGTAAAATTAGTTATGGAAAATATTACCATACTAACCTCCCAAAATCTTACCATTTATCTACTCCCCCCTCCTTCGCAATTAAAATTAAATTAGAATTCATTTAAAAATATTTTAATATTTATATAAAATATTATTTAGAACGTAAAGTTAGCTCATTTTACATCAATTAATTTTTAAAACACTTTTTCTTCTTAACATTTTCAATGTTATTTTACCTTAAAATAATATGAAAGCAATGCATAACCAGTTTTTTAAAGCTTAAGAAAATTTCGATACTTCTGAGGTCCTTCCGCGTATGAAATTTTTCATACGCGGAATAAAATAGTCTCTCTCATCACCTTGACAATTAAAATTAAATTTGGATCCATTGAGAAAAATATTTTACAACGGGGAATAATTACAAATATCACAGTGTATTTCATTATTTACATGAACTATTAATTAGAACATGAAATTAGCTCATTATACAAAAATTAATTTTAAAAACACCTTTTCGTTCACACATTTTTAATGTTATTTTACCTCAAGGTAGAGTAAAGAGATATACATAACAAAATTGATTAAAGAAGACTCCTCCGAAAATTTCAAACATAAAAAGGATATAAAGTAAATGATTCTGCAAAAGTAGAGTAAATGTTTTCTTCGGTATGCAAGTGTTCTTCAGTTGAAAAAGTAAAAGGATTCGTTTAGAGTTTGCTCCTTAAAATAGTGATTATTTGGAAGTGATATACTACGACAGAATGACTAATTAACGAATTGTGTGAGGGAATTATAAATAAGGTAAAAATGAATTTANTTGTGAGAGGGAATTATAAGTAATGAAACAATAAATTAAAACACGCGTAATTGTCGAATAATATGTTTTAGAAATAGAGGTTTGAAATCTGTCACTGCATTATCCTCATGATCGGAATTGATAACACGGTGCCTTGGTTATTCCCGGAGAGTGAGCTTGCCACATTTTCTCACGTAGTCAATCGCAGTATTCACCTGATTTCTTGACAATTTATGTATTGATGCTCATGTTAAATGTTTATCGAAAAAGTGCCCCCACTTGCCCTCTTGTCGTGGCGCATAAGCTGTGTACAAATAACGCAAAACTGCTGTGAGTAACGAGCTCATTATCAATGTGTCCTCACCCAAACCACTGGTTTCTTTCGAGAGACAGTGGCATTTTGCTGCATCCTAAAGCTTGAAAATATCTATTAACTTGAAAATATCAAGTTAATAACCAACATAATAAAAATAATAAGAAAACATTTCCCTTCTACACTGAAGATGAAGTATTAAAAAAAATCATGGAAATAAAGGTCAAAATACCTATGTATAATTTAGAGCATCAGTAACAATTTATAGATCAGGAATATTATTTTCGTCAAATGTAATCTACGGTATTTCGAGAACACCTTACGGAATATGTTACGCGAATCACCCAGATATTATATAATGAAGCATTATAGTATTTGTGCTTAATCAAGAAAAAAAATCCCCAATATTGATTCAATTATATTGGCACAATATATAATTGCACCACATTGACAATATGTTAATTCGTATCAAATAAATACAATTCGTTCATAATAGACAGACATGTATAACATATAAAAACATTCCCATTATCAATGCTTATCAGGAAAAATTGTGGTGCAACACATCGATTACTACTGAAGATGATTGCGCAATACGACATGAAATGTGTGTCTAATATTTTAAACAGTTTCCGATGTACGAAACTATGAATCACTAAACTCTCTAAGAAACAATATTAAATTTCTAGAATACACAAAATAGTGAGGAATTTACCTGATTCTCTGGTCGAGTGTTAGTTTCTGTCTCTTCGTCCCAAATGTCGCTATGAGCCAAAACTTCGAAACCTTCCATTATACTGATAATATAAACCTGTTATATTACATATCCTTCTCTTTGGTATATATCGTTCACCGAGTCAAAAGACGAAGCTCCTGACGGGCGCCACCAGCTGCTTTCGTCGTTCGTGTCCGACTGCTGAGGATAGAAGTAGACCACGGCCAAACCTTGACCATGACTCACGACGCTGCTAGCGATCCGAGCGGATGGTCGATGTACAATGACTTAGGGTGACGTCAGAGGCACAGGATTACGCATTCCATACGTCACCATAGTTCCACAAGTTGGTGCAATACCCCAGCTATGCATAGCATTGCCAAAAACAATTGTCTTTTATTTGCAATTAATCCTTCTTAACTAATTTGCTTAGTTTTGTATTAAGACATAAATCGAAAATTTAAAAAAAATCTCATGGTTTAATATCGTATTGAATTGTTCAATTGTTAAAATTTGAGTTTATTTTATCGATCTACTAGCTTTGTTGGCCGGGTGCTTTACTCCACAAGTAAAAATAATATTAATTATAATAATAATTTATTGAACACACTAGTGTTAATCATGATCAATGGTGAGTCATAATACTAACGATGGTTTCAATAACATTAACTTTTATTCTTAAAAAATAATCACAATAAAAATGTTCTATTAAAAGCATTTTAAATAACTTTGCACTATGTGCACACGAGATCCATTATTGGCAGGTCGGTTGATACACGTAGTGACTCATGCGTTCCCATGTTTATCTTACATGTATGCACCTTCATCTTCAGCCGTAATTCTTAAAATAAAATGTATTTTTGTAGCAATTTATACGTTCGTTCTGTTATTGTGAATGTAAATTATGTATCTTCTTAATACTTCTCACATATACGGCATTTTTATGATTGAATATTCATTTTTGGAAACAATATTAATCCTTTAACTTGCAAATATGTATGAACCCTTTTACAAATCTTAAATTATGAACTCATTGCTCAAAAATAAATTACGAAAATTGCATCTTGACCCTTTCCTGTGGGCAACCCTGATTTCGAATTGTTTTACTTTTAAATTGTAAATAATGATACTTCTCTCGTGCTCCAGTGCTACACATTGAATGGACAAATTTGAAACTACATCCACAAGTGCAAGTGCTAGGATCTCATGTATTACTGAAAATACATTTATAAAATCACTTAAATGTACTTTTTTTTTATTTTTAGTTTGTTTTGTGTATTTCATTGGTCCCAAAAAAACTAATAGCACTATTATTTTTCGTAGTGCCAGCATGAAATTTACAAAGTGTATCCAGAATCGAAAAAAATAGATCAAAACCTTTTTACATACGTAACTGGGAAGCATGNTACTTTTTTTATTTTTAGTTTGTTTTGTGTATCTCATTGGTCCCAAAAAAACTAATAGCACTATTATTTGTCGTAGTGCCAGCATGAAATTTACAAAGTGTATCCAGAATCGAAAAAAATAGATCAAAACCTTTTTACATACGTAACTGGGAAGCATGATCTTCTGATGTTTTGTACGCGTCAATGGAAGAAAACTTTCAATCTCTCGTGCTCTTTATGAATAAGGAGTTCAATATTAATCACAAAAAGAATAAAACGTTAAGAATATTTGTATAATATTTAAAATAAATAAAATATAGGAAAAAATTAAGGTATAAATACAAAAAATATTTTACGTTTAAATATATTTCCTAGATTTAATAATATCATGTTTTACCGTAACGTCAGAATTTGAAGTGTATGGACACATCACATTTTCGGTGGCAAATGCGAGAATCATGGTTGCAATACTAACATTTCATTAACATCAAATTATAATAATTATACTCGACATGGATTATTAATTGAGTTGGTAATTATTTACGCTATTCGTTTGTTCTTAAAATCTATCAACCTGATAAGATATTTCACAAGGGTAACACTTCAATTAGATAAGTGTATTTGTATTGTATTTTAGTCTTTCAACACATTACAATTATTCATAAATTCCGTTGGGGAATTCATTTTCGTGTTGTTTATGGAGTAGATTAGAACAAGTTATAAAATTAAAATAAAACTTAAGTTTACCGTTATCCTGGTCAGTGTTTTCTTCTGATAATGGCGGATATTCCATAGGTGGGAATGTCATGTAAAACTTTTGTTTTTATATATCTCGAATTTTCACTGCATATTATATCTACAATTCATTTTGGAATAATAAATAGTTAAATTTGCATTTTATAAAAAAATTTAATATATGTTTTAAATGCAGCGTTCTCTTTGGACCCTTAATCGTAATTGATGGGATGATTAATTGATGGGTTATTAATTCGATATCTCCCACGTGGTCATACGCAGTTTGCAACTGCTTTTTTGACAATAAAGTAAATTTATTTATTTATTAGTATATTATACAATGTCCGTAATCTAAAATTATGTACTAATAAGGGAACGCATGTCACCGATTTGCACAGAGATGTCTAATATTCCAAAGCCGATGTATTCGAATAGCGAACTCGAAGCACCCAAGAAGCGTCGCTGCGTCGTCGAAGAATCGTTTACTCTTCTCCCTGGATGACTGGATATGTTCCATCTGTGCCTGGGTATTCACTCGTTGCCGTCCTGCCATAGTTAGCATTGAGTCGCTCGTTACTCCCTTGCGGTACAATTCTATCGGAACGACGATCAGCTGAAAGAGGAAAGAGAAGAGGAGCGCGACGCCAATTTTCACGTGATGACGAATGAGAGCGTTTATGTCGACACTGCCACCAACGATAACAGCTACGAAAATCCAATGGTTGGTTTATTTACTTTCCAATTACACAGTGTGTAGGGAAAGTATTGCAAACGGTCGAGAAAAAATTGATATCTCTTCGGATCTTTGCAAATTGGCTCCAAGAGAGTATATTTTTTTACATTTTCGCAATGTTTAATATTGCACGTATGTGAGAATGTATGTTAAGAATTTTATTCTCCAGATAGTTTTGAATTTAATATGTAGGAGCGAAATCTCTATTGTTGTTAATTAGCACAACATTGAAGATATGTTTTAATACGTTAAATACTTATTCACCCGTACCTCATTCTCAATTCCCCTATAAAAACTGTAAATAGGTCTTTTTGTCTTTGTGTAGGTTCTCACTCTCTCTTGGTGTGTTTGTATCTTTTCGTAGTGACATATTCGGATGTGTCTCTTTATGACTCTGGATCCTATTGACGTTTTCTACCATCCCACCTTAAGATTTTCCTTCTCTACACTTCTCCACAATTTTCTGCGACTTTTTTTCTCATGTGACATTTAGTCAGGCATATATATGAACACGCCGCCATTTCAAAGCGAGCGGTCGCGCCCTGCATCGAAAGGAAGCAGCAGGGGCGAGTACGCGGCTCATAACAGCGAGCGAAACGAACTGTATCAGCCAGCGCTTCCCTTCGGCCGCATCCGTTACCACCTCACATCACTCGCTTTGCGGGGGGGATGACAAATATGTTGGAGCGACGATCACCGATACGAGCAAAGAGATGAGTGAAAGAGTGAAGCTGAGAAGCGAACAGCGCGGCTCTGCACGTCTCTGTTGGAGCGACGATAGAAATCGTCATCGACTCACGCGACACCCCCNATGTGCCAATTAACGGCAATAGAGATTTCGCTCCTTCATATTAAATTCAAAACTACAGAACGAATTAACCATTTTTCATCAATCCATATTAATTTATAAATGAGTAATTCGAATATGCAACTGTCGGTTTGGTACTTGATCACGACTAAACTACGAAGCTGATCGTGATGTAAATTAGCCAGGAGGTATTTCAGATGTCCAGGATGGACAGACTCAAAACTTTATTTTTTTAAAGTGCCGAAAGAAAGATATAATATATTTTTAAAGATAAATGTCATGTAAGTCGGGGTAGGGAAAATGTCATATGCGCTTATGCTGTCTCAAGGATCGAGATAGGTAAGAACTTTGATATTTATTCAAAAAGTAAAATACTAAAACGTTAAAATCTATCTTCGATCAATCTAAAAATTAAAAAAATTACAATATAAGTTCCTTCCATGGGTGTTCATCATAGATTAAATAAAGTAAAAGATAGAAGAGTGTCGATATTTTTAAAATATGAAATAATATTATTAAGGGGCGTGGTGTTTTATTTTCATAAATTTAATGTAGCATAAGAACCTTGACACCGTTTTAAAATATGTGTGTTTCAAAATATAAATAGTATTGTTACATTTAATATAGTTCCATGAATAGTTCGTTAGTAGTCAAATAATTAGTAAAAGAACAACAAAAGTAATTATTAAAATTATAATATATTTTGTATTTTGAATTACTTTTTATGAAATAATAAAGATATTTCGTTAGTAAAATACTCAACAATAATTTTGTTCATGCCGAATTCATTAACTTCACTTTATTACCGCTTCTCCTTTTTGAGCGTCACCTACTGGCACAATTGCCACCATTAGTTCCCCAGTTGCATTTACGAAATCATTATATAATGGAAAAATTAACATTGTCGATTATAAAAATAACACTGTCGCCTTATTCACAGAATAGTACGTATTACACATTCAATATTTATAAACAGTAACATCTATTTTTTACTTTCTCATACACTTAGTATTGTAATCGTGAAAAAAAATTCGAATGTAAGATTCAGAGGGAAATATCCGTTTTGGCGATCACTGATTTTGAAAAAGTGGTTTTTGGCATAACGTACGTCGGTCTGTCGGTACTTCTGTGCGCAGCGATTCTGAGTAAACGCATAAATCAATTTATTTCGCATTTCTCATTTACGGTAGAATTTATTTGTTGTCGATGCCCGTTCTCTAATTTTTTTTGTTTTAAAACGAAGGGTAATTTACATGATGGTCGAAGTACTCTTTCGAATGTTTCTTGAAACAGCTCCAACGATTTTGCTTATATTAACTGTACGTAAAATACAGTTAATAAGCATTACATTCGCAAAGCCGTATTTAGCTTTAACTTTGGTGTAGACGCACCAAAAAATTCCTGTTTGCTACATTTACACATTACACTTCCGTTTCCAGAAGCTTGAATAATATGTAGCAGTGTAAATGGAACAAGCAGATGTAGAATACAGTTTGCGTTAACTCAAATGAAAGATAAAATAATGATAAAATACATAAGAGGACAACAAACGCACTGCTGATACGAAATACATCAATTTCTGTCAACAACGAAATTACAATTACGATATTTATAAGACGGATATGTCGCTATATGTTTTGAAATAATATTTTTAATACTTATTTTACTGTTGAATTTCAAATAAAGGACAGTATTAAATTTATCTTGCGACCTTGAGAATGAATAGAGCACTGGAAGACGACCAAAATACAGAGGATCCCACGCTAGAAATGACCCATTTACTAGAGAATTGTGTCATCTGTGCATCAGACGGAGAAACGTTTATGAGAAAGTATGTGCAATGGTTTGGCCCATGGTATTACAATGTAATTTTTTGGCGTCAAAAGGATGGACGGTGAACGCGTCTTCTATCTCGTATCTATCGACGGTTGACTCACTCTTGGAAAATCTTTTGGTGTGTGAACATCGTCGAAACATTTCGCAAAATGACAGACCTTGCGCCTACATGTGGCGATATACTTCCATATGCTCAAGTGCTGAAGTGCTATCCATATTGTGAAGATGCAATAAAATTTAACACAATTGCCTACTATTTGCATATTGAACGAGGGGACATGGACACGAGCCTATACATCTCACTAGAAGGACGTCGTGCACGGTACTGTAATTCACAGTCTCCAGACGAATTTATTGACTGCCAGCGGGCTAGTTCATTCTAATATTCAATATTGTGTCTAGGTAACGATTTATGTACATTTGCTTGCACCATACAGTCAATTCACATTCACGATCTGACATTGCAGACATGAAACAGTTGCAGACATAATTGGGCGTATTTGAGATATTTTAGCAATTTAAATATGTGCAATACAACACATTTTGAATTAGCGTTTTAAAACAGATGAAAAATGTAATAATGTATGATAACTATTACATCCTAATTACATGGTCAAGACTTTTCGTAGAAAGTACTGAATTGGGTCACTTATTGTATCATTGAGTGACGAGGTCTCAATAATTTATATCTTGACATATTTGTAAACTTATTGAGCTCGCTTGTATTATTAAATTCAACAAATATCTAACGTTATTTTACTATGATTAATTCTTTCAGATGAAATTGTGTAATTTTGTGCCCCGAGTTTTCATGTTTTTCAGTATTTAAAGTTTTTTTTCTTTTAGATTTTATTCTGCGTAATCTACTAACTGATTACATGGTGTGTCCCGGGATTTTTACTAGAACAATCTTTTTTTACACAAGTAATAGTAAAATCCGTTTATATTGAAGGATCAAAGTAATTTTACTTATTGATTTTTAAAAGTGTCCAAATTGAACTAATTCATAATAATACAAATTTAATACAAACCTTGATAGAGCACATCATTTAAAGTTTTACCTTCAGCAGCATGAATAAATAAGTCCTTGGATGAAACCATCCGTCAGAAAGCAACGCTAAGTTGTCTCTGAGAGAATCAAAACAAACTAAACGTAGTCAATTAGCGTAGCTCACCACTTCACTTTCAGTTAAAAGAACGCCAAGATTGTACTTGTACGGCATCACTGTTTATCAGTAAGGTCCGAAATCCATGCATTTAATCCGTCTCTTGATATTAAAATTTTCTACGTGACTCTACTTTCTCACTTTACCTATAGGATTTTTTGGAAGTGTACCCCCCCCCCATCTCCAGTGCCCAACACTGACTTATCATAGAAATTGTCTATTTTCATATCATGTTGAACGAACCTACTCGCCGGGAGCTGCACCGCGATCGTATTTTCGGTCCCGAGGCGAGAGACAACGGCGAAAGCGCTGTTGCGTCATTTCATTACAGCACTCGTGAAATCTAAACTACTGGTCGAAATGTTACAATTTAAAAATGTTTTTATCTGTGTTAAATTTACAAAAAATAATTATAACTTATATTTTTCATAACGCTTTTCCGATAACTTACGCTAATCCTTGGAGATATGTGCTGCCAGGATCTTTCTTGTAGAACTCTTTGAGGCGAACAATATTGCCACTTATAGTTGTCACCTATTTCTAACCGTTTTGGAAGTGTAAGCCAATATGGCGGATTTTTTCTTGATGTTGTTGAATTTTTTGCCAAAATCATTTTCTGTCCTTTTCATACATTAAGAAAAGGAAAGTTAGCATATGATCATCCTGGACATCTGAATTATCTCCTTGCCAAATTTTATCATGATCTGTTCAGTGGTTTTGTCGTGATCAGGATGTAAACAGACAGTTTCGCGTTACACATTTATATTTTAGAATATTAATTAGTAACTTCTATGCATAAATGTGTGTTAGATTTTCTAATGTTTAAATAAGCATACTTTTTCATATTGAACAACAATTAAATTTAAATGTATTTAGCTATCCTCGGAAAGGTTTGAGTTTTTTATGTCAAGCAACCAACAAACAATATAGTATCAATATGTCCAGTTGGGATCGGATTTAATGCTTAAAACTGTATAACTACCTACGAAATATTTAGAGATAAATACATACACACACATGTATATGTTATGTATATTTTTTTGTTTTATATGATGTGTAACAAAATATTTTTTCTATTTTTCTGTAATTATCAAAATAATATTTCTTGTCTAATTTTTACTTATAATAATAACTATTACGAATTTTTTTCTAGAATAACAATTTCATTATGCTTCTTGCAGTATATTAATAAACAGCTGATTCCTTGGTTATGATACCCTTACACCCAATTATAAATACTAAACGAAATCGTGCCAGGATTGCTTATGTATTAGAGGACTGAGAACAGTACGCATTGCTTAGGGGACGCTACGTGGTTCATGGTCGTTGTACGCGACCACATCCCATTCTCATAGATGACTCCTTATGATGACGGTGACGAGAGTGGCGATTGAATTAGGTGAATGATGATGAGCTTATGTTGTGGTGCGATAAAAGACATGGGAAGCAGGAGTGACGCTAGAAAGTCTTCCGTAAACCCACTTATAGTGGTCAATTGTGGCAATATCCGATGCCCCACAAACAAGGTAATTTTTCACGAACAGTCTGCATATATGTCAATAGATACTCCACAAGGAAAACGAGCGACTGAGCGAGGGCGTGAAAGCTACGCACCTCCAGTCACCGACCAAGGAAGCTAGTCACATCTGGCAAGGGTGCAGCGACCGACCCAAGACAAGCTGGGTCTTGTTCGCGAAAGGTTCACACAATAGAATTCGCAGGCAAAACAGGGGTGTGGGTGGGCGAGCCACCCACGTCATAAAAGTTAAGAACGTCAAAGAAACGCGCCGGCGAGCCGCACAAGTTGCAACTTGTTTTGAGAAAAACATTGGGAAAAAAGCGGTTGCCGATATTTTGAAATAGACTCGAGGTTTGGCGGATTGAAAAAGGCGCAATACTCGAAATCCCCAGTCGGAACTTAGGCACGAGTGGGGGGACAGTTAAGACATTGGAGTCTTCGATCACGTGTAAATTCAAAATTTTAGGATGTTGGAGTCGTAGGATGGGATGAGAGCATTTAAGGCATGGCAAATGGTTATTTCGACCATAATAATAATAATTATTATTATTATCATTTTTCAGAGATTTTCGTGTTATTTTTGAGATCATTTTTCAGCTCATTCTCTTGTTATTTTTTAGATCATTCTGAGCAGTTTTCAACCAAGTTTCGTCATGATCACTCTGAGCAATTTTCAGATCAGTTCTCTCAACCATTTTTAGCGATTTTCGCCAGATCATTTAGAGAAATTTTTCTGAGCATTATTCTCGGCATTTTAGCCCACTCAGATTTTTTGTGAGAATTATTTTCTCATCAGTTTTTCAAAAAAAATAATGCGGCATCACAAATTATTGCGTTTGTCGGGAGCGCCGAGCCAGATCGCTCGTGAGCAGAAATGGTGTAAAATCGAATGAACTTTCGGAGTTCGCGATCGTCTAGACGCCTGGGGGTCGAGCTGCGTGACGCCTGAGGACACTTTGGACACCGGAGGTCACCACGAACGGAGCTGGCGCGGGGTTCGCGCGACTGGAAACGCACCCTCTATTTTCCACCGTAGAGTTGATCACTCATCAAGGCAGGTATTTTCTTACGACGGTTGTGAATTGTCCAACCTACGTCGTAATGCGCATAGACGAGAAGAGGAAAGTAAACGCCGGAGGTCTAGAACTGAGGACGAGAACTTTGTGAGAAAGAGGCCAAATACCGGTAAAGATTTCCGCCTAATGATTTTGGACGTTGTAAATTAATGTAAATTCAGTGCTTTTTTAATGAAAAATTTTCTGGTTCTGTTCACAGAAACACGTTGATTTGTCTAAAACGTGTGTAATGTTGAGGCCGAAGTCGACAGGAAATGCAAAAAGTAGGAAGTGACGTGTGTTTTTTGGGGGTATGTATGGGTATCATGTTTTTGTTGTACAGTGTTTAATGAGTAAAATTAAAGAATTTAATTTGTAAAAAAATAGCGTTTTCCTGTAGTGGAACCACAGCATGGTCTTTCCCTTCGGTAAACAAACACGAGCCCTAAGAAATTGTGGAACCCTGAGATGGAGCTAGCCGAAGCGCCTAGGATATCAATTTTATCAGTTATTTAACATTTTATTCTTGGTTTTGTTGGCTACGATGGTATGGGGTTTACTTGATTCGCTTTGCTAGACATACCCGGCTTTGCTAGGAATTCGGTGCGGCGTTAGTTGCGCAACCACTGCGATCATGCTCTCTTATATCGTAGCGGCATCTTTTATACTTCCTCGGGATAATTTTCCCAAAACGAATGCTTGCTTCGGTAGATTAGCTTTACTACCCATCTTCTTCCATCAAAGAGTGCTTCCTTTTCTCAATTTTTATAAGTGTTAAATTTGATTTATGAAAAATTGTCATATGGAAAGCGCAGATTCTTCTTTTACAACATTCGGGTTCACAGATTTGTTTTTGAATACGCGGGTTAAGCGCGAAGATCGTCGGTTGCGCGTCGAACTACAGACGATGGCGGCCTTGACAGAGACTAGACTCAGTGGAACTACTCTATATAACGAGTAACCACATTATCTCATAAGGAGAATTGCAGGATGACGCTCCACGGGCATAAAGAGTACCACTAATCATTCCACCCTTTAAAGCCAGGGGTATTGTGGATACTCTGTTTGATCCCTCCTTACGCAGCGCTTGATGTCCATCCACAAACAACTAATGCCCGCCGAAAGATATGGTCCTCGCAGCATACCTGCCACGGTCCCAGCGTCTGCTTGTGTCAAATAAGGTAAGTTTAGCAACAGAATCGCAATTATTCCCACGACTAAGTTGTTCGAAGGTTTGACACTCCGTCTCCTCCGCATTGCTAGGCCTCTAAGTTAGTTTAGAATCAGTCGTGAGAATTTTCAAGACAACTGGTTCCAGGCTTTCGGTTCTTTTTAAATCTAAACATAGTCTTCACGACAGAAATATGACATCCAGGTGGAAAATATTTCTGGAAACACTGTGAATCCTCCAAATTACGCTACAGTATCTTAGAGTACAACTAAGTAAATACTAACATGTATTGAAACAATCCAATTGAATATCAATATGTAACGTTAGGTTAAACTTAAAAAAAAACATCTCTCACAAGACTCACAGCTCATATGGGAGAAATTTGCGTTGCACCGGATGTAATTTTAAAGAGGTTTCACCCTTGTTTTCATTACCATTTCCTGAAACATAACAAAATACCCAACAAATAGAATAATTTCTTGCAAATAACAAACAACATGCTACTTTAACAAATGTGTATTGTTTCAGAATTTTACAAAACAATGTAAACACAGAATATCACAAATGAATTTTCAACTTGAAAGTTCTTTCGTAGCACCAACATTTACCAGTATATAACACAGGCGGAAAGCCCTATGGCATAAATATTTCTTTCGTACGCAAACTTCAATCATCGTAGATTTCAGGACAAAATTACATGAAAATATGAATGCCAATATCTAAAAAGTGCAAACAAAAATACAAGCAATCAAGACTATGGATTTCTACAATAATCTGTAAACGTCTTTTTTGTATGATAATACTGATCAGAAAAAAAAGAAAAATAACTTCACAGTTTTTACTTTGAAGGAATGACAAAAAAATTGTTTTAGCCCCATAAAATTGAAATAGAAAAAGAGGGAGCTAGAATGAATGTCTCATATCCAAATATACCGTACTTCCATTAAAAAAAATACAATACTTAAAATTTTTCATTTAATAACACTTCTGTTAATAAATATATATATATATATATATANAAAGATAATACTTCTTCCTTTAATAACACTTTCCGTGAATAAATATATAATTTTTGATATTTTTAAATGTATGCTTTTTTTAAATGAAATTTTACATGTTCTAAATTCAGCCTTATTATTAATAAATCAACAATAGATCTTGATACGCAGACGTCACGCAGCCAAAGCCCATCGTTGGATGATCCTCCTGATCTCCGGCACTGGAGCCAAATCTGCGGCTGTCTCTCCATTGGCATCCCTTGTTTCACGCACTGCACCACCTTCAAGAAGAGTTCGTACCAAATATTCGTCAGTTCCTAGTGAAGCCTTGTGGAGCGCAGTTCGTCCTAGATTATCCACAGCACGTAATGGCGCTCGCAAAGTCAACAATTCTTTCACCATCCATGTTCTACCAGAGCCAGCAGCCACATGCAATGGTGTGCTTCCATCTAAGGAACGACAAGTCAAGGTGAAACCGTGCTTTACCAACCAACGCGTTGTCTTCATATTATTTGCTGACACGGAGTAATGTAAGGACGTCCAACCACGGTCATCCACTGCCTGGGAACAAACATTTCATGGTCCAGATTTAAGAAACAAGCATGGGTTTAGAAAAGTCAACATAAACATAAATCAGTAAAAGAAGAGTATAAAAGGATTACCGCCAATAAGAGAAAATTATAAGGGCTAATTAAAAAAAAATTAAAATAAAAGAGGAAAATTATCCAGTACGGTCTAATCAACTACATTGACCAATAACAATACAGGAAAGAATATCCACTGTAAACACATACACCATCCTGATCCAAACACTAGATGCTTAAAAATTGTCACGTACCTTTAAGTCAAATCCCAAATTTTCTAGCGTCTCTAAACATTCCGTCTGCCAAGCAGTTGCTGCAAAATGAACCACAGTTCGTCCATCACTGGCTCGAGTATTGATATCCGCTCCTGCTTCTGACAAAACTTTTAAACTTTCGTTCGATGATCGTGCGGCACAATGTATTGCCGTGGTGCCATCGAATGCTGAGCAATTTACATTCGCTCCAGCGTCCAATAATATCGTTAGTAACGTTGTGTTCTCATACGCCGCAGCTAGATGTAATGGTGTCCGGCCTTCGTCGTCCTGTGGATCTAAAAATGCTCCCAATCCTAATAGAGGCTCGACAACTTCATCGTAGTATGCTTGTACAGCATTATGTAACGGGGTGAATCCGTCATTTGCCTTGGCATTCACATCCAGCCCAAGTTCTACCAAAAATCGTAAATGTTCAGTACAGTTTCCTCGAGATGACGCAGCTTCATGCAACAGTGTCTCACCGGTACCATTTCTGAACGAAACGTCTGCGCCGGCGGCAATCATAGACTTGATGGTATCAAGATCATGGTTCGTGACAGCAGTTCCTAGAGGAGTGTGACCATCCTCGTTCGTCAGATTCACATTTGCTCCATGCTGAAGCAAGAGTTTTACGCACTGAGCATATTCCGGCTTGAAAAGTTTATGGTGGCTGTATATTCCGTAGGGGAGATACAAACTTGTCTTGACACGAGAAGCGAGTAACAATGGAGTATCGTCGTACATCCCAGGAGCATCCACATTTGCCCCGTGATCCAACAACACACGCACACAGTCCACGAAACCATTGCCTATCGCATGATGCAAAGCCGTCCAGCAATTTTCGTCTGTTTCCTCGATAGAGGCACCACCATCTAATAGTGAAACTACACAGTCTTTGTGGCCAAAGTACGCTGCAAGATGGAGTGCTTGAACGCCTTGAGTCTTGGCATTGATATCCGCCCCGGAAGTTAGAAGGGCAGTAATACACTCCGCATGTCCATAGGCGGCCGCAAGATGTAGCGCACAGACGCCTTCAGAAATCCAAGATGCAGTCGCGTCAGCAGGTACACCGGCAGCCAAAAGAGCGCGTACGGAATTTACACGACCAACCTGCGGAATAAAAATATGAATTGTGACTTACCACGAGAGTTATTGGCTGTGCGCTTTACAAATGCCACGAACAAAAGGTAGTAGGGTAAAACTCAGGCTCAAAAAATTTCACGACATGAATAAAAATAATAATACACTGATGCTGAAAAAGAGCAGTACTTCGTAAACCCACGTGGATGACAAACTAATCAACTCTCCGGTAGCAAGCAAGGGACCATTTCATCAGGATTCCTATGAGAGATGTCAATTTAACATTTTAGTATACTCGAAAGATAGTAAAAAATATTATTTACGAGATTTAATATCAAAAGAATCTCTACAAATTTGTATTAAATACAACACAAACAATTATTTCAATGTACGTATTATAGTTAAATTTTTAAATTATTCGGAGAGATGTGTATAAATCGTAACTATGTTAATACATCTGTTCATATTGATCATTTTAATAATATTAAAATGTCCGCCGCCTTTAGGCAACAGCCTAGAAAAGCTGTTCATAAAGTCCGACTCTACGTGAAGGAAAACTGGAGGGAAACCCCGGCACGACGGGGCTAATTGATTAATGTACAGAAACTTGCCAATATTGATAACAAAGTCATTTTAACCTTTATAAAAATCAATTAATTTTTTACATTGTGGAAGTAATGGTGAAGTTGGTAGCTTTTACCCGCACATTTTAAGACATCTTTTATGTCCTTGGGGAAGGGTTTATATAGAACGATTCCGGAATGATATACCTTGTTTCTCGGAAAGTTTGGTTCCTATTGAGAGTATTATGGTCGTTTTGTATGGAGTTTCTTATTGATCAAGTTTACCTCTTTAACAATTCCGTCTCAGCAAACACGACCATTTATTCAATATACATGCAGGGATAAGTTAAACTATTAATTTCGCTGGAGCGAGGTATAGAGTTCCAAGGGTGAAACTTACAACATTCATGGGTGTGGAGAATAATCTCTATAGGCATGGAAGGGACGACGCCAAATGTTTAATTTGATTTTTACTGTTTGCATTTTTATATTGTAACAATTACACCAGAGACAAAGGTTTACCACCACCACGAACCACAGAAAGTTTGGTTATGTTTACTTACTTATCCGAGACAGACTTTTGTCCCAGGGATACTTCATACTTTAACACAGGGAAAATACAAAAAAGTCAACAACTGTTGTAGCCTATGTTTCTAAATCCGTAATAGTTACTACGAAGCAATTTAGCGGGAATCCATGAGTTATGAACCCATACGTGGGTCAGTCATAAAATGAAATCAGGACTGTAAATTAAATATGAAATCAGAGAAATAAATTAAAATATGTCAGAAAAATTTGTAATATTTTGAAGTAGATAGAATATATAGTATATCAAAACTAAATTCATAATTACAAAAACTATGAGGTCCTTTGAAATGCTCAGTGAATGAAATTTAATTTTCAATTTTATAAAGCACTGTATTGAAAAATGAAATGACAAGTTTCAAAAGTTGCTTCCCCCCTCTATGTTTTAGTTAATTCGAACACTAAATTTAAGCACGACGAAATATACAGACTAAAATTAATGATTAGATCTAGACGATTCCAAATATAGTGCTGATTGATATATGATTACATAGAGCTTTAGTCCATTGTACGTCACATGTATCTGAGAATTATCGTACTTTAAATCGCATGTTACATTTCCCACCAGTTTCCAACGTTACTTCGCACATTTCCCGACGCGGGTGCGAGCGAAAATATAGTCCATATCTCCGTTTTTTTCATATATGCACAGCGAATCGTCCAGAAACTAAACGTGATGTTTCAGATTGAAATTTTGCAATAACAAATTTTTTTGGTACTTATATAATTTTGGGGTATTGAATATGAAACTAAAGTTTGTCGACAATTGTTTTCATGGGAAACGATATTTCACAATATCCAAAATTTTTCCCTTTTGCTCAGTATTTTTCGACGCTTTGCTGACTCAAACTATGAAAACTAATGTTACAAATTTCGTCCTTCATAGATTTTTCTGTTCAATTTTTTGTAATTGGAACAATAAGCAAAATTAAGCGAAAAAACGAAAATTGTGTTAGTTCCATCGCTCATCACATCACCGACGCACCTTCCGTTCTCTCGCTTCTATTTCAGGGCACACCCTTATGTTGATACTTTCGTTCATTTTTAAAAATTGTTACTAATTGTGTTGATTTTGAGTTAATTATTAATTGTTAAACGTCACGTGTACTCTCTAATGGTGCCTACGCAGTCCTTCAGGCATCCATAGACGGCGCTCGCAGTACATGCCAATCGATAGCCCGAAAACTCGAAAGGTGGAAGTAAAGGGAAATTGTGACCAAATCGTAAAAGCAAAAGCAAACAAAGGCCATGAAGAACTGGTTTTTCATCACATAACCTAGAAGTGAAATGAAAATCAAAGAATTCAGAGATTAGCTTCGTGCTTTGTTTATTAAGCGATGTGTGTGTGTGTGTGTGAAATTTCCTTCTTCTGCCTTCATATTCAAAATATTCGTACATATTTAAAAGATGAGAGTGAAAATAAGTATTTCACAGGTTTTTTCGTGATATTTAACTACAAGAATTAACAAATCTGAAAATTCAATGCTTCAAAAGAAGAAGTATGTAGAAAAAAAATCATGTGTGTTTGGAAATTATATAAGTACCTCAGGTAACGGTGAAAAATAAGAAATATCACTGAATAAATAATCCGAGGTTTGATTTGTGTCTTTTTAAAAATTATTTGCTGACCTTGACAGCGGCAAAGAGAGCTAGCGATCCTCCACCAAAATTGCGGAAGAATTGAGAAGCTCCGTTTACAATGGCGACAGCCGTGTCTGCGCTCTTAACGTGTTTCACCGCTCCAAGCAGGGCACGCTGTGACCATTTCTGCGCGCGCAACAACTCTTCCAGTCGCTCAGCATCATCACGCAGCACCATTTTGCGCAACAGTTTGTCTGTTGCCCAAGTCTGGCGTTTACGCTACATTGAATGACAAAGGATAGAATTTAATTAAAACAGTGTTTATCACAGGCATGGTCAACGTAGGGGGAAG
>NNCF01127993.1:38563-55100 GCA_002313205.1 Laupala kohalensis
GCATAAGCGGTGTACAAATAACGCGAAACTGCTATGAGTAACGAGCTCATAATCAATGTGTCCTTACCCCAACCAATGGTTACTTTCGGGAGACAGTGGCATTTTGCTGCATCCTAAAGCTTGAAAATATCTATTAACTTGAAAATATCAAGTTAATGACCAACATAATATAAAATAATAATAAATATTCATTTCTCTTCTAAACTCAGGATGAAGTGTAAAAAAACAAATTCATGGAAATAAGGGGCAAAATTCCTGTGTATAATTTAGAGCATCAGTCACAATTTCGAGACCAGGAATATTATTTTCGTCAAATATATTGATATTTTAAACAGAGTTTCCCATGTATGAAACTTACAATCACTTAACTCTCTAAGAAACAATATTAAATTTCTAGAATACACAAAATAGTGAGGAATTTACCTTTTTCCCTGGGCGAGTGTTAGTTTCTGTCTCTTCGTCCCAAATGTCGCTGTGAGCCAAAATTTCAAAACCTTTCATTATACTGATAATGTAAACAGGGTATATTATATGTTCTTCTCTTTAATATATTCCGTTCACAGAGTGAAAAGACGATGCTCCTGACGGGTGCCTCCAGCGACTTTCGCCGATTGTATCCAACTGCTGACGATAAACGTAAACCACGGCCAGACCATGACAGTGACTCACGACGCTGCTAGCGATCCCAGCGGATGGTCGATGTACAATGACATAGTGTGACGTCAGAGACGCAGGATTCGACACGTCACCGTAGCTGCACATGATAATAAGATAATGCTATTATTATGTGGCGAGGTTCGGGCCGTCTGGCCCGCTCGCCCGCCTGACCTCTAAATACTACACACATAACACTTATAATAATAAACACTAAGCGATAACTTAATATCTGCAAATACAGTTATATAAATCTAAAAACGTTAATTACCAATACAATAATGTACAAATATTGAAATTAAAATTTCAAAGAGAAAAACATTTTGATATAAAGATAGACAGAACAACGCCAATATATTAACACCGAAATCTATTAAATTTTTAATCTTAATAATATTTTAATCTTATTTGTATGAAAGATTTTTCATGAAAAACACAAAACGTTTAAAACGCAAGAAAAACATGATTATATAAATAAAAACTGAAATAACACTTTTGAAAATTAATTGTTAAAGAATTGATATTAAAAGGAAATGTAGCTTACCCAATACAAATCATTAACGATTTCATTTTACAGATTTCTAATTTGACTTTACATTACTTTTTATAATTTTTTGTTTAATATTACTTTAGTGCACACTTCTCTTTTATACTACTATTGAAGGAAATTTTTCAAAGGTGTTTGAAGTTTTAAACGAATTACTGTTCCAAATATATGGAGGAAGATCTTACTGTGGCTACAGTACAAAATTTACTTAGAAAAGTTTTACGACATATTGGGATGCTGAATACTTTTTGTTATTGAAATCTAATAGAGTTTATTATTTTAACGTAATCTGTGAAGTATGATGGAGAACCGGTATTTGATAATTCAGCAGAAAAAAACAAACAAAGACAAAGAAACGTTAATTTGAAAATTTTAATAGAATCATGATATCTCAAAATATGATCATACTTTTTAAATGATATACGAAACGAATACAGGCATTTTCGACGGTATGAAGTGTTTCAACTAATGATTTATTTTTATTATTCCAGATCATAGTAGTGTAATCCAGATGGGGAAATAGCATAGCTTTCATTAAAGTTCTTTGGTTTTTACTGGTAGACATTTTCCCACACATTTTGGTGAATGCATAATAGTGTAAACTTTCCGGCATACATTTCGAACATACGGTTCCCAGTTACAATAAATCGTCCATAATTACTCCGAGATTTTTTACTTGCGACGATTTGTGTAGTATATTGTTATCAACGACAGCATTTGGTAAAGTCGTATTCTTTAGAAGTTTGTGAGCGTTCATCTCACATACATGTGTAAATAATCAGCGTACAACTGATATCTACAATTCGATAATACTTGAATGAGGTCATTTACATATATTAAGAAGAAAAAGGAATCCAATACAGATCCTTGAAGGACACCTCTTGCAATAGGATATAGTGAAGATTTTTTATCATCTGCTACTACAATTTGATGTATATTTTCAAAATATTTCGTTATCGAAGAAAGGGTGGCTTCGGAGACGCCCAGTTTTCTGCACTTCTCTAGCAGTACAATCTACGGAATCAAAAGTTTTACTAAAATCGAATAGAGTGAGATCTGAAACGCAGCCATCATTGATAACTTTTCTCATATCTTCTGTTACCTTAGAAGAGGTGTTGGAGTACGCCTACCTTTTCTAAACCCTGAAAGTAAATTGTGAAAAATGCTGTTTCTAGTTAGAAAATTTTCAATTTGCTTAAGTACTATATTTTCTAATATATTTGACATACTAATGTGACGAGAAACATTTCGGCAAAGAGCTTTCTCCAATGTTGGGAGCGGGCGAATACGTGCCATTTCCCATAGCCGAGGAAAAGTCGTAGACAACCAGAAGCAGGTAAGAGTTTCTCAAATAATGCCAACCCACTGAAATACTGCTCCACGTCGTCGCATTAGTGGTACAACTGCGTTCGAAGGTCATCGATCAGATTCTCTTGTTCCTCGAGCGTCACGTCGTAGTTCTTCACTGACGCAGCGATCTTCACATCCATCGCCTCCGAAACCGCGTCCTCAATCCTCTGCATAAACGCTTCGGAGTTAAGAACCGTCTCAATCTGCGAACTAATGTCACACACCTTAGAATTTTTCGCAGCCATGTAAAGAAGGAAACGGGAGGGAAAAAATAAAGTAACGACAACAAATCGAATATCAAAACAAGAGGAGGTAGAAATAAAAACTAGCAGATTAAGATTTCAATTAATTAAATGTACAAGTGAAATACAAATAATAACAAACCAATCCTAATGTGGTGGTTAGAAGTAAAGTTCTCAGCGCACACCTAAATACCACAAACCCAACCCAACGAAGAGCAGCACTCGACTGAATATAGGAATATTAACTCATTTTATTATTTTAATTTAACTTACACGTGGCAGTAGTTAGACTAAAAATTCATATTGTAATTATATTTAGAGAAATACAATTATTTTATTATTGAATATTATTAATTATTAAAACTAGTTTCAATAGATACAAATGTAATGTTTTTTATTATGTTACTTTTATTTCAGTCAACTACGTTTAAATCTATAATTATACTACTGCAGTGCAAATTGCATGTAATTGTATGACGTCGTTTTTCTCGTCTGGCAACGTGGGTCACATTCTGCATCACTGTTCCAATGACTTTCCAGCAAAAAATTGTACGCCATATATCAGGATTGCCACGGAGCAATTCTTGTATTATGAGGTAGAATTTCTTTTTTAAGAACTGTTAAGGTTTAGTAAATTGTCCCAGCAACCTGTTAGCAATATTATCTGTCATACTTGCAGCATGAAACTTAAAAAGTGTACCCTGAATTGTAAAAGGTACACCAAAACATTTTTTATATTCATTACTAGGAAGCATGATCTCTTGACGTTTTTTAAATGTCTACACAAGAAAACTTTCATTTACTTGTGCTCTTCATAAATAAGGAGTTCAATATTAATCTTAAAAAAAAAATGTTGAAGAAAATGCGTATGATATTCAAAATCAAATACTGAGAAAATAAAAGTATAAACGGAATAAATATTTAACATGTAAAGTATATTTTCTAGATTTAATGGTATCGTGATATAACGTAAAGTCTGAATTTGACCTGTAAGGACACATCAAAACTTGGCTAATGCAAAACCAAGGATGCAGGGTAGCTATTATGCCATACAAATATTTCGTTAATATTAATTATAATAATTAATTCCTACACGAATTATTAATTGAATTTGTAATTATTTACACAATTCGTTTGTTCAGAAAATCTATCAAACTGATAAGATATTTCACAATGGCAATACTTCAATTAGGTAAGTGTACTTGTGATGTATTTTAGTCTTTCAACGCATTAAAATTATTCATAATTACCGTTGGGGAATTCATTTGTGTGTTGTATATGGGACGGAGGAAGTTGGACAGATTACAACAAGTTATACAATTAAAGTAAAAATTAAGTTTACCCTCATCTTGGCCCGGGGTTTCCTCCGGGTAATGTGGGATTTTCCGTGGGCGGGAATGTCATGTAAAACTTTTGTTATTATATATCTCGAATTTTCACTGCACAATATATCTACGATTTAATTTTGAATCATAAATGGATATCTTTGCGTTTTATGAAATATTTTTATAAAAGTATTTAATTCGCCATTGCCCTTGTGCCCTTGATCGGAATTGATGGGATGGTCCCTTGCTTGTTTCCGGAGAGTAAATTAGTTTATTATCCCCCACGTGCTCATATGCAGTTTGCTATAAAGTTTATATATTGATTTATAAGTTTATTTCGCTGATCGGTAATAATACAATGTTCATAATACAAAAGCATATACTAGTAAACGATAGCGCGTGTCGCCGAGTTTAAGGGAGATGTCCAATGTTCCAAAGCCGATTTTACCGTATTCCAATGTAGTCTTGTAAGGAGTCAACACATGTTTACAGGCAAGGTGGTCAACACATATTTATAAGTAAGTACGACTAATAGTAATTTTTAAAAAATTAGAAATAAAATATGGAAGTGCCGTAGTTACTGAAGAAGAATAGAGAAATTCCATGATTCCCCCACGCAACCTAAAACCACTTTTTTGTGTTAAACCTAATTTTTAACACTAAAATCAACCTTGATCAGTTTACTTACGAAGTTATCGAATGCGAGTGTTTTTTTTTTTTGCTTCAGTGTAAAACAGCGCATAGAGTAGACAAATTCCGTGACCTTGAGTCAGCATCCTACGGAAAAACCACAGGCAGAAGTGTCCACGGCGTGTTAATACATCTTTGCAAACCAATACATTCTTGCGTCATCAAGCAAATGATTTACGTTTTGCGGGTAACACTGCTACTACTGCGACACTTATTTAATTGCTTGTTGGAGTAAAATATCCGTACTTCTTTTTATTTTTAATTAGACGCCATAAATAAGAAAAAAAAATTTAGGTTCAGTTGTGATTTGGCTGATAATATGTGAGATTAACGCTATGAGATATTGAATGACGTTCATGTTTATTCCCTTTTTATTTCACTTTACACTTTTTTTTTAGTATTTGGGGTGGGGGTTGCCACGTTACTGAAAGTGGCGTTTTATCCCACCATATCCCATCAAGGCCAAATGCACCAGTGGTGCACCCACATGGGAAGGAAGGGGGCGCGTTAATTGGACTGATACCTCTCCCTCCCCTCCAAATATCAATTTCAGAATTATTCTGTTTAAAAAAATAGCTCAATTAATTCAAGTACTCATAATAATAATAATAATAATAATAATAATAATAGACATTCTCTTGTATGAATTGTTTGGGTTTGGAACCATTAGCTTACACTCATAGCAACATAGAAATTTCACTTCCATCTTCACATCAAATCTAATCACCTAATCTTATCATCTAATCTTATCATATTATACGCACTGTCATTACCATAATATTCTCTGCTTATACATTTATTATATAGCAAGACTGCACGTGAAACTGTTTGCATCGCCGTAAATATTCACTCCTACAACGTCAAAGTCAAAAACTTTTTGAAATATCAAATCATCAGGGATGGGATATGGCAAGATCTTGCTGTGCGAAGAAAACAAAACGGTTTATATCTATTTATCTGCGACTTGATAGTTTAAATTTCATCAACAAATTTATATCATTTCAAGCCGGAGAATTTAAATAGATATTTCTTCATTTTTTAAAAAGTATTTTTAATATTAACTACAATAACATGTTTTATATTGTAACATATGACAGGTTTGTTCCAAACACAATGTTCTATTTTCTGTCACCAGACATGCCACCTCCCTCCCGGAGATCTCAGTCCCACCCCAAAATAAAATCCTCGATCTGCCTCTGACCATCCTAGTTCAATATAAATATGTCATGTTAGGTTCAATTGGTTAAAAACTCATATCTCACTTATAAGAGTTTCTGCTAATAAAATAAAACTTTCCATTCCCCTGGGTGTTTATAAATGGGGTTCCACTATAGTCCATTATAATAAATACTTCAGCAGATAAAATGTCTCTTGTGTACTTTACCATTTCCTCAAACATAACAATACACCCAACAAATAGAACAATGTTTTGCATATAACAAACGCAAGGCTACTTCGGTAAATATTTATTGTATCAGTATTGTACAAAAAAAGTTTACACTAAATATCACAAATAAATATTCAATTTCACAGTCCTTTCATAGCACCAACATTAATATCACAAATGCAGGAAGACTTATGGGCGAAATTAATCTGTGGGGGGAAAAAAATTCTCGCATCATGGGTTTCATGACAAAAAACATGGAAGTATGCCAATGTGTTAATAATGAAAAAAAAAATCAAGACTATAGAATGCTACTAAGTTCTGTGATCATTTCCATTGCATGATAATATTGATCAGAAATGTGAGAATTGAAAAATAACTGTAAATAGTTTTTACTTCATAGGAAAGATGAAAAAAATACTTTCCTCTCTGAAATTAAAATAGAAAAGGAAGGTGCGAGAATGAATGCCACACATCCAAATTTATCGAACTTCCATTTAAAAAGATAATGCTTCTCTACGTAATCTTACTTTCCGTCAATAAATATAGATTTTTACATTATTTTTATAAGCATTCTATTATTTTTCATGATTGCATAGTTGTTCTCCATTTAGTCTTGTTTTTCATGAATAAATAATAGATCTTGATACGCAGACGTCATGCAGCCAATGCCCAAAGTTGGAGGATTCTCCTGATCTCCGGCAGTACAGCCAAATCTGCGGCTGTCTCTCCATTGGCATCCCTTGTTTCACGCACTGCACCCCACGAAAGCAGAGTTCGAACCATTTCTTCGTCAGTTCCTAATGAAGCCTTGTGGAGAGCTGTTCGTCCTAAATTATCCACTGCATGCAAAGGCGCTCGATGAGCCAACAGGTCTTCCACAATCCACGTGCTGCCATCTCCTACAACCAAGTGTAATGGCGTGCTTCCGTCAAAAGAGCGACAACTCAATGTGAAACCATTATTAAGCAACCAACACATGTTCTCCATTAGGCCGGCTGATACTGCGTAATGTAAGGACGTCCAGCCGCCCTCGTCCACCACCTGAGGATAAACACATTTCATTTACTTAAAACTCCCTTACTAATAGCAAATGTACGTAATTCTGAATAGCTACTTTAACTACATATCCGTCTTCTTCCACAAAGAATTTACAAAATAAAACAACCTTTTCCCTTTCACTTTATCATAATACTAACAGAGTTGTAGAGTTAGACAGTTCTGTCCAATTGTTCTACCAAACCGCTTATAATGAGCTACAGTGCAAAATGAAAATTGTTTTATTTTCATTATATGTTCCCATACAAAGCAAGCAAAAAGATTAATCATGGTACGTCGAATGAAAATGGGAGACGGGACCGGGATTCGAACCCGGGACCTTGAGCTCTACAAGCTCATGCGCCTACCAACTGCGCCATCCCGTTCGCCTCCCGGGCCCGTCTACCATTCTCATTCAACTTGTGAAACCCAAAGACCTCTGAGGTGGTCTCGTAGAGACTAGATTCCTCATCTGAGGCGACTCCCTTAGGAAGTACTTGATTTGGGTATTATTTTCCATTTCTGGTTCACAAACATAGAAATCTCTTAGATTACGGTGAACCTCACCGCCAGGTAACAGATTAATCATGTTACGTCGAATGAAAATGGGAGACGGGACCGGGAGGCGCATGAGCGCGTAGAGCTCAAGGTCCCGGGTTCGAATCCCGGTCCCGTCTCTCATTTTCATTCGACGTAACATGATTAATCTGTTACCTGGCGGTGAGGTTCACCGTAATCTAGGAGATTTCTAAGCAAAAAGACAAAGAAATTAATTAGATTATTAATACAATTATTTTGAGGAATTATATAGAAACGAAGTTGAAACCAAGAAAATGCTTTCTTCCAAAAATAAAAATAAAATAAACAACAATCTAGATAGAGTGTATTGGAATAGGAGGACAAAAGATAATATGCAGACTAAAGCAGCAAAATCAGCTTAAATATTTTCTGTAGAAGGAAAAAATGAAGAGTGGGACAGGATTCGAGAGTCAAGGGCAATTCCAGAAGAGTAAATGTGAACGATTCAGCAAAAACACAATGTAGTAATACAAAAATATATTTGCGTTCAAGAAAGACAAGTTTATAAGAGTTCAAGCACAAATAGAACTAATAAGAAAGGACAAATAATTAATTCAATAGGAGGTATTTGTCAATCAAAAAGATCGGTGAGAAAACAGGCTTCTACTAGCCTGGTCCTCCACACACACCCCTAATCCAAAGGTTAGTAGGCATTGGCATAAACAAGGGGAGCGCGGAGGTGTAGTTGCCACCCATGCCCCTAAATAATAATAGTGCAAGTAAAAAAATAAAACAGACATGGTGTGCGATGTCAGTGTGCGATTCAATTTCAAAAATTTGAAACGATTTGATAAAATTGTTTAATCTCCATTATGTGTACTGTAAAGAAGAGACAGGTAAAGCAGCGTTAGTCGAGTGTATGCGTTATGGAATTTTTGAAAAATCGCTCACATTATCATTCCTCCCGAGGTCAAAAATGAAAAGAATACACGAGTTCTGAGCTACACGTAATTTACGTTTTAGTTTTTCCATCCAGTCCGTGAAAACGAATTCACAGTAATCAAAGACAGTGACAAGGGACGCAACACCCATTTCTTCTCCTGTTCGTAAAAGGTCGCGTAGCCGTTTTAAGGAGTATATGGTGGAGTAAACTTTCTGACGAGTTTTGTCTATTTGGATTTGCCAACGTCACGAGCTTTTGATACAGATTCATGGATTTTTCTCGTGACTGCAGCAAGCTAGAGGATTTTTATTAACTGATATACTGGGTAGAATGCAATTTGAAAGATTACTGAGGTATTTATTTGAACAAAGCAATTAGCATCGTGATTTAGAGGGTTTCAACAAGAGACCAATAGATGTTATCCACTCAGTGAGTGAGGTATGATCTTTGTTAAGTTTTTGCGCAATTGTTGTTCTGTTAGACGGTTTCCCGTAAATGTAAATTTGAAGATCGTCGGAGTACAATTGAAATTTGCTATGTTTAAGAGATTTGTTGACGTCATTAACGTAAATTCTTAGTGCAAGGGAACCGAGGACACTTCCTTGCCAACACTGTGTACCGTTTGAAGGAAAGATTATGTATTTTCAGATACTACATATTGCTTTCGTCCGGTTACGTATTCCGAAAACCATTTTGCTGTAGGCCAAGTAAAACCTGAAGACTTATTTTTGCAAGCAAAATATCATGATCAACTGTATGATATGCCTCTTTAAAATAAAGAACAAGAATAGTTACGTTTCCCGCGGCAATCAAATTTCGAGCATCTTCTATAACATTTTAAACGACAATCGCCGTTCTTCTACCTGAACGAAAACCGGATTGACATTCACTAATCATATTTTTGTGACTGATGTAGTCCTCCACTTCAAACGGAAAGACTTTTACCAATATTTAACAGAGTGGATAGAATTCTGATCGGTTGAAACTTATTTGGTTTCGAGGGATGCGATATGTTGGCTGGAGTGTAAATCAAGGCAGTTTTTCATGCTGTAGGGAAGCAACCACTGGACATTCAATAATGGACAATATTCTTTATAGGTGCAACACAGAAGTAACAACATAAAATTAAGTGTTAAGCGTTCAATTTATCTGAAACTGTCGGATTTGACTGTGAACTCATTATGATAAACCATACATCTGTGAGTGACGTTAAATAAAAAAATGATTATCTGAGTAATTCTCATAGTTATGTAATTACCTAAACACTTCTAGCTTAAGAGATTCATTGAAGCACGATGTTTGGCCTACGATATAATAGGGGTTAGTATCAAACTTACTGAAAAGAGATGTATCTACTTCGCCCCTTATTAGGTCAAGAGCTAAAACCCTTTGGCAAAAAACCTTGCTACGTTCTTGCTAGAAGGCCAAGCTATTTTGTCACTCACCTGTAAGTCAATCTCCAAATCTCGTAGCGTCTCCAAACATTCTGTCTGGGAAGCAGTTGCTGCAAAATGGACCACAGTCCGTCCATTACTGGTTCGGGCATTTATATCCGCTCCAGCTTCCAACAAAACTTTTAAACTTGTGTGCGATGATTCAGCAGCACAATGTATTGCCGTGGTACCATTGAACGCTGGGCAATTCACATTCGCTCCAGCTTCCAATAACATTGTTAGTATCGTTGTGTTCACATAATCCGCAGCATAATGCAATGGCGTGTAGCCATGATAATCTTGAGCATTTACATCTGCTCCTAATCGTAATAGAGTCTTAACAATGTCACCGTAGTACATTTGTACAGCACTATGCAAGGGAGTGATACCGTCATTTCTCTTTGCATTCACATCTAGTCCGAGTTCCACAAAGAATGGCAAGTATTCTACCTTGCTTTCTTCAGACGATAATGCTTCATGTAGTAATGTTTCACCAATACTATTTTTGTAACAAATTTCAGCACCGGCGGCAACCAGGGCCATCATGATTTCAAGAGAATTGTTCCTGAATGCGGCTGCTAGAGGTGTACATCCTCCGTCATCGGCTAGATTGACATTAGCTCCCCGTAGGATCAGGATTTCCACACATTGGTTGTATTCCGGCTCATATTTAGCGGAGTGACTGTATATTCCATGGGGGAGATACACACTAGTGTAGCTACAAGAGGCGAGCATCAGCGCAGTATCACCAAACCTCCCGGGAGCGTCCACATGTGCCCCGTGGTCCAGTAACACCCGCACACAGTCTACGAAACCATTCCCTGTCGCATGATGCAAAGCCCTCCAACCATCTTCATCTGTTTCCTCGATAGAGGCACCACCATCCAGTAGCGAAACTACACTGTCTTTGTGGCCAAAATGTGCCGCAAGATGGAGTGCTTGAACGCCTTGAGTCATGGCACTGATATCCGCCCCGGATGTCAGAAGCGCAGTAATGGACTCCGCATGTCCATAAGCGGCCGCAAGATGTAGTGCACAGACACCTTCCGTATTCCAAGATGGAGTCGCGTCAACACGTACACCGGCGGCCAAAAGAGCGCGTACGGAATTTACACGACCAACCTGTGCAATAAGAATCTGAATTGTGACTTACCACGAGAATTATTCGTTGTGCGTTTTACTGACGCCTCTTGACTATTAGTAGTAAAGTCAGCAACACGTAAACACTACTAAATTTTTCTTGATCAGTTATATTTTGTATGTGCGTATTTTGTTTCGGCCAACTAAGGACCACGATGGCGAGTGTTAGTAAGGCTACGTTTTTGAGTGAGTTTACTCAATAGACACATCGTGAATTTTACCGAGATCGGAGGAACGGCGTCAAAGATAGAACCCAGATTGCTGTATCCGAGTATTACAACTGCGGTTGTTAACCGCAGAGGGTGAACTTTTCATACATCACCGTTATTTAAACTGACATGGAAATGAAAAGCTACAAATTTTATCTTGGCCCACCTGGAAATTGAACGCGTGATGACTTGGTGACGACCGATCACGCTGACACCGTAGCCACGGAGGGGTATCAATTATATATGTTAATAATATTTTGCCTCTTACAGAATGTTAACTTTCCGCCACCATATGGAAAACAGTTTATTAATATAAAAAATGGCGCTCGCGCTTCTCTATCTCTCCAGTACTCGAAAAAAGTGGTTTTCTGTTTCTAAATGCCTGTTGATTTATAAAACTACATTTTGACATGAACAGTTTCCAGATCACCTTGAAAATTTGTCATTTTGATGCATCAATACATAACTTGATATACTATAAACATATATGCTGTAATCCAACTTGAAAGGAATGCACGGCACCAACACGGCATTGTCGTGATTTCTGAAGAAAAAGAGTAAAGAAATTCCATGATCACTTTCCCCACAGAACATAATGTCATACTTTTTTATATTGAGCCTAATTTTTAGCAGTGGATTGATCCATGTTGCCAACCTATGTTCTTTGAGATAAATGGTGTGAGTAAAATCTAGTGTGGGGGTGGATTTAATTCCTTAATTCGGATGGGATTTAACAATGATCGGAATCCATGGGGGAGTGATGTGACGTGTCTAGAGAGCTAATATAAACTCTCTTCCCCAAATGTCATCCTCACCTTCCCGTAGCAGGTCCTGTTAGCACTAACGAGGCCGTGGCGTCTGGGTATGAGCGGGATAACCCTTCAACCAGTCTACTCTCAGGTCTAGAAAGTCTAATAATAAGAACAGACTGTTATATATAATAATTATATTAAGAAAATGAAAATTATATTTTTCCTCGGAACGTTATGTACGGTCGGCTCTCAGACTGTTTAATCGGACAATGCTAATAATGTGAAAATAAAAGAACTTAAATTAGTTCCATTGGTGAGATTCGATTTTCCTGTATTCTATTATTTGCTCACCTTGACAGCGGCGAAGAGAGCTTCCGCTCCTCCACCATTGTGGAAGAATTCAGGAGCTCCGTTCGCAATGGCGACAGCCGTGTCTGCGCTCTTAACGCGTTTCAGCACTCCGAGCAGGGCACGCTGTGACCACTTCTGCGCGCGAAGCAACTCTTCCAGGTGCTCAGCATCGCCACGCAGCACCACTTTGCGCAGCTGCTTTTCCGTTGCCCATGTCTGGCGTTTCGGCTACATTGAATGTCAAATATTATTACATAATTAAGATAGTGAATATCAAGGGCGTAGCCACTGACGGATCTATGGGGTTGGGGGGGGGGGTATAGCGGAAGAAATGCAATTCAATACTAAGAGGGGGGGGTTATGGGGGTTCCCCCATTTGACCTGAACTCTCAAGAGATAAAGGCATACTTTGTAAAACTCTCACCAGATAATTTGCACACTAAATTTACTTGTTAGTAGCAAAAGTAATACAAATTTGAAATATAATATACATGCACTGCTTGAAGTGACTCGAAAAACTTTTTGTGTTCTATACAGGCTAATCTCTACAATGTTTGTATAAGCGATTCAGCGCAACCGCATTGCCGACATGTGCTCACGGCTATGCGCGTCTCTATGTTATTAACGTGTCGTGAGGAGTCATTAGGCGACGTCTTTCTTTACGGGACATTTACCTGCTTTAGAGAGGATGGGACGAACTTGGCACGTTCGAAATTTGTCTTTTCTTTGCTTCATGTCGTCTACACACGCCATGCGTATTTTGATTCATCTACGGGATACCGTGTTTCCTTTCGTACGTTGTGTAGTCTCTAAACACGTGGTAAGTTGTTTGTTATCTCAATATTAGAGCCTTTATTTATTGGTACTCGGATTGAGAGCACGAACTCTTCAAGACAGTTGATTAGAGAATATATCCTAAAAATTCTCTTTATTAGGATTCTATTTTATAATTTTCATATATTTTTGTTGTGTGTTCATTATGACTACATTAAAAACATACTTTCAATAATTATTTGATTCGTATGGTTATCAAGAAATACTTATCCTTTAACATATATTTGCCACTTTAAACTATTAATACATTTGGTCACTAATATAGTTATCTTTTTGATGAGTAGTATTGATGTATTTTATTTAAAGATATAATTAATAAAATTTGTGTTGTAAAACCATGATTTTCAAACAGAAATGATCCCCAGATCCTTCCCTGATTAGCATCCAACCAAGATTACGGTCTACAAAATAGAATTGTGCCTTCATGTTCCCGGAGAGCAAATTAGTTAGTTGTCACACCCCCTTACGTGTTCATACGCGGTGTGTAATGACATGACAATCAATTTATTTAATTCTTAACTTTTTTTATGCGTATGTTAAATGTTTTTCGTAAAAGTGAACCCACTTGCACTTTTGTCGTGGCGCCTATAATTGTATGAGTCGCGGAACACAACTCCCGCTCGGACTGATGAGCCGAAAGTGCGGGTAAAAAATATGGATAAAAGTGTGGGTAAAAAATATGGATAAAAGTGTGGGTAAAAAATATGGATAAAAGTGTGGGTAAAATGTGGGTAAAAGTGTAGGAAAATAAACGCTACTCTGAAAACATTTGTCTTTTAGAGCGTAGGGTCTACTAATCCGGCGCACATCTTCCAGATTTTCTCACCGACCACCGAAGTACGACAGAAGGGCAACGAGGGGGCGGTGAAACAGTTTTCGTGGAGTGAGTGACCATCCCGCCCCATTAACAGACCCAGCCGAGGTTTGTAGACTGGTTAGTAGCTGCCAGCGAGAGAGGGATTTATGATACGTATCTTACACAAGTGACGTGAAACGATAATGAGTATTGCGCTCCTAATCAACAAGTCCTTACCGTCAAGCACTGTTATCTTTCCAGAGACAATCGCATATTCCAGCATCCTATATCTTGAAAATACCAAGTTGATAAGCAACGTTAAACGAAAACGTTTTTTAAAAAAGGCAAATTTCTTTACCATATTCAGGGGAAGTATACAAAAATTAAATTCCTGGAAATGAGAGTCACAATACCCTTAATATAGAGACTAGGTATACTATTTTTGTCAAATGTTTTGAGCGATATTTTCACAATACTTTTCGGCATATGTTACTCGAATTCCTTTATGCTCACTGACATATTCCTCACAGAGCATTATATTATTTATGCTTAATCAAGAAATTTTATCCCCAAATTATATTCGTCAGAAGTTACGTCATAAGCACATAGTACAATTGATTCCATTATATTGACTCAATATATAATTACATCATATTGTTCAAATATTAATTAGTATCAATTAAATACTATTCGCTCACAATTGAAAAATGTGTAATGTCTATCAAAAGATTCCCAGCATATTAATTCTCACCAGAAAGAAGAATGATAAAATACACAGTTTACTAATACAGATAATTCGGCAATGCGACATAACATGTATCAGATATTATAAACAGAGTTTCCCATACATGGAACTTTCAACCCCGAAAACTCTCTAAGAAACAATATTACGTATTTTAGAATAAGTGAGGAATTTACCTGTTTCTCTGATCGAGCGTTAGATTTCGTCTCTTCGTCCCAAATGTCGCTGTGAGCCAAAATTTCAAAACACTCCATTTTACTAATAATATAAACAGTTTATATTCCTCTCTTCTCTATATTTCGTAAATCGAATCAAAAGACCAAGTTCCTAATAAGCGCTACCACCTGCTTTCGCCGTTAGTGCCAGACTTCTGACGGCAGCCCAAGATCATGACGCTGCCTCAAGAAGCTGCTAGCGATCCAAGCGGAAGATCGATGTACATTGTCAGAGACGCAGGAAGCTTACGTACTCGATACGTCACCGTATCTGCACACAATACTCCAAGTGGCGTCTTATCCCAGCACTGGGTATCAAGACCAAATGCACCAGTAGCGCACCCAAGTGGGAGGGAGAGGGGGTGCTAAGGGACCAGAAGCCCCCCCCCCCCGCAACGTCAAAAGATTAATTCGATTTAACGAAAAAAAATAGTAGGACAATTAATTGAAGTACTGTTGATAATGATTTTTTTCGTTCCTGATCGCGAATTCAATTGTCTTTTCTTCATTACATCGATTCCCGAAAACTAGATTACTTCAAAATAATGGTCAAAAGCAAATTGTCAAATGTGGCGAGTGAATGAACTTTTGGTCACCGCTATATTACGAATTAATACGAGGTAGGGTCAAAAATGGTCGGGTACAGTCAAGTATTTGTTAGCTGGATGGGAAATTTTTGTTTGGGAGGTTGACATCACTACTAGAGAAGATGCTGTGCCGTTCTGCAGGCAGTTGGAGTCAGGGGGTTCTAACTCGGATGACAAATCGTTAGTTGCGAGATCGAAGTAGGTAGCGCCACGGTGGCCTGCGCACTAGAGTTGAAAATGAGTTCGCGCTGAGCATCAACGGTTGGTCTAATGTCAGCTGTTGGAGCATGTTGGAGGCGGCATGGAGGCGAAAGTAAGATATTCCTTCGTGCCTTAAATCAAGTTTGTGTTTATTTATGTGTATCAGTGTTCATGAATATCATACTTCGGGAAAAAATGCCAAGTCAGAAAGCAAGTAGTGGTTGCCCAAAATTACCCTGCTGATTTTTTATGGTAAGTTACTAACACAATTTCCTTCACTATTTTCACTGTTGGGTCATAATGTTTATTATAATTGTCATGGAAATTTTGCAATTATTATTTATTTCAATTGCAGAAAACTTCAATGCTGATGTCAAGAAGCACATAGTTTGTCCGTTTTTCCAGAGGATATGTATGTTAGACATGATTTAAAGGAATTTGCTATGGCAACTTACTTAATTAATCTTATCAGGATAATATGAGAAGAAATGGGATCAAGCTCGGATTCAGTAAGTATTCTTGAAGAACTTGATAACGGAACAATTTCCTGAACAATGGCATCTAGGGAAGCACCGTATTTAGAAC
>NNCF01127993.1:56364-103802 GCA_002313205.1 Laupala kohalensis
TTCTTAAATGTTCTCAATATAGGCACTATTGTGTACATTACCACTATTCATAATGGATTTTATTTGTAATAGCTAAATTTATTTTCAATTCTACATCCTGGAACTATTGTGTGTATCCTCTCTGTATCCGTAACTAATATTTTTATAATAAATACTTGCTTTCAATAAAAAGTCATGTGTTTGTGTAATTTTATTACTCTTTACTCATTAATTGTAATTATTATATGTTGGTTGAGGATTTATTAGCGATTTGTTGCTTTCAGTTTTAATTGCAGTTTGTTTTGTAACTTCCTTGGTTGATAGCAAAAAATGTACATTCAATGCAAATTTAATGAATTAAAGTCTCGAGTTGAATGCCATTTTGAAAGAAGCGCCATGCGTTTACGTGACGTCATTGAATTAGTTCTCTTGCCTGCAAGAGCGAAGTAGGTGGCGTAAATTTGTTATCGAAGGGTCTTATGGGAGTTTGTACCTCCTGGTTGAAGTTAGTTTCCCGCGTGCGATGTATGATATTTTAGAGATAAGTCAGTTTCTTTCGTCGGATTGTGAAATGACGTCGGAGACTCTTAAGATAGCTTACGGAAACGATGCAACGAAGAAAACGGCAGTTTACGAGTGGCACAAGCGTTTTCGTGACGGTCGCACAACAATTGACGATGACGTTCGGACTGGGTGGTTTTCCACTTCCACCACAGATGAGAATGTTGAGCGCGTTCGACAACTTGTGCGTGCGGATAAGCGAACCACCATCGACACTATTGCCTCCGATCTTGGTATTTCACATGGAACATTGGTGTTCACAGCTTTCTCCATAATGATTTGAACATGCACATTGTTCTGAAATTGATATCCCCTGAGCAAAAAGAAATGAGAGTGATCATGTCCAGGGACTTGAATGAAATAGCTGATGCAGACGACAGCTTCCTGCGCAAAATTGTAACAGGTGATGACACGTGGTGCTTTCTTTACGACCCTCAGACGAAACGGCAGTCGGCTGAATGGAAGACAAAAATTTTGCTTGGACAGAAGCCGGCGTAAAGTAATGTTGGAGGTGTTCTTTGATTACCAGAGCTTGATTCATTATGAATTTATTCCTGAATGGAAAACAGTCAACAAAGAATTGTACACAGAGATCTTAAAACGGTTACGAGATGCAATTCGACGAAAACGACCTGAAAATGGACGGGAATGATTTGTTTTTGTAGCATGGCAATGCCCCGTCACATCGATCCCTAATGGTGAAATAATAGAAGAATGTTACCACTCTGGAACATCCTTTATATTCTCCCGATCTTGCACCACCGGATTTTTACCTGCTTCCACGACTGAAAATTACATTGATGGGACATCATTTTGCTGATTCGTCAGAGGTGATGTTAAATGCGACGAAGAGGCTGGTAGGACTTTCGAAAAACGGCTTTCAGGAGTGCGTCCAATAATTGTAGGAAGCGTGTAGATGCAGAAGGCGAGTATTCTGAAGGAAATTAAGGAAAAAAAATTACACATACTTTCATTAAATTTTTATTAACCAATTCCGGGAACTTTTTGACCCGACCTCGTAGAAGGAAACCATATTAAATAAATGGATGAAATTCATTAATGTCTAGCGTTCACTCTTCGATATAGTTAAATAGTCTTTTCAGTTCTACATCTCTATATAGACTCGCCTTCTAGATACCCGAGTTATATGACTTTGGATAGTTGGGATTCCCACCCCCCCTCTTTTTTTCTTCATTTTTATCCCATTGAACCCATGGTCACATTCCTCAACCCACCTCCTGTAATTTATATCTGGGTGCGCCCCTTACAGTATCAAATAATCATTTTTAAATAATTAGCCGAGTTTTAAATTCAGACTGGTTATGATGAGGATTTTAAAAACTTCTCCTGGTACAATATTACTTTGTATTGTTCAATTGTTTTTGAGTTTGTTTTATTAAATTGACTAGTTTTTCTGGCTGGGGGTTTTACCTCACACTACCCATTTAATAATAATATTAAAAATAATTTATTGATCATAATCATGTTGAATATATTCATATAAGGTGAGTTATAATACTAACTATATTAGCAATAATAATACATTTTATGTTTAAAAATAAAAACAACATAGAAATATTGGTTCATTTTATTAGTAATGGTAGTTAGCCAAAAGATACATATTGTAATTATATTTAGAAAAATACAATTAAGTCATTGAATATTAATAATTATTTAAACTAGATTTAGTACATGTGACGTTTTTAATTATATTATTTTTATTTATGTGAAAATCTAAATTTATATAACAGCAGTGTAATTTTGTTTCTACTGCAACATATTGTGTGTCATGTATCAGTTATTGTCATTGATCGATTCTTGTATAATGTACTAAACTGGCAACGACTGAAACATGGAAATTTCACTTCCACCTTCACATCAAATCTAATCATCTCATTATATGTATTGTTATTACTATACGTATCACATTTTTTGATTTGCAACCACACCTGACTGCCAAGGACTTTACCCAGCACGGTTTACACCTGAGACCGTCTGGGAAACAGCACTTCGGTTCTCTCCTAGCTTCACATCTGACCTCACATCATCCACCTGCTCCATTACCTCCTCCTGCACGTACCTCATCTCCTCCTCCACCTCCCTCTACTTCTACCTCATCTCCTCCACCTCCCTCTGCTCCTACCTCATCACCATTTCCTCTTCCTATCTCCACACCCATTTCTTCTCCTGTCCCCGTTCTTTCACCTACTGCTTCCTCATCTCCCACGTCAACATCTATTCCTCCTGTCGCCCCCATACACCGTTACAACTTGCGCTCAGGAGTACGATGTGGTACTCGAAGGTGACAATCGCGTTCAGGTGCTGTGTGCGAGCTTCATCCGGAACTAGAAGCTGTACCAATTTCAAATTCCTCTCCACAATCTAACGTCGATTCCATTTCTCGTGAGTCACAAACTCTTTGCGAAAATAAAATAATTATATTTCATCATAATGTCCAATCCCTTTCAAACAAATTGACAGACATTGAAATTCTGGTACACGAAAATCGATTCGATTTGCTATGCCTCACAGAGCATTGGCTTTCAACTAACAACATCAACGATACTGCTATTTCTAATTATTATTTAGCAAGTTCTTACTGTCGGCAAAATTTTAAAGGCAAAAATCCCCACGGAGGTACGTGTATCTACGTTCGTAATGATATTTTATCTTCTCCACTGACAGGCTACGAGAACTTCTGCGTAGATAGTGTGTTCGAAATTTCTGCAGTTGAACTGACCGACACCGGTATTGTTGTTTTGTGTATTTATAGACCTCCTCAATCAGATCTTGACATATTTTTTCGGAACTTCGAAAATGTTTTAGAACATATCGCACATAAATCTACTAAATCTATCGTTATATGTGGTGATTTCAATATCGATTTCTTGAGTACATCCGACTCTGCACATTCACCAGTTAATCGATTCAAGAATCTTATCGACTCCTTCAACCTTATTACTACGATAAATGACCCCACTCGCCTCTCCGGCTCATCTCAAACATTGCTAGATCAAATTATAGTCAACAATGGAATCTCGTATCTCTCTGAAGTGTTTATCGCCGGATACAGTGATCACCTTGCTCAAGTATTGACTATTAATAATACACTAAAACCGCTTAAAATCCTTTACAAATTTACAAGAGAGTTTAATGACATAAATAAATCCATATTCGTAAATTATTTGCGTGAAGAAACATGGAAAGATGTTTACAATTGCCAAAACACCGACGACAAATTCAATGTATTTATCTCAACATTCCTAAAACATTACAACTCTAGTTTTCCCATAAAACGCAAGTTAATTAACACAAAAAAATACAATAGATGGATCACCCTAGGGATAAGAATTTCTTCAAAAAACAAACGCCGTTTATATTATCTTTCAAAACGCTATAACCAGCCACCCGAATTCCATAATTATTTTCGTAAATATAAGACTATTCTCCGAAAAGTAGTCTATGCAGCTAAAGTTATGGAAAACGACAGGCATATACTAAAATCGAACAACCGGATGAAAGCCATGTGGAATATTGTTAACAATTACACGTCAACTTCTGAAAATCGCGAAGAAAATGTTTCTTTACTAAACGATGGCAAGATCGTGTCAAATCCTCAGGACATCGCAAGTTTGTTTAATTCTCACTTCTCAGAAGTTGGTAAAATAACGAACTCAATATATCCAAATCAATGTCCTCCAATTATTACCACCCACATACCCAATTCTATGTTCACTTCCGAAACTAACGCCAGTGAAGTCATGGGAATCATCAGCTCCTTAAAAAACAAATTTTCACGAGGCATAGATGATATACCTGAGTTTATTGTTAAATCTTCGTCCCACGCTATATTAAATCCACTCGTAAATATTTTTAATAGTTCTTTATCGGAAGGGGTGTTTCCCAATATATTTAAGAGAGCTAAAGTGAAACCTTTACACAAGAAAGGAAACAAACTTAATATTGGAAATTACCGACCAATATCTCTACTACCCACTTTCTCAAAAATCCTAGAAAAATTGTTCTATAAGCGTCTTCTAGATTTTTTATCAAAATATAACATTCTCTCTGACGATCAACACGGTTTTAGGAAATCCTTTTCCACTACAAGCGCCATATTTTCCTTCTTAAACGATGTTACCACATCTCTAGACAGTGGAGAAAATCCTCAGGGTGTTTTTCTTGACTTATCCAAAGCATTCGATGTCATCGATCACGGAATTCTCCTTACCAAATTGCATTCTTTAGGCATTCGTGGACTTCCACATCAATGGCTAACTTCTTATTTAAAAGATAGATATCAACAAGTAGAAATATCCTATACTAAAAATAAAATACTTGAGCGTTGTCTTTCAGAAACAAAGCCACTTACTTGCGGAGTACCCCAAGGATCAATTCTCGGCCCTATACTCTTTTTATTGTATGTGAACGACATGTCATCATCCACATCAGATTGCAAAATGGTTCTTTTTGCTGATGACACTAATTTACTATGTAAACACGCCAATGCTCAAAAAGTTTTGTCTAACCTTTCGACTTGGTTCCATGCAAATCGTCTCATTGTAAACACTGACAAAACAGTGTCTATGTCATTTCACAATAGTATCACAAAATCTTTACCCCAGGTTTCTCTTTCTTTAAACGGAACACAATTAAAAACTGTTACAAATACAAAATTCTTAGGTCTCCATATTCAAGACAACCTCAAATGGAATTGTCACATTGACAATCTTAATTCCCAATTAAGCAAATTGTGTTACGCATTCCGAATCTTAGTTAACGCAGTTAGTCCACGTATTTCCCGTTGCGTATATTTTGCAAACGTTTACTCCCATTTACGTTACGGCATTACCTTCTGGGGTAATTCCGGTCAGAGTATTCAAACTTTCAGAATTCAGAAGAGGATAGTTCGGATAATTTGTAAATCTCACCCCCGAAACTCTTGTAAACCTTTATTCAAGGAATTAAATATCTTAACACTTCCCTGCATTTATATTTATGAAACGGTCGTGTTTGTTAAGACCGAATTACTGAAGTGCCACCCTTGCTTTATACGAAACAGTCTCGTTCACGAACACAATACTCGCAATAGTAATAATATTCATCGCCCTAGAGTGTCAACCACTCTTTGCCAAAAAGGACCTTATCATTCGGGAATCGTTCTATATAATTCCCTGCCCAAGAATATAAAAGACATTATGAAATTGAATATCTTCAAATCCGCGGTTAAAAACTACCTCCTGCACCAGTGCTTCTACACTGTAAAAGAATTTATTGATTTTAATAAAAGTTAAATTCGTCTTGTACTTTATCACGCCATTGCTGTAGCACTTTTTAAATAACTTATAACAATTTCAAAAACTATTTTCTTGCATGATTGTGTTGCCGTATGGCTCATATTAATTTAGTTTTATGTGTACTCAACTTTGGCACGGTTGTGTACATTAATTCTGTAGCCCCATCCTGGCCCGGGTTTTTCTCCGTTTTTCCTTCGGGTAGAGGCGGATTTCTTATACAGGTTCTCTAGGCTTTGTCTAGGGGCGTGTTTATTGTAACAATAAATCGTGAATTTAGTGTTTTTTCAACTCTTATGATTTTTAAACACTATACTCAGAATAATCTATAGTTCGATAATAACTTGTACATGTAATTTTTTGCGTAAAATTACAAACATATTGACATTCTATTAGTATTATAACTCGCAGCTAACTTTTTATCTTATCTAGGAACTTTTGCTGAAATTTTTGAATCCGCCTCTGCCTTAGGACCCTTGATCGGAATTGATGGGATGGTCCCTTGCTTGCTTCCGGAGAGTAAATTAGTTTTTTTTTCCTCCACGTGGTCATATGCAGTTTGTACTGTTTTTTGACAATAAATTTATTATTATTATAATACTCCCTGATTATACATTTATTGTACTGCATGTGGAACTGTTTGTGTCACAGTAAATATTCATTCCTACATCAATTTCCCATGAAACTTTTAAATTTAAAAAAACAAAAAAAATATTATAAAAATTAGAACATTGTTTTTAAATTAAATACTATATTAGGGAACAAAAATTGGATAAAATAATATTTTGATGCACTCTGTCAGCATCCATTTTACATGTTCTTCAAGGTGTGCAATATCAGAATTTTCTGAATATTTTAAGAACACTAAATTGCAGATTGAATGAACATCACTCACTATTAGAGTGGAAACATTTAATAGTGAAATACAAATAAATAAATGTAACAAAGTACCTATCATATGACATTTGATAATCAAGATACCTGCACATGTAATACTCAACTGGACAAATCTGCAGCACCAACATACTTATATCCTCAAGAAATGGAGAAATATATTGAACCTATAAATATATAAATAATAATAATAATATGAATACAATAAAATAAATAATAAAATATGTTTAGAATTACAGAGTAGTAAAATAATTACAAATAATAATAATAATTCTTAAAAAGGTGAACTAGATCCTAAAAGTAGGGATAAATTAAATAGATAAGCATACATAATTAATGTGAGGTAGTAATTTTTAGTGTCTAGTCAAGGAATGGGACAGAAAAGATTTTGTATCCATTCAGATGCATATGTAAAGTATTCAGACTCCATGGTTATTTCTTACATTTCATAGGATTATTTCCCAGGATAAATACCTCAACTATATCTCTTCTTCTTCACTTCTATATTTGTTTGTATCCTATAGGGCACATGTTGTGCCTCCTCAATGTTTGATGAATATGTACTATAAATCGTGGGCTGCAGAACATTTTCACTTTTCCCAACTCCGCAAAAGCAGGAAATAGATTATCTCATTGCTTGAATATGTGAGCTCGAGCTGCTGCATGCGAGTGTGAAATATCTGGTACCTTCGATTATGTATGCCAACAGGTGGTGTCAAGCATGTATCACTGTTGGTGGACACAACTTTGAACAGTAATTGTAAACGTATCACTTGTCATTAAATTCTACTACTATTACGTCCATTATGTAATCTAATTAAATAGACAATTAAAAACTTGCGATGTTTCATAGATGAATAATATTTTTATTTTTTGTGAATAGCTCACTATGTTTCAACCTGGATTTACACAGTTTTCAGGTGATCAAGTAATAACAAATTATAACAATAAACATAACAGGACAAATGATGATGATATAAACACAAAATATGTTTACAAAAAATGCAGTAACACAAACATGTTACAATATCGTATCATATAAACCAGATAGTTTGTCAGTGTCTGTGCATAGATTCAGACACTTGTGTGTATTTTTTATAAATATCATTTCTGATATACAACATTTGGGAAAATATATTATATATTTTGGACAAATAAAATATATATTTTTGACAAAGAACTTAATTATTACAATCCATCAACTGATCATTATTAATGCAATGTGAGGTAATTACACAATTTCCTACTGATTTTAAATTTCTTGTGTGTTCCTGGATTCTAGTTTATAACCCTCATTTTGTTTGACCTACGTAGCTAGCATTACAATCTTCACATTTTATTTTGTATACTACGTAGTTAGTATTCATGTGATATTTCGTATCTTTCCCTTTCGTTACCAAATTATTCCTTTTATTTTTATATGTAGAAAACAATTTCATATTCTCAGACTGAAGTAATTTATGAAGTGGAGTTAAGATCATGTTATAAGGAAACGCTGCAAAAATCAAATTATCTAAAATCAAATTATCTAATGGAGGTTGCGTTAGTTGTTGCCCGTTTTGAATACAATCACTTTTTAATATTTTTATTAACAAATTCTATGGGATAGTAATTAGCGGAAAGTATGTTATGCACTATCTGTAAATTTTCCCAGATGTTTTTCAACCAAAAGTTCTATAGCTCTATCAATTTATAAATCTTCTGTTAAAGTATTCTCTGAGTAAAAATTTAACACGTCCTGAATAAGTGTCCTTCCTACACCAATTCAAAGATAATTAATTGTGAGGATACTGAACTAATACATCAAGAAAATGTAGTTTATTAATATTTTCGATTTCTAATGTGAATTTTATCCTAGGGAGGTAACTATTAAACACATTTAAAATGTTTTGTATTTCATATTCTGGCAACTTGTAATTAAACATTTTGTCTTTCCTTTTCCCTCTTTATTTCTTGTGTTTTCGCCTCACCGCATCACTTGCACTCATACACTTCTTTACAATAAATGATTGTTAAAGTGTCCTGTACCAACGACTTGATATTAAGTCAGCAGAGTATCACAAGAAAAAAAAATTGCATATTTGAAAGCAATACAAAAATTAATTAAGACCTCATTAAGTGCTAATAGAACAAAACAAACCTATCTGTATCTGTTATACATTTACGAACAAATCTCAAAACAAAAAAAGCACATAATAGGATAAATTATAGTGTTGATTTTTTTTTTCTTCAAAGTTTGACCTGCCTCAGAGTGTTTTTGATTGCCTTAGAGGTAGTAGGAGTGTAGTAGTTTGCACGAATAAATTTTGCATTGTAAAAAAAGACACCAGCAAACGTACACATTGACATAGCTAAATCACAGTTCAATATTCTAAGATTTATTCAGTGTGTGAACTTGAGAACAACATGTTAATTTTTGACTAAATATTGAAATAGCAGTAAGAATGTGTTTTAAGTGAAGAAAAGTGAGTTTGTGTTCTAGAAACGTGTCCAAAAGAAAACAGGTAACATTGTCTATATTCATGTGCGAAAGATCCTTAAAATCGGAAACAGAAAATGATGTAGAAAAGTGCAAACATACAAGTGCAGAAAGCTAATTTCAAAATGACAATGGTTTGCCTTTGCCTGGATGTGATGTAGCTCGAAAAATAATGGAATCCCAACCTGGCCTCTCACACAATTCTTCCATAGTAAACAATTGTTTTCGGACAAATATGCATTAGTTAATTGAGTATGCCAAAATATTAACAATAATGAAAAATACAAGGCCTAATAATACATTGGGTACCAATAGAAAAAAGGTTTCTTTTTTAATTTACTTATTAATTTATTCAATCAATCTTTATCAATATAAAAAACGAATGAGTGATGAGATTTGAAGCCATGTGTGAAAAACGGCATATTTATTACATAATCCATTACCAAGTTGAATACTCTACGATGATATTCCGAAAATTTGTACCAAACTTTCCGCAACACCACATCTCCCTCCCGGTCATCTCTGCCCCCAACCAAAATAAAATCCTCGATCCGTCATTGACCATCCTGATTCAATATAAAGATATAATGATAGCTTAAATTGATTAAAAGATCATTTCCCACTTTCTGCAAAAGAAATTAAAAATTTCTGCTCCCCTTAGTGTTTAAAAAACAGGGATTTCACTGTAGTCCATTAAAATCAATACTTCAGTAGATAAAATGTCTCTTGTAAGCTTTACCAGCTCCTGGAACATAACAACATACCCAACAAATAGAATTGTACTTTGTTCTGCATAAAACAAACCCAATGCTGCTTTGGTAAATATGTATTGCATTACCGTTTTACAAAAAATGTGTGCACAAAATATCCAGAAATGATCTTCCTACTTGAAAGTCCTTTCATAGCACCAACATATATATAAATAAGTTAACCTAACAAAGGCATATATACAACATATTATTTTTCATGAATGTTTACTTCTTCTCCATTCAGTCTTATGTTTCATGAATAAACAATAGATCTATTAATGCAGACGTCATGCAGCCAATGCCCAATGTTGAATGATCCTCCTGATCTCCGGCAGTGCAGCCAAATCTGCGGCTGTCTCTCCATTGGCATCCCTTGTTTCACGCACTGCACCCCATGCAAGCAGAGTTCGAACCATTTCTTCGTCAGTTCCTAATGAAGCCTTGTGGAGCGCTGTTCGTCCTAAATTATCCACTGCACGCAAAGGCGCTCGATGAGCCAACAGCTCTTTCACAATCCATATGCTGCCATCTCCCACAACCAAGTGTAATGGCGTGCTTCCGTCAAAAGAACGGCAACTCAATGTGTAACCATTATTAAGCAACCAATGCATGTTCTCCATTTGGCCTACTGTCACTGCGTAATGTAAGGGTGTCCAGCCACGCTCATCCACCACCTGGGAAGAAAACCCATTTCATTTATTTAGACTTTAGTTACTTATAGCAAATACAGAGAATACAATAACAATTTATTAAATTATGACACTGTATTTACATATTATATTTTAAAATAAAATTATAAATTTCTAGATACATACTACGTAATACTTTGTATTAACATAAGAGCACTTTGCTGATGACAAAAAATTATATGTAAATATGTCAATGGACAAAATGTTCCATCTAACCTCTTGTTTTGGTTTCGTTCAAATCGTCTCATTGTTACTACTGATGTAAAGTCATTTTATTTTGCAATAGTGTACCAAAATTTCTTCCTCCTACATCATTTTTGATAAATGGAACCCAAATAAAATCTGTCAAATTAACCAAATTTTTAGGGCTCCATATTCAAGACAATCTTAAAAAGGAATTGTCCCACTGATAATCTGAATTCCAAACTAAGCAAATTGTGCTATGCATTCCGAATTCTGAATTATGTAGCAAGTCAACACATATCTCACTGCGTGTGTTTTGCTATTGTTTATTCTCATGTACAATACGGCATTATCTCTTGGGGCCAATTGGCTCAGAGCACTTAAACTTTTAGAATCCAAAAGGCAGTTTGAATTATCTGTAAATCTCACCCCTGAAGTTAATGTCAACCTTTATTTCGAGAATTAAATATTCTTCCTCTACCTTGCATATACACTTATATATTGTCATGTTTGTTAAGATAGAATTATTAAAATGTTTGCCAAAAACAGCCATACAATTTCAGGAATAATTTTGCATAATTCCCTTTGAAAAAATATAAAAGATATTAATAAATTGAATTCCTTCAAATCCACATTTAAAAGTTTTCTAGTGCTCTATTGCTTCTATGTGAAAGAATTAACTAATTTTAATAAATGAAGTTAATGAGAGATTTAATATATCAATAACTATTGTATTCGATATGATTTCAAATTATGTAACTGATGTTCATTTCTCTTATACTTTGTCATGCAACTGTTGTATTACTCTAGATACTGATTAAATTCCTTTTTTTCATGCATACTGTTTTTGATCATTTCTATTTATAATAGTTTATTTCTGACTGTACGCAACCTTGGCACAGTTGTATACATAATCTTTGTAGCCCCATCCTGGCCCATTTTTTTCTTCTCTGGTTTTCCTCCGGGTAGTGGCATTTCCATAGATGGGAATGTAAATTAATTCTTTTATTACTATCTTGAACTTTGATTGCACATTACATCTATGATTCATTTGGGAATAATAAATATTGATAATTAATATGAATTCATAATAGGTGTAACACATAATTTTAAGAGTTTAGCGTTTAGTTTCTCTGAACCCGAGGCGTTTGCCATTTAACTCATCATGATCTTCCATACATCTGCACAAGTGACATATGAAGTAAAAAAGGTTTTGTGAGTGAACCTCATTAATTTTTAATGACATTAACACTTCTAGCTTAAGATTCATTGAAGCACAATGTTAGGCCTACTATATAATAGGGGTTATAACACTCTTACTGCAGAAATGAGATGCATCTACTTTGCCCCTCATTAGGTCAAGAGCTAAAACCCTTGGCAAAAAAACCCTTGCTACGTTCTTGCTAGAAGGCCGAACTATTTTGTCACTCACCTGTAAGTAAATCCCCATATCTCGTAGTGTCTCTAAACATTCTGTCCTCCCAGTTGCTGCAAAATGGACCACAGTCCGTCCATTACTGGTTCGAGCATTTATATCTGCTCCAGCTTCCAACAAAACTTTTAAACTTGGGTGCGATGATTCAGCTGCACAATGAATCGCCATGGTACCATTGAACGCTGGGCAATTCACATTCGCTCCAGCTTCCAATAACATTGTTAGTATCGTCGTGTTCTCACAATCCGCAGCATAATGCAATGGCGTGTAGCCATCATCATCTTGAGCACTTACATCCGCTCCTAATCGTAATAGAGCCTTAACAATATCACCGTAGTACATTTGTACAGCACTATGCAAGGGAGTGATACCGTCATTTCTCTTTGCATTCACATCTAGTCCGAGTTCCACGAAGAATGGCAAGTATTCTACCTTGCTTCCACCAGATAATACAGCTTCATGTAGTAATGTTTCACCAATACTATTTTTGGTCCAAATTTCAGCACCGGCAGCAATCAGGGACTCTATAGTTTCAAGACAATGGTTTTTGAACGCGGCTGCTAGAGGTGTACGTCCTTCGTCATTGGCTAGATTGACGTTTGCTCCTCTTCGGATCAGGAGTTCGACGCACTTGGTGTATTCCGGCTCATGTTGAGGGGTGTGACTATATATTCCATGGGGGAGATACACACTGGTGGATCTACGAGTTGCGAGTATCAACGCAGTATCGTCATACCTCCCAGGAGCATCCACATGTGCCCCGTTGTCCAACAACACACGCACACAATCTACGTAACCATTTCCCGCTGCATGGTGTAAAGCACTCCAACCAACCGTGTCGATTTCGTCGATGGAAGCACCGTCATCGAGTAGCACAGCTACACATTCCTTGTGGCCAAAGTATGCGGCTAAATGAAGGGCTTGGACTCCTCTGGTCACGGCATTGACGTCGGCACCCGCCGTGAGCAAAGCGGAAGTCGTTTCCGCAGATCCGTAAGCGGCCGCGAGATGAAGTGCACACACGCCATCCTTATGCCAAGATGGAGTCGCATCAACAGGTATACCGAATGCCAACAGAGCGCGTACAGCATCCACGCGTCCAAACTGCCAAAAAACAGCAACAAAATAAAATCACAACAATGCCTAATAAATAAGTGGTCAAAGTCAAAAATAATACTGTCCTACAAGAGGTCCCGAAGATATCCCTGGGGTTAAAGAAGGGCAGAGCTCCACAATTATTAGGCCACGGCACAAGGTGTGTCGAGTATCGCGTTCCGGTCGGGTTGTCCCCACGATAGACCCTGTACTCATTTTACAGCAGACTGAGTATGCNCAGTCCGGAAGTTGCGGAGTGTTGAGAAATTCCACACCCTACCGAGGATCGAAACCCTGGCCATTGAGTCAGTAACTCAGCAATCTGCCCACTGAGCCTCGCCGACTCCTATTTATCAATATACTAGCTGATTACCCGGCGTTGCCCGGAATTCTTTACGTTTGTTAGGCCAACGAAAGAATTTGCATGCAACCGCGCAGATCGAATTTTCGCTTTCGATGCAAGACGACAGCAGCAGCAGCGCGCCTGCACCATTTCAATAAAACGCCTTTAAAATCTAAACCATTCGCCCACATTTTACGATTTAAAGATACTTTTAATTTTTGTTACACACACACACACAAAAGAACTATTAATTTGATGATGATTGGGTTTTTTAAATTATTCTCTCAATTTGAAGTATTTTAACACTCCTGTTTTTAATAACGATTTTTCGATATTGTTGGGAAATCTTTGTAGACAGACATGCTATTGCGGACCTTTTTGTAAAACTCTTTGAGAACAATATTTCCATGCATATTTGTCAACTATCTCTAACCGTTTACGCTGCGTAATGCAATATACCTTTCTTTTTTCCCAATTTCATCGACATTTGAAGTCAAAATCATTTTCTATCGTTCTTTTAATGCAATTTAAAAATATAAGTTAGCCTATGTTCATCCTGAACATCTTAACTATATCACTGTCAAATTTCAGTGGTTTAGTGGTGATTAAGTAACAAACCGACAGGCACACTTTCGCGTTACGCATTTCTATATGAGTATGGATTATCTCCTGACCTGTATAATACATTGTCTATATTATATCCTGTACTCATCATTTGTAAAAAGAGTAATAATACGTTAACAGATAAAATATTGTCTGCTGAGACGCACTTAAAGTAAAAAGTAAGATTATTTTTGTTGATCCAAATTGAATCACAACCAGTTTTTGAAAATAATTTTTAGAATGTAAAGTTCTTTCGCGAAAAAAATTGTAAAGTAGTATGTGCAATGTATGTATTCTCCGGTCAAAATCTTAAAATCGTGAAATATCGATAAAATAAATAGTCTTACGAATCTAGGAGTGTTATACTTTTCGAAAATGTAGTTTTTTTAATTTTAAAAATAAGTATCGATTGTTTTCCATGTTTAAATTTTATAGTGTAAAAAAATTACAAGTCTCACATCACGTCTTTAATTTATAACTTCTCTAATATTACAGATATTCGATTTTCAATTTCGTTGAGATCTACGATGTCCTCTGAATACACAACTCGTTTTTAGAGATGAATCGAAATGTTCTGTGAACATTAATTTACAAATATATGTAAATAAATGGACGGATGAGATATTCACTTATAGTACTATTATAGATTAACACGGGAACAATTGTGAGAAAAGAATGTCAACATGTACGTGATAGTAAATACAATCACACTAAGCTTCGGTTAACATTGTGTCTCATAAGAAGCCTGCAGGCTGCGATTTCTCACCGTATCAAAATTGTGCGAAAACCGAGCGGACTTGGTGAAATATTTTAGCCCTACCCAACTGTACTTTATATCTAAGTAAGCAATTTATTTAAATTTCCTAGGTGCCATTTTAATGCAGTACATACTCCTATCAATCTTCTTTTTCCACTTTAAACAATATTAATTATCTCTGGTCAACTGGTGCGCGAGAGGCTAATGGGTACTGGCTCTCAACGTGCCACGTCAAAAAATCAAACTATCTTATCACAACCCATAGTGTGCTCATTGGGTTCACGGAGGGTACATTTTTGGGGGATGGAACAAGAAAAGGATGTGACAGCGTATCATTCCAGTCTATTTTACCCCCCGGATAACTACACATCAGGCTGAGTAGACTCGAGTGTAAGTCTAGACCAATGGTTTCCAGAGAAGTGGCACGCAAGTNCGAGTGTAAGTCTAGACCAATGGTTTCCAGAGAAGTGGCACGCAAGTTGCGTTCACCCGGGTGTCCAGAGAAATAATTCACGATAACGGCATCACATGTCGGAATTGCAAGAAGGGGTTAAGCAAGTCCTTGCCCTGCCCTTGTCACCACGTGTTGCTCCAGCTGCTTCACAATAGAAATAATGTGACTGTGGTAACATCAAAAAAATTTTCTGAAGTCTAAACGATATATTTCAGTTTTTGTTATAAACGAAATCACTGCACACAAGTACAAAAGCATAGCGGAGAAAATATAATTTAGAAACATAAAATATAATACGATTTGTACATATTTTGTCCGTGTACCCTACTCGTGGAGAAGATATGTGATAACTTTCGGTCAGGTGAAAATGGCGACGAGTCGGGAATCGAACCCGGGACCTCTGCTTTGATCGCAGGGGTGTTAACCACTACACCACCCGTTCGGGTTTAGGTCTGAAAGGAAATGGTGTACAGTAGTGGAAGACGAACGGGTGGTGTAATGGTTAACACCCCTGCGATCAAAGCAGGGGTCCCGGGTTCGATTCCCGACTCGTCGCCATTTTCACCTGACCGAAAGTTACCACACAATACGATTTATTTACGATATTTTCAAGAACACTTGGTAATGTCGCTGAATACTACTACTCTTAGTTACCAAATGCTTCACACAGAGTGCACTAAAATCATAATGTACTCACACTATTTCACACAGTGCACTACTTCTGCGTTCAAGCGTTCTGAAATTTCTCGCACGACCTCTTCCGTCCCTTGCTGCAACCTGCCTTCACTGGCAGCGCGCACAGCGTTTTCTACCTATTGCCCACTGTTATCCCTGGTCTAGACCTTCAGATATGAGGGAAAATCCCATGCCTATTCGGGAATCTAAACCCGGCTGTCCAGGCAGCAGCACACTGCCCTAACCACTCAGCTTTGATGACTCCCTCAAGAGTACCTAAGGATGCCAGACTATAAAATGGGACCCTCACCCACCGAAAATCATTTATCAATTCTTTACACACCTTGGCAGCAGCGAAGAGAGCTGCAGGTCCGCCTTCGTTGTGGAAGAATTCAGGAGCGCAGTTCGCAAAGGCGATAGCACTGTCGACGCTCTTCACGTGCGTCAGAGCATCACGCAGGACAATCTCGGACCACTTCTGCGCGCGCAGCACGTCTTCCAGGAGTTTAGTATCGCCACTCAGCACCACCTTGCGCAGCTGTCTTTCCGTTAACGATGCCTTGCGTTTCGGCTGTATTGGAATGCCAAAGGATATGGTTATGGTTGAATAAAAATTACAGTACTCGCGGCGAGAGGGCAGGAATGAGGCAAGAGTCTAAAGACCAAGTGAAAGTCGAGGAGTCAATGCCAGCATTGCAAGTTTGCCGGCGCTTCCTCTCACTGCAGATACGTTGGCGTTTTACTCGTGTCAGCAGAATATTAGTGAGTTTACGTTCGGAAGCTGCCGCCTTATAAAACATAATTGATGTACATACTGTGACGTAGAGATGGCTTGATTTAACCTTTAGTCGCAAGGAAGAAGCTCGAAGTTAGTTTTTACACCGAATATAGTAGCCTTTGTCAGGGTGCAAAAGCATACTGCTTCGAATAGTCACGCTAGGCCACCTTTTGCAGCAGATATATCACACCTCCGCGATTTTGCTCCATTTGTTACATCTCGTTACTTCCCTTTCTTTTTTGTGGGGTTTTAAGGGCTCGTCAACAGCAAGGTCATTAGAGAAGAAGAATAGTGACTCTTCCCCGTGTATGGGACTCGCTGAATATCTCAAACATACGCCCTAAAAAACCCTTCTGCATTCAACAAATATCTAAATACAAAGATGAAAGAAAAAAAAATAGTTGCCCAATACATTATATCACAAAAAAGATACAAAATTCTAAAATATATAATTTTTAAATTACAGAAAAGAAGGATGAAAGGAAAGAGAAAAGAAGAATGCAAATTTAAACACTCCCGAGAACTTGTGGGAGGAGCCCCGATCTACTCATAAAATTCAAGTTTATTAACATTAACCGTTTCATTTCCGAGAATTGGTAAATCTGTTACCAGACCAATTTGTCTCCGTATACTCGAGTTTCTTCTGCAATCAGTTGGTAGCTGACGCACTGTCAGAACAGCTACACTCCTCACAAACGGGTTCATCATCAAGTAGTAAGAGATACCGATGAGTGAGAGGACAATGTGCTATGCGCAGGCGGGTCAGCAGGACCTCGTCGCGCCAGGCTGGTCTACAGGAACTGCTCCATGACTTAAAAGAGGATTTGATAAGTCGGAGCTTATTCCCTTCTACAGCTAACCACTCATTGCTCCATTCACTCAGAATCCTTATCTTGATGGAATTTAGGAGATCTCATTTTGGAATGCCTCAAGAATCCACGCGATTCTTGAGGCATGCCGTCTTTGCAGAAACGTCTGCTTCCTCATTTCCTCTTATTCTCACGTGTCCGGAAATCCAGCAAAACATTATGTTCTTTCCATCACTTTGGAGCGAGACAAGCACATCCTGGATGTTCTGGATCAGCTTATCAGCTGGATACATATTCTAAATTGCTTGAATAGCGAATCAGAACATGTGATCCGCGGGAGAACTTTGTTGATCGCAATGCTCTCAATATGGTGTAGCACTCAGCGGTGTAAACGCTGCATAAGCGCCAAGACGGTAGCCACAGGTCTCACGGGGAAAGACCACGGAGCAGCCGACAGCATCAGCCTGCTTCGATCCGTCGGTGAACACAGGGATATGGATCCGGTGTTTGTCGAGGATTAGATGAAAGTATACCCTCAACATCGGAGCTGGAGTGGTGTTCTTGTCATGATGCAATAGATCGAAAGTAATCTTCGGCTTGTGCAAAGCCCAAGGAGGAGTCTTACTGAAACCTTGATGTAAGACATTAGGTGTGCGTACATTCAAGGTTTCCTTAATTTTTTTACAGCGATATCCAAAAGGTTTGGTAGCTCTCAGTGTGTTGTAGAAACGGATGGAAGAGGAAGGATGAAATACTGCATTGTGCACCAGATTGTCGGGTAAAGTTAGCACATGGCAAAAGTGTCGTAGCATGAGGAGTTGCCGCCGGAGGTAAAGAGATGGTTCGCCACTCTCGGCATACAAACTCGGAATGGGACTAGTGCGGTAGGCTCCCTTAACCTGCACGAGCAGAGCTATATACAACGCAGCCATAATCGAGCCGAGATCTTATGAATGCTCGATAAAACTGGTGCAAGGAGGAGCGATCAGCGCCCCATTCCCTGCTACTCAGGCACTTCAATAAATTCAAAGACTTCAATGTTCTCGCTCTTAGGTCTGTCAGATGTTCAATCCAACTCAGTCTCTGATCCAAGTAGATCTAGGAATTTTACTGAAGGATAGAATTTTAAAACGTTGTTCCCCAGGGCGAGGCGAGGTTCTGCCAGAAGACGGTCTCCTACTGAAAAGAACACAGCGTGTTTTCTCAGCAGAGAAACGAAAGTCAGTCGCCTTCGACCAGTGATGTAATCTATTGAAGACGAGTTGGATTTGTCGCTCCGCACCTGTGACACTGTGATAAACAAAAGATAGCAAAGTCGTCGACAAAAAGAAAGTAAAACAGGATTATTTACAGCAGATGTTATGTTTGTCACCACTGCAAATAAGGTTACACTCAAGACTGAGCCCTGAGGAACACCGTTCTCTTGAAGAAACAGATCCGAGGTGTCTTTTCCAATTCTATAGCGGAAGGAACGCTGATCTAAAAAAGTCAGTAGCTTCAGAGGAAGACGTCCTCTAAACCCCCTGGCATAGAGTTGGTTTAAAATGCCATGACGCCAAGTAGTATCATAACCCTTCTCGATGTCAAAGAATATTCCAACGACATGTCTTCGGACGAAAGCGTCTTGAATTGCTGTTTCCAGGAGAAGTTGTCCAGGGTGGAATGGAATTTCCTGAAAACACAGAGATCGACTCAGCAAGTTATGCCTTTCAAGATACCAGACAAGACGTCGGTTAATAATTCTCTCCAGTTTTACCGACGCAACTCGTCAAAGCAATGCTTCGATAACTACTGATAGCGTTTTGTCCTTACCTGGTTTTAGTAAAGGGATAAGCGTTGCTTCCTTCCAGGAATTATGGAATACTCCCTCGGACCATGAAAGATTAAAGATATCCAGAAGGTATTCTTTCAACTCGAGACTGAGTTGTCTCAGCATTTCATAATGAATTGAATCAGGGCCAGGAGCAGTGTTGTGGACTGTCGCTAGAGCTGACTCAAGTTCCCACATAGAGAAGGAGGAGTTGTAGGATTCCCAGTTGGTGGAACGAAAGTCAAAAGATGTGCTCTCTGCTATTTCCCTTTTTCTCGCGAAATCAGGATCGCAGTTTGCAGTACATGTTAGGTCAGCAAAGTATTCAGCCATCACTGTTGCCATTTCTCTGTTGGTGAGAACCTGACCCTGATAATTGAGTCCAGATATTGGGACTCGAGAATACCTTCCAGATATCTTTCGGATCGACTCCCATACATTAGTGGACGATGTTGTTCTATTAATGGTGTTTAGAAACTCGTTCCAGGCTGTGGATCAGGATTCTTTGATAGTTCTCCGCGCTTTTGGTCTAGCAATCCGATATGCGGCGAGGTTTTCCGGAGATGGACTACCCTTAAATTTCCGCAATGCTCTTCGCCTTGCCCGAATGGCGGACGGACATGCGTCGTTCCACCAGGGTACATTAGGTCTGTGCGGAAACAATGTTTTTGGAATGGATTCTTCAGCGGCGTGATGATTCACCTGGGTCAGATGGTCGACCCTCTCTTGGACACTACCAGTTTCTCTGAAGACAGACAGAACGGTACAGTGTCCAATTAACCTTTCTGAGAATCCATTTCTGTGGCTTGCATTGGGGAACAGTCGCACGTTCCTGCAAGGACAACCAGATAGGATGATGGTCGCGACCAAGTATATCATCATCTACCTTCCATTGAAAGATATCAGCAACTTCAGGAGAGCAAATTGACAGGTCTATAGCAATCCTTGACCCCGTGGTAAATGCAAAGTGGGTCATCTCCCAGGTGTTCATTAGGCATAAATCTTCTCGCACAAAGAGACAATTCAGCAGTCGGCCCCTGGGGCAATCGCTCGACGAGCTCCACAGTACTGTGGGCATTGAAATCACCAAGGAGGAGGAATGGTCGAGGGAGCTGGTGAATTAAATCCCTGAGGGAAGTCTCCGAGAAATCTCGTGTCGGAGGAAGATATATAGAACACATGGTCATAGCTGGTACGCTCTGAATTTTGACTGCTATAGCCTGGATTTGAGTTTGTAGGAGAACAGGTGAGCAGAGGATTGTGTTCGATCTCCCGTGGTGTCGTAATATCTGAAGCTGCTGTATCCTCGCAGAGAGGGTGAGTGTTTTGGTAAAAGGTGCGTCTCTTGCAGGCAAATACAGATCGGATTACGACGCGCTAAGAGTTGTAACTCTTCGCGTTGAGTTCTATAGCCCCATTAAGGTTCCACTGAAGTATGGAAGCCATTACGTTTTGGAACCTCCGGGGTCAGGCTCGTGAATGTGCATTTCCGCGTCACCGTCGGACGATCCGACAATCTGACTCGGAGGAAGCGATTACAGAGACGTTCTTTTTACGTCTTTGCGACTTTTTTGACGATGTTGTTTTCAAACATTCTACAAGGTTCAGGGGTTTAGTTTACTTCCCTTTCTCCGCGAGGACTATATTAAGGCTGTCTCTTATACNCAGTCTCTGTTTCCTCCCGACTAGAAGCTGGTTGTCCTTAAAACCAGGGTTGAGAGATATCTGTCTAGGCGTAAACAAGGGGTAATAATAAATATGCACGACTAGGTGTAGTCAAGGGGCGAATTGATAGAGCCAAGGAGTATATATGAGAAATTTATAGTGTCACAGAAAAAGGATGATACGAGATGCATGCAAAAAAGAATTAAGAGATCTGAAATGATAAAGAAATATGATACTGGTAGTTGGGGTAGATATGCGCGTGTCCTCACACGGGCGGGATGGAAACGTTAATGCGAGATAGCGGCACATTAAGGAACAAAAAAAGTGATAAGAATTAACCTTGTAATAACTAAACAGAGAGGGCGAATAGAGGCCAAAATGAACGAATCTGAGTCGTGGTTTTTCTAAAATAAAGTTGTATGAAAATGTTTCTTTGTGTTGTGAGTGTAAGGGTAAGTTTGTGTTCGAGCGACAATGAGCGATGCGAGACAAGAGCGACGTGGAGGCGAGTAGCGTGACTTCTGTTGGAGCGACGGTGGGAGTGTCATTAGCACGTCTGCGCACGCGAAGACGTTTAACTTATCAGTATGCCTTCAGCTGATCGTTCGAAATAACCTCACATTATTTCCTTCAATTAATTTCAATCATCAGTTCACCTGTTGCGGTTTTGGTCGGTGGACGCAGACTATAAATTACTCAACATCAATCGAAAAACAATGAAAAATAGTCTCGTAAACCGCAACAAAAATAACGACTGGCGATGAGGTAATGACCACTAAGATAAGAGCGAAGAAAACGTACCCAACAGTTTTCGTTCGGCACGGCCGACATGAACGCTCTCATTCGTCGTCACGTGAAAGTTAGAGTCGCGTACTCTTTACTCTTTTCGTTTATCGTAGGCTTCTTAAGACAATACCGCTGTGGGTAAGAGACGAAGAAATTCGCGCGAAGATATCCACACTAAAATACTGCTCAAGCAATCCCTTTACGCAGCCAAACACTAGCATTAAAATAAAGCGGCAGCTACTTCACCACTGACGTCACGTGCAAAATCAAGCTAGAGTACAGCGCGAAGGATGTACACAGAACTCCTACAATTACCAGGCTGGGCGGTAATTCTTGGCAACTCCGGTCTCGTAGGCCAGCCAACCAAATGAGAAGTATCTTAACTAACACGTTCATTCATTAAAATTATTCATTTATATTACCAAATGTATTTGTTGGAAATATATTGTCTTAAATGAAATAGAATACTGACTTGCACTGACAACCATTGTGTTATTTTCAACAATCAAAAGTTACCTTTTTAAATCATTACCAAAATATACAAAAAATGTGCCAATCTACCATAATGTTAAATTGGTCCCAAACATACATTCATTACAGCTCATGTTTAAGTAATTATACAATTCATACATTCTGTAGTCAATATCATACAAGCTAAACAATATCGCGTGACTCCACAGTGAATAAATAGTTACGTTAAGTTCAGATTTATTTGATGTAGGGAAATAAAAATGATCTCAATAACGCACTTTTAGAGTCTATAAGCAATCCACTAGCTGAAATAAAGTCAACGTACATTTAACCTAGCCGGACAACGGTATACTGTTGCCACATAACGCATTGTTATTGTAGGGAGTCATGGACAGGGCAATAACAGAGGAACAGAAACAAGTGGAAATGCCGCTCCCAGCAGTTACCCTACCTAACTGATTTTCCATTCCCCGTCATACTTTAATTCAACTATGGATTAAGGCAGTGAATGGTTATTAATCTAATCACGTGTTGAATGAAACCTCTAATTTGAACTAGTCGAGGTACGTTTAATGTCGGCGAAACCATTCTGAAAATCGCTGAAATTCTAAGAATGCAAAATCAGTAATTAGGAAAATATAATTATAGTAGTCGAACAATTTCCTGTACATCGCTTATTCGCCTATTACAGTAGTAGGTTTTGATCCGGACTATACGTCTATGGGGTACGATCCACATTGGATATTAAAGTTACTGATAAATTATGCAGTAATAACTAAAATCCACAAAAACTGTGGGAAATGTTTCTCATGATTTTTAATATGACATGTAATCACGCAATATTATAACACAGAAATTTTGTGACAAACATTTCCCCATTGAAAAACACAATTAACTCCCTCACACACAAATGTAAACTATCAATACATAACCCATATCGAAAAGTTGATTGGAATAAAATATGGCGCAATACGTAGATTTATTGATAAAGATTGCGCAACGTGACATAAAGAGTATATTTTAAATCTATTTTCTCACTCATGACACTTTTAACATATCAATGAATTGGTCCTGACATATATCTTTCAACAAGATAAAATCTTAAGAATACATAAAATAGTGTAGAATTTACCTGTTTCTCTTGTTGAATGTTAGATTCGGCAACATCATCCCAAAAGTCGCTAAGAGACAGAGTTTCAAAACCTTCCATTATCTCGATGGCGCAGACAGATTATATTAGGTAATCTCCACCAGATATTTTGCTAACTGAGTCAATAAGCAGTTTCCAACATACGCCACGTGCGGCTTGCGATCTCCACACTTCTCAGACACTGCATCAGCGTCCGACATGCGATCAGCTGTTGACAGAACCTCGCAAGACCCTCGACTGCCAAGGAGATGACGCACTATCTGTGCGCACGAAACTTCCAGCGATCCTAGCGGAACGTCGATGAACGAGTGTCGTCAGAGGCTCAGTCTGGCACAGTATTATGTCTTGAATACGTCACGAGGCCTAATTGTGAATCGGTGTGATCTTACTGATGCAGATCTTACGGACTGATTAAAATTTTGTTTTCTTACAAACATCTCTAGAGTTCTTAAGTAAAATTTTAAGCAAATTTTTAAGTGTTACGGACTCATGTAGATCAACTTTTGGATTTCGATGTGAATAAGAATTAATGAATAATAAATCCTTAATATATTATTTTAAATAAATAATATTTTATTACTGTTTTGTTTAAATTGAACATAAGAAACAACTTTAGGGAGAAGCTGAGGGAAGAATCCCACATCTGTTTGTCAAAAGGGATTATGCCAAACATGGAAATTAAATAAAAGAAATATTAATAGAATCTCATAAAATCCCCAGTTAAAAAGCCATCTACAGCACCATTACTTCTACAAGAAAATAATTCATTGATTATTTTAATAAAAGTTTTAAAAAATTCAATTTTCAGTCAATTGTTATTTTTTGTAATGATTGTATTTAATATAAATATGTCTATTCTTTCAATAATTTATTTATCCATTGGCATAGTACTTTCAAAACTAAATGATTAATATATAATTATTTTCCTGAATGTTATTGATTTTAATTATTCATAAAAATTTATTTTTATCTGTACTCATGGTTGGCAAATATTATGTACATTAACTCTGTAGCCACATCCTCTCCCGGAGTGTTCTCTGGTTTTCCTTTGGTTGGTGGTGGATTTTATATATTGACTACCTAGGCTTTTACATAGGGGAGATAGTCTCATTAATACTATTATTCTTAGTCTAAAATTTTGATTAATTTTAATAGTAACAAATCACTGGCAATACTTTCAGAAAAAAATTCAATTTGATAATAGTAAATATTTGTTTACTCAGAAGAGCTCTTATGACCTTGCCATTGACAAGCCGTAAAGCTCTATACACACAAAAAATAGTGTTTACTTGGCAGTGAGCCCACCCCAAATGCAATCACAGTTCGTTGCTACCGGGTAAAAAATACCACTTTTAATTCACTGAGTATACAGTTCTGTGTCGTATACATATTCAATTCTGTATTGTAATATGAAAGAATACTTCTTTGTAAACAACATACACTGTATAAAATACCAAAAACATTTGTTAATTGATTTCTGAGAAATTCAAACATGAACTATATGAATCATTTTATTTTATCTTATTTACTTCTAAAATGAACAAAAAAGAAAGACCTCTTTTCCATAGATGGCATGTAAAATTTACATAAAATCTGAGAAATATATATATACACACACAAACACACACATACACACAAAACACACACACATACAAACACAAACAAACACACACAAACACTTGCACAAACACACACACACACACACACAAGNACACACACAAAACACACACACATACAAACACAAACAAACACACACAAACACTTGCACAAAAACACACACACACGCACAAGAACACATACACATACATCCTGATGAAAGATAAACATATGTTTCTAAGACAATTTCTTTTTTTCAAATATCGTCCAATTTCTCTATCTGTGTGCCCTTTTTTAGAAATATATTACAAAGAATTCTTGAAAAAAACACCGCATTACTCGTACTTCTACTTTTGGAATCGTCACCACAAATAGGTATGGTATATTCACAACATATCGTTTAAGACATCTTGATCATTCAATATTTTTTCCACGAGCACACTTCACTTCGAGAAGAGCTTGTTTTAGAATGCAATTCCGAAGCACTCTCTTGTTCTACAACTTTATTGTTTACCATCTCCAAGTATAAAATTAATTTTCATTTTTATAAATGATGATGTTGTGTCTGCATCATTTGGCATAGTATTCGCAATAACTATACTCCAGAATAATTTACCTTCAACAATAGAAATAATTGATACACAAGAGGTCGCTACCAGGTAAAAATTGCTCGCACTCACTTTTTCTTTTAAGTTGTTGTATTTGTAAATGGGAAATATAGCATGCTATTGAAGCTTATCTATATGGAGTGATAGGAGTTAGGAGTTGGGTGGTAGGTCATTGTTAGTAGGTGGGCCGGTTAGCTGGGCTTACCAAGAACTTGGCCCACATGGAGGGGTTAGTAGAAGTAGTTAGTAATATTTTGAGTCATTGATACTAGGAGGAGCTGGATAGAGAAAGGAAGGATTGCTTTTCCGTAGTCACAGCTATATGAACTGGGACATTAATATGAAAAGCTACAAATTTTCTGACCCCATCGGGAATCGAACCCGGGATGACTGGGTAATGAGTGACAACACTACATCCGCAGTAGCCAAACCTGCATAGTGAAATGCATGAAACTGAGCGGATGCATTAGACATTCAACATTAGAAGCTATTTAAAATGGCAGACATCAAAACATGCTGGAAAGAAAGTTATAAATTGATTATTAAGGTCTGTGGTAACTTTACCTGGTAGCACCTCCTGTCGGGTTAAATAATATTTTTGTATTCTTGAAAAAATAAATTTGTCGATATTCTGTTGATACAATAACTAGTAGCTAACTATTTTTATTCTTATTTTAGAAGAGGTGCATGCCATGGTTTTGCCTTGGGACACAAAAATGTTTAATCTGCCACTGTCTCAGGGCCCTTGATTCGAGTTGATGGGATGTTCTTGCTTACTTCTGGAAAGTAAATTAGTTCATTGTCCTTCAAATGGTGAAACACAGTTGGTTCCTGCTTTCTTGACAATAAATTTTGCATTATTATCATCATTATAAGTGAATCTTTTTGTCTTGTAATGTGTTGTGAACCTATATCATTTCCGTACTGAACTTCTCTAGCACATGGAAAGTTAATTGTATAGTGTTGAAGCAAAGCTTTCATTTCTGGTTTTTTTTTAAAGAGCATGGAAATTTTAATATCCTCAGAATTATTGATTATAAACTTTATGACTAAGAAATTTTATCATCGATTTTATTCTCATTCAGCAAAAAAAATTGTATAGAATTTGGCAAAATGCTAAACAATCAAACTTTACAAAAAATCAAATTAATACCTAAAATAAATCACCTGAATAAACATATAAATTTAAATCAGATTGTAATATGTTCACAATTTGACACTGTCAATTTAAAAAAATTCTCATATGTTGAAGTATTTACTAACTCTGTTACTACTTAATATATTTCAAATTTATTTCTTAGTATTTAATTTATTTCAAAAATATCATATGGTATTAATAACAAAAATTATTACTTTTTCATAGGACAAGTCATTGAATAACTCGTAAATTTACTGCAGTAAGAATCTTAAACCTAATAAAAAAAAGGTTTACAATCAGACAATCTTGGTGATTTAGTTATCAATCATGTGTTATATCACCATTAGGTTTTTCTTGCAAGTTTTAGAACAGAGAAATAATTCTGTCTAATGAAGCAGTCCAAATCCTTTTGTGGTATTCATCATTTCCTACAATTTTGTATATCAAGTTTGAACCCATTTTATTTCAATTGATTAAGCCATTCCAATAATAAAACTTTATACCAAAAGCAGAATTTGTGCAAAAAGGAAAGCTCAGTTCCATTGAACAGAATACAAGTTGCTTTAGTTCAGAATTTTATGGTTTTTGTCAAGGTGGAGGAAATAGAGTTCCTAGGGTTCGATAATAGTACACAGAGTATGATAANAGTTCCATTGAACAGAATACAAGAATCATAGAGGTTGCTTTAGTTCAGAATTTTATGGTTTTTGTCAAGGTGGAGGAAATAGAGTTCCTAGGGTTCGATAATAGTACACAGAGTATGATAATCTTAGTCAAAGTTTAGAGTTACAGAAATGTTAAGAAGCACAATTATTTTGATAGCTGTCTAAGAACACCTATCTCTGAATGGACTTGTATCAGAAGGCTAAAGGCTTTGGTTGAGCTTGGGGTTCTTGACCAAGCATATTCACTTGTGGTAGTACCACTTTTAAAAATAACCCAAGAAAAATTCATACTAGATATCACAAAACTGGTGTGATGGCTTCCTCTAACAATGTGAACAGTCTCTTAGAAGTTCAACACACAGTTTGAGCAGTAATATAATGATGAGAAACATGCAATCGTCTTCATGCACTTTGTTGACAGCATCATCTTTAATATCAACTCTTTGGAATTGGATGAATCTGCTGTTATTATGGCCCAAGAATCTAAATGAACTAGTAATCAACATCAGCTGAAGAGGTAGTTCACTTGCGAAGTAAGAAATTATTTGATACATCTTTTGTGGAAGAATGGAATTAAAGAATTTTGAACCTGGGTAAATGTCCATTTCCATCTCATACTTTTGCACCCTTTTCCAAATATCAAACCTCTTTTGACTTATACCTCAATGCTATATGAGGATACTGTTGGAAAACTTCTTCAGGCAATTCACATATGATGAAGACAGAAAATACTTCTTTGATATTCACATCATAAACAATAAAATACGAAATAATGTTGAGATGCTTAATTTTTTGTTTGTGGCAGATATCATCAATGTTGGGCAAGTAGGTACGAGGGTTGTTTCTGTTGAGATTTCTGATTTATCAAACTACATGGATATATCGGAAGAGGCTGGGAAGAGACCAATTTGAACACCAGGGTGACACATGGTGAGTTCAGCAAGTATCAGTTAAAACTTGCATTCAAATTTTTGAAAATGTATGGGGGAAACACTTAACAAGCCTATCTTTTCATACTTCAATACAGTACTTTATAAAATTGTTGAGACAATTTTACCATATTCCTGGGAGAGGAGGGGAGGGAGGTATTTAAAAGGACATCATACTTCTTGAATTTTTGTATTTAATTCTAATATACTTTACATATTAACCTATTATAAACTTCACTAACATTGCAAGTAAAATACTTCAGAAATCTACAAGGGAGTCACTACATTTAAAGAATAGCAGTCACCAGAAGCTGAGGATGGGAATAATAGTTCCTGAAACTAGTCTAAAGAAATTGAAAGTTTTTTTTCATTGGGGCTGTATGGCTCACCAACATTGAGGTCATTAGAGCCCTTCTCTTATACACATCTAGATGTGTATAAGAGNAAAATTATAAGTGGAGAGCATGTCAGGCTTCCTTGTAATACGTAATCGTACATAAAATACATAGTTTAGCAAGTACATACTTACCAACCTGTCACTGTCCAATGAAATTAATTGGTATCCACTTTTATAAACATTTCGTGTGACAAGTATTTTGAAAACAAATAATTCAACATAACATATTAAATCATTTTTCAGCGATAAAAGTTGTAAGTACGTTTATTTTTATTAGGATCCATTAAAGTAAAATATGTATGGAGGTATTAGCATTTGACATAGTATTACTTTAATAAAAACCTTATCTTTTCTTATTGGTTCTAGTACATCACTTAAATAAAAGCTTGTTTTTAAAAAGGATTTTTATTTATTATTTTATTACCCTCTGTGGCTTATCACCACAGTTGAAATACTCTGATACAACAATCTAGAGTCAATCTAGATGCGGTTCCCCCAAAATATTTCATGTGTCTAGTAAACTCACATAGATTTGGGCCTTACCAGCACTAGTCATTGTGATCCTTGGGTGGCCAAAATGAGAAATATGTACAAACATAGAAATACTTCTAGAGTGCCTTATTATAATGATTACGTACATTTCAAGAAAAGTTGTTGCTACATTAATTATTTATAGATATTGATAGCTGATATATGATTATTGATAGACATAGAATTATTTTTCCCTGGCTGGAAAGAAACGTAAGACGTGGAAGAAGGAATAAAAGATAGAGCAGGTGGGGATGGGGTGGGGGAATTTCATGACATGAACAATGCAAACTGCTCAAATTTTATGCAAATGAGTACACAATACTTTTATGAACATCATTTATTACATAATTTTTGTTTTGAGCGGACACGCACACACACATATCTATTTTGCCTCACATAAATAATATTCATAAATATACAAGAATTATAACAATTCTCTTCTATCAATCTATATATTAAATACATTCATAACAAAAGAACTTTCAAATTTGAAGTCCTTTTATAACATCATACTTAATAATAGGGTAAAATTCACTTTGGTAAAGATACATTGGTCCTGAGAGAACAACAGAACTTAGTGCAACAAAACAATGCCAACATCATGGTGCTGAAAGCAAGAAGACACAACATTATGAAAACAACTAATTTTACAAACAAGAGAAATAGAAGTTGTCCATTTCTTCTCAAAGTTAACAATAAATAGTTGTATTTGACTGCTTAGTTAGGTCAAATTCAAGTATTTATTTATTAATTTAGTATTTACAAGAGAAATAGAATTCAAGACAAGCAACAGTCTGATTAAAATATCAGTGAAATTTTCTATAATGCAATTAAATTAAAACAGGAATTCATGAATTGAAAATTATGTCAGAAAATGTTTGAAAGAAAGATGAGAAATAATTGGAAAATTTTTCTCCCTGTGGAACATTCTTGCCCAGCAGGGCAGTAGGAATGCATAACCTCTTACATTTTTCACATTTCAGAATATATTTACTACTCCATTGACACTCAAACTAAATAATATAGCATTTCTTTCTAAAATACAACATAAAAGATAGTCTTCTTTTTACCTATCTTCGGATAATCTTGATCTCGAACTGAGTGGCCTATTGTTATTAGCATGCTCACTTCTATTAGCAACCTCCATCTGTCAAACTGTGTCACCTTCAAGGAGAGTCTATACCAAGTCTGTCCAGTCATGGCTCTAGATTCAATTTTCAATGGGGCCATATCCACTGTACCCCACATCATGTCATCATTGATCAAGTTTTGGGTCATGAGCAGGTTTCTCTAATTTCTTTGCATAATATTTCTGTCAGTTTTTCAATTATATTCAATTTTCTTGTAAATACTAAATTAATAAATAAATACTTATATATATATAGACTATATATATATATTTCTATTAACTTATTTAATTAAAATTATATATTTTTGCAGACTATGTACTCGAAAAATTCAGTGTCCAGCCTCTGGACAACTGCGAGAGACTATAGTGAATGATATTCTGAAAACAATGAAGTCAAAGTTAAATAATGAAAGCAAGAAAGCAGCAGCTGGGGAGCAGCTGGCAAAAGCAGACCAAAATATGGATATTTTATAAATAATTTCTTATTGTTTTTCTTGTTGTTAAGTATAATTATAATTTTCTTCTTGTAAGATTTTGTCTGTGTCCTTTTTTACCATATTCCAGTTCTTTCCCAGTATTTTTCTTCGAGTACTTTATAGCAAAAATACTGTACTTTTTAGAAAAAATACAGGCAGTACTTGGCCAAATTAATACTACAGTACCTTTTGAAAAAATACTGGCAATATTAATTTGAAAAAGTACTGGCAGTATCAATTTGAAAAAGTACTGGCAGAGTTAATTTGACAAAGTATTGCCAATACTTTTTAGAAAAAGAACTGCCAGTACTTTGTCAAATTAATACTGCCAGTACTTTCTTTCCATAAGGGTACTGAAAACATCTCCCTTTCTACACGTTAGCTCGTCCCTCGAGCCTTTGGCCCATCCCCCAATAAGGTGCCGATAGTTGCCTCACGATTATTTCCAATGTCACTGCGGCAATCACTTACAGGTCTCTTGATGATATGGTGCCAGTCCAGCCTCTGGATGAACAGACAAGACAGAGAAAAACAAACAGCGAAAATAGTGTTCATTGGTGTTGGTGTGAAGAGTACAGGAGGCGATATTTGCGGAGATACACACCCTAGGTCAGTCAGATAGGAAGGTCTAGAGTGCGACCAGATAATAGTTCTGTTTACGTAGTGAGAGTAAAGCTACGCGCGCACTGGGACGTCGACGGACGGACGACTCGACATTTTAAAACTGTGGAAGGCTGCGCGCACTGGTTCGGAAATTCCGGAGCCCTGTTGGGTGAAGGGACCGTTCACTCTCCAAGGCATAACGATAAGGACCCACGTGTTACCTGCTCTCCATTCTATTCTGATCACTCAAAACAATCAAGTGGCGAATACCTGGTCCCTTATACANGGACAGTTTTACAGCCCTACCGACACTCCAAAAGATCTTTCTTTGGGGGATTTTTTGCAAACGGCTTCAAGTGCGTGCCGGCTCAGTAGGTTCATACCAATGCAAAGCAATGGAAAGAACGTTTGGGAAATCCGGGACGTCAGTGTCGACCGTCCCAGTATGCGCGTAGCTTAACAGAGGTGATATCATTTCGGCGGACAGTATGCAGTGAGTTCTTGAAATGAATTTTAGAGCGCTCCGCCAACTCAGCTTGCACAAGGTCCCTCTTGCGTTGTGGGATTAAGTAACAAGGTATGATATATGATGACGTTCACCAATACCCTATAGTCGAGTTTATGAGTGATTTTCTTGTTATCGACCATGTCCTCCACAACTATTTGAATAATTGAGTACTTAGTCTCTAAATGTGACTCTTTAGGCAGCCAATGCCCATCTTAGGATTATCCTCCTAATCTCTTGCACTGTAGCCAACTGTGCAGCTGTGTCACCATTGGCATCTCTTGTTTCCCGCTCTGCACCACCTTCAAGTAGAGTTCGCACCATGTCTTCGTCAGTTGTTAGTGAAGCCTTGTGAAGCGCAGTTCGTCCTATATCATCCACAGCACGCAATGGCGCTCGGCGAGCCAATAGCTCCTTTACAATCCATATACTACCTGCGCCAGCAGCCACGTGCAATGGTGTGCTACCATCTAAAGCTCGACAACTCAAAGTGAAACCGTGGTTCAGCAACCAACGCGTGGCCTCCATGTGACCCGCTGACACGGCGTGATGCAAGGCAGTCCAGCCACGTTCGTCCACTGCCTGTGGACATACACGTCACAACTGATGTTGAATATTCGTGTAACTTTATCGCTGTCCTTGGTCGAATACTTGATGTACTCGCAAATATCTAAAATATGCCACCCACTTATGGACTGAACCAGAAAACAAAACAATCGTGCCAAATATGTTTACTTATACCAATGATGGACGTGTTGACAGCTCGAGCAGCATATATTTACTTTAATTCATGTTATCAATACCTTTTTGATTAAATATAAAAGTTACCCCCCTCCTGGCCCGGGGTTTTCTCTGCTTTTCCTCCGGATAATGGCGGATTTTCCATAGACGGGAATGTCATTTAATACTTTTGTTATTATTAATCTCGTATTTTGACTGCACATTATATCTAGGATTCATTTTGGAATGACAAATTGATAAGATTACGTATTTGATTTCGAAAAACTTTTTATGATCATAAAATCCGCCACTACCCTTGTGTCCTTGATCGGAATTGATGGGACGGTCCCTGAGACAGTCTCCTTTATAAATAGAAACTAAGACTAGAAGTGGATACATGGCTATTTTTTAACTCAATTATTCTTTACTTGAAACTATGAGCGGAAAATCTGTTTTTTAGGTTTAAAATTTATTTTGTAATCAACGACTTATTTAATTTATATGAAGTTGAATTTCTCATCTAGAGAATATATTACGTTTCCAGACGAGTATATTGAGGAAAAAATGACTCCAGTAATAGATCCCGAATCATGATATCTTTGAACCGTAACGAGAATTTTGTAACGATTATAACCTGATATTTTCCACAAGGGAATGTTCAGATTTACGGTATCTAAAGTGAATAGTTATACAGTAAATTTTCGAAAAGGTTTAATATTGAGAAGGGATTGATAGTAAAAGATTGACGAATTGCTACTTACCTCTAAATTGAGCCCTCGATTTCTTAGAATCTCTAGAGACTCTATCTGCCAAGAAGTCGCAGCAAAATGGATCACTGTTCTTCCATCCCCGGTTCGTACATTGATATCCGCTCTTGCTTCCAACAAAACTTTCAAAATCTGGTGCGATGATCGAGCAGCAATATGAACCGCTGTGGTCCCATCCATAGCACAGCAATTTATATTCGCTCCGGCTCCCAATAACGCCAACAATATGTTTGGGTTGTGATATGTTGCAGCATAATGCAACGGCGCGAATCCATCTTCATCCTGAACATCTACATATGCTCCCAATCGAAGCAATGCTTTAACACCTTCTTCATAGTAAGCTCGTACGGCACTATGCAATGGCGTGTTTCCATCATTTGTCTTAGCATTCACATCCAAACCGAGTTCCACAATGAACTGTAAGTTTTCCGTAATGGTTCCTCCACATGAGGCAGCTTCATGCAGCATTGTTTCACCGGTGCTTTTTACGAACCATACATCGGCACCGGCGGCAATTAATGATTTGATGGTTGCAAGACTATGGGTCGTGACTGCAGCTACTAGAGGTGTGCAACCATTTTCGTTGGCTACATTGACATCTGCCCCTCGTTGGATCAGAAGTTCGACACACTGGGCATATTCCGGTTCGAGGTGAGGGGAATGGCAGTATAGCCCAAAAGGGAGGTATACTCTGGTGTATCCACGAGCGGCCAGTAACAGCGCCGTCTCAGCATACTTCCCAAGAGCGTCCGTATGGGCTCCGTGGTCCAGCAACACTCGCACACAATCCACGAAGCCATTACCAGCTGCATGATGTAAAGCTCTCCATCCCTCACGATCTGCCTCCTCGATGGAGGCACCACCATTGACAAGCGAAAGTACACAGTCCCTGTGGCCAAAGTGCGCTGCCAGATGAAGAGCTTGAACGCCATCTTGGGTCATGGCGTTGAAATCAGCTCCGGCCCCCAGCAGCGCGGTAGTCGACTCAGCAGATCCGTAGGCGGCCGCGAGATGTAGTGCATGGACGCCTTCCATATTCCGAGATGGAGTCGCATCAACAGGTATACCGGCGCCCAAAAGAGCGCATACGGAATCCACACGCCCAGCCTGAGAAATAAAGTAATACAAAAAATTACACATGAATGGTAATCATTTCAAGTGGTCACCAATGTCCAGGTCTTTGATGGCGATTCATTTCTTGTGGCTACCGATGTCCGTTTGGCAATAACAGATGGCCACCCAATGGCCATTTTACTAGAGAATGAAACCTGTCATAAATGTCATTTTGTCCGTCACTGTATATTGTATTTGGATCACCTGGGGTTTGAACCAGTATCATCAGAGACAGTAGGTGAGTGTCCTCTACACAAAGCACGGGTCGTTCAGAAATGCTATTAAGAGTAGAATCATCACCTCATAAAATATGAATAATTTCGTTTCAAGGCTGTTTACATATTTTTACGCGGTTACAGCCTTTACTTCATTAGAATCCCACCTATTTTAAAAATATTTAACGCAATTATATATTTTATACTAGAAGTGACATAAAATTTTACAATTTGAACAAAGGAAAAACTATGCCGTCTGAGTTGTACTACCAATACAAACAAAAGTCAATGGGCATTCTCTTATTTTTATATTAGATTCTTTTAAAAATTTGTCATTTGTGAGAGAATAGCGTATTCTAAAATAAAACTATCCCTTGTGTAACTTCAAAAATTAGGTATAATCTACAACAAAATTCGCTATCATTGGTCCGTTAGTGGCAAGCTAGCTAATATTTTGAAATTATCCTTGGGGATAACATTTTACAGGAGATGATACGTGATGAAACTCTTCAATCATGCAATCCCATCCCTCTCTCCACGCTGTTAGTGAGTGAATAACTGTGATGTAGAGACCTTAATCAAGAGAGGACCGTCGAGAGGGGAGGAAAAGTAATGCGAAATTTCTCATATTTCTGAGAAATAATAGGCACAGTTTCTCATAGTGGTGTCGATCAGTTGTAGGTTACATGATTGTGTTGTGTACCTTTCCTTTCTCCCTACTCCACAAATAAGATGTAACCATCGAGTAATAGGTGGCACCAAAGGGACTATGAAAATTTGTGCGAAGTCCATAAAGCTGCTATGAGAAATTACGTGCTCTTAAGTTGTGGATACAGTTGACGGTTCTATCTTGAATGAAGGACTCTACTGTGAGAGCGAGAAGGGGTTGCTGTACGCATATGCGCACAATCGAACCATGCTACTGTCCCACATAAATTGCTTCCTGTACGAACACTAACTCCAAAAATCTTTTAAACCAAAATTCAACTCTCACCTTGACAGCAGCAAAGAGCGCTTCAGCTCCGCCACCGTTGTGAAAAAAATCAGGAGCGCCTTTGGCAAAGGCGACAGCCATGCCAACGCTGCTCGCGTGTTTGAGAGCTGCGCGCAGAGCACGCTCAGACCACGTCTGCGCACGCAGCAATTCTTCCACGCGCTCAGCCTCGCCACGCAGCACCACTCTGCGCAGCACACTCAGTGGTGCTGGGAACTCGCGTTTCGGCTGCGCACAAATTCAAATATGAAACCGAATGATAATGTCACATACAAGGGGTAAACTGAATTTTACTGTTCCGTAAAAATGTGACATTACACCCAATAGGTTCCAAATAATGTTACTTTTCACAGTTGAGGTGTCTTTTGTTAAGCATATTCCGGAATATTTAGTTGTAATAGAAAATTAGTTGCACTATACAGTAACGCGGATTGTCGAACACATGATGAACACACTGATTCGTTGACGTAACATGCTTCCGTTAGTTTAGTGTGAAATGGTTATTCGAAAAAAAGTATTATTACACTACTTAGAAAAGTAGTTCTCTTGTAAGAAATAGAATTAGATAAGTGAAGGAAGTGATTGTGAGCCGTGACCACTTTAAGAACACCGATAATACGGTATGTATAAATGCGAATTTACTTCTATGCTAATGAAATGTTGATAATACATGTTTAGGGTAATTTTCCTACAGTAAATTAGTTTATTGTCCTCCTCATGGTCATACTCAGTTTAAACTTTATTATTATTTACACCACTTTAAGAATACTATGTTTGGTGTAATAAAAGTCTGAACTGCATAGACAACTAATTTTGTTTTAAGAGTATAGTATTCGGGTAAATACGTGTCCATTAATAAAAATTACCGTGCCCTTAAAATGTTGAACTGTGTAGACAATTAATTTTGTTTTAAAATTGTAGTATTGAGATGATAACATGTCCAGTTATGAAAATCACTTCGTCTATAAAATACAACGTTGGGTATTGATAAAAGTGTGAATTGATATTATAACTTGTTTTGTTTAAAAAGTACTATTTTGAGAGTAGTGTAAAGAACATTTATACAATATTTTCTTTTTAGAGTGATTTTTAGTGAGTCATTACGTTACTGTGAGGTTGCTTAGTTCTGCGATAATTTCGTAATTTATTGATTTTCCATCCATGTTCTTGCAGAAAACCGTTTCATAATGAATTTTTTTTACGATCGATATGACCGAAAGTTATATGTTACGTCTTTTGTTTTGGTGATAACTTCGTAAATAATTGTTTGCTCACGCTATGTTCTTTTCAGAAAGACATCAAATAATGTTTAAAATCGAAACATATTTTTCTTCGGTAGAATCACGTAAAGCGCAGCTCTAGAAGGTAACGTTTTGTAACATCCCTTTTTCTCTCATTATGTTTTAACCCACTACAAAATATAAGGTATCCTTACTAAGATTATTTTATGATCTTTAGAGGAATTGTAATCTTAACTTTAAACCATGCATTATTTTTTAAATATATTTTTTAAATTTCAAGATTAGATTTTAAAAAAATTAAAATTAAAATTAAAAAACACTAAGGAGTTGCGACTTGAGTAAGAAGTTAGAAAAAGAGTTTTCTGATTTTTTGCTTCAAAGTTAATTTTTACAATGTTCACCAAAAATTTACACAAAATAAGATTTTCAGGTTTAGTACCTTCGAAGAGTTACAGGAACAAGAAAATTAGCTACTAGAAAGTGAGTTACTAGCAATGGAGTTGAGGTTTAAGCTTTACTTACAGTCGCAAAATTTTCCCGAACTCCGCAAAAAAAACCAACCTAACATGACCTACTTGTTTCTTTGATTGAGTGCTTCGTGGTGTAACTTCTTCCCAAATGTCGCTCTGAGCCAATACTGCGAAAGCGTCCATGGAATTGATGCAAAAGACAATTTTCTTCACGAAAAGGTATTCTCCAAAACGAGACGAGATATCAAGTTTCTAACGTGCGTCATGTGCTCTGTCCACTTCCGTCTGGCATACTAACACTGACCACCAGAACTCGCGAGCCCCACTTTACTGGCTCAGACTTAGAACGCTTCTAGCGATCCTAGCGGTGCGTCGTTGAACAATGACGTTGAGGTGACGTCAACCGATTTCCCGGTTCTTGTATTTACCTCTGATTTATCTGGTATTTACTTTCAACATAAGATATTCATGGTGATACAACAGGAAACGATACCTAATTATTTTGTTATTGTGTATACTAAAAAACATCTTTTCTGGGAATCGTTTTTACTAATCAATTATTCTCACTATTCACGGATGTTCAATCTTCGTTGATAAAATTTTGTATGGGGATATCATTCTCATTGTCTAAGTTAGTACATAATCTTATTCTAGTGTCGATCTGTTCGAAAATTACAGCTACATAAAATTCATACTAAAGTCCTTAAAATTACTTTTGGCTGATTCGAAACCAAAGTCTTCAAAGGCCCTGCACGTATTTGAAATTGAGCCGAGAGAGAAATATCATTTTATGGCTTATTTCGTGTCACAGGGTATCATACTTCATGACATCGGTCAAGAGAAAAACAATTCTCTTATTAAAAATAAAAGTTCTTATGTTTAATTTCTCAAAAGGTTTACATAAAAACCTTTTTATTTACTTAAAAACATTTGTAATAACGTTTTGCTAAAGAAAACAGTTTTCTTGACATAAAATAATTATAAATAGTGATTTTTAATGAATCCCTATGTACAGAGAAAAATGAAACATGAAAAGACATTAGCCATCGAAAAATTGTAATTGAACTTATAACTATGAAATATTATTGAACTTATAACAATATTTATGGTATTTTTAAGGAAAGATAAAAATTTCATTTTAACCATCTAAAAATGAGATTAAAAAGAAAATTACACCATTTGACGTGATTAAATGTGAAAGCACCAAAGATAAATTCAATGTATTTTTTTCAATATTCTTGAGGTTTTACAACTCTTGCTTTCCTATAAAATGCAAGTTAGTAAAAGTCAACAATCACAATCGATGGATAACTCAAGGAATTAGAATTTCTTCCAAAAACAAACGTCATTTATATTATCTTTCAAACTCAATAACCAACCACCCAAATTTCATGATTATTTCCGTAAATATAAATCCATTCTTAGAAAAGTGGTCTATGCGGCTAAAGTAACGGAAAATGACAGACAGATAATACAATCGAACTAAAACCATGTAAAATATTATAAAAAATTCACATACTCTTCAGAAAATCGCCAAAAAACATTTCCCTACAAGATGGCAAAATTGTTGTATCAAATACAAAGAACATCGCAAATTTGTTTAATTCTTACTTCTCAAAAATAGGTAAAATATCGAAATCACTAACTCAAAATCAATGTCCCCCAAATACAAATACACGTACCGCATTCTATGTTTACTTCCGAGACTAACTTTAGTAAAATTACGAGTGTCATCAGATCTTTAAAAAAAAATTTCAGTAGGGATAGATGATATACCTGAATTTATAGTAAAAACTTTCTCCCACGTTATATTAATTCCGCTCACTCATGTTTTTAATAACTTCTTGTCAAAAGATGTGTTACCTGACGTATTTAAAAAGCTAAAGTGAAACCATTACATAAGAAAGGAAATAAACGTAATGTTGGAAACTATCAACCCATATCACTATTGCCAACTTTCTCAAAAATCCTTAAAAAAATCTTCTATAAGAACTTCTATAACTTCTTTTCGCATGATAATATTCTCTCAAACGATCAACACGGTTTCAGGAAATCCCTTCCAACAGCGCCATATTTTCTTTTCTAAATGATGTAACCAATTCTCTTGACCGTGGAGATAATACACAAGATATTTTTCTTGATTTTTCGAAAGCATTCGATGTAATTGATCTCGAAATTCTTCTCTCAAAACTGCACTCATACGGCATTCGTGAATTGGCACATCAATGGCTAACTTCCTGCTTTAAAATTGAAATTTCCCATGTTGAAAATAAAGTATGTCAATATTACCTTTCAGAATCAAAGCCACTTACTTGCGGAGTTCCTCAAGGTTCAATTTTAGACCCTATTCTCTTTTTATTGTACATAAATGATGTCACCCACCATGTCCGATTGCAAAATGGTTCTCTTTGCTGATGACACGAATCTACTATGTAAACATATCAATGCGCAAAAAGTTCTACCTAACCTCTCGTCTTGGTTTCATTTAAATCGTCTCATCGTTAATACTGACTAAACAGTATCCATGTCATTTCGCAATAGTGTAACGAAATCTCTTTCTCCCACATCCCTTTCGCTGAACGGAACCCAAATAAAATCAATCAAGATAACAAAAATTTCAGGGCTTCATATTTAGGACAACCTCAAATGGAATTGTCATATTGATAATTCGAATTCCAAACTAAGCAAAATACGCTATACATTACGAATTCTAGCTATTGTTAGTCAACGCGTTTCTCGCTGCGTGTATTTTGTAAATGTATATTCTCATTTACGGTACGGCTTAATCTTCTGGGGCCAATCCACTCACAGCATTCAAACTTTTAGAATTCAAAAGACAAAAGTTCGGATTGTATGTAAATCTCACCCCCGAAATTCATGTAAATCTTTACGGAATTAAATATACTCCCTCTCTCTTGCACACATTTATGAAGTAGTCGTGTTTGTTAAGACAGAACTATTAAAATACCACCCCTATTTTAAAAGAAATAATCTAGTTCACGAACACAACACTGGCAATAAAGCTAATATTTTTCGTCCTGGCGTGTCAACAACTCTTTGCCAAAGAGGCCCTTATTATTCAGGAATAATTTTGGATAATTCCCTTCCAGAAAATATAAAATTTTTAAATAAATTGAATCTCTTTAAAGCCGCAGTTAAAAGTTTTTTTAAATGTGCTATTGTTTCTATAATGTGAAAGAATTACAGATTTTAATAAAAAATGTTAATGAGAGTTTCAATTTCCTAATAAATATTGGGACCAAATCTACCTTATGGTCCAACGCCGTAGAAAAATAACCTTATTCTTCGTATATCCTTCCGCGAGTGCTGCTACCTCCACCATCGCCTCCATCTTCACACATACAACATATTTTCTTAAAACTAAATCGCCGGGTCTAACAAACCTAACATCATTGTTCATGGCTAACCTAACATCATTGTTCATTATAATTGTTCATGGCTCGCTGTCGCGAGCCATATTATAATTAACATACCCCTAACATACTAACATAAACGGTGGCGGAGAGAAGAAAATAGTGCGGAACAATATTTCTTTATAACTACCGTAAATATGAAGAGCGAAGAATACGGCTTATATTTTCGGAACCGTAATAATATTTGTAGTATTATGACATTAATCATTTTTTCGAACCCTCTTTGGACCATATGCTATACTTTGGCCAAATATTGTTTTCCACATGACTTCGGATGATGTAAGTGATGTTAATATCTCTTATACTTTATCATGCCATTGTTATAGTAGCTACTGATTATATTTCTTTTTTCATGCATGTTTATTTGGTTCCTTTTTGTTTTTTAATAGTTTATTTCTAACTGTATGCAACCTTGGCACATTTGTGTACATTATCTCTGTAGCCCCATCCTGGTCGGGGTTTTAGTATGGTTTTCCTCTAGGTACTGGCAGATTTTCCTTTGGCAGGAATGTCATTAATACTTTTGTTTTATTAATCTCGAATTTTTACTGTTCTAATGTCTACAATATATTTTGAATAATTACTGGATAATAATATGTATTTATTAAATATTTTTTTTGGAAAATATTAAATCCGCCACTGCCCATGGGCCCTTGATCGGAATTGATGGGATGGTCCCTTGCTTGTTTGTGGAGAGTAACTTAGTTTATTGTCTCCCACATGGTCATACACAGTTTGCAACTGCTTTTTTGACAATAAAGTTTATTTACTTTCATAAATTTTTTCACTATTTACACCTACTGATAGGGGGGAGGGGGCAGAAGAGTTTGAAGAAGTTGGAGAAGGGGTAACAGGGACCCAAATTCAAAATTTGCACCATGCCCTGTTAAACCGTGGTGGTCCCAAGTTCAATGAAAGAGGAAAATTAAATTCCTTTGCTATCAAACAAATTTAACAAATATAATGTTTTAATGTATGTCTCAGGTATAATGTAATATTAACCTGATAAATAATAATAAATAGGAATTTGATGAAGGAAAAATTCTATATTTAATTCTACTGATATTACTTTTCTCTATTTATAGATGCTAGGTGATTGGATGAATTTGAACCATTATAAGGATATATTATGGAATACCCTCAATAATATAAATAATATAGTCCATTGATACAAATATCAAATAAGTGGCGTATTTCTGTGCTTTGGAACAACCCTCAATATTTAGTCTCAATCAATGACATAGATCATTAATGGATTTTGAAAACTTTCTGTTGAATCATCGCTAATGCCAGTATTATACAGATATATTTTTATGATCAAATATATGACTGTGTAATGCACAAGCTTTGATCATAGTTGAACTATGATCATATTCCTATGACATGGGCTGAGAGAACCTTTGATCATTAGTATATGACATAGAAATATGACCGTGTAATACTGGTCTAAGTAGAATTACACATAAAATTTAATTCAAACCCTTCCAAATGTATGACCAATACATGATCTTCTCAGTTTGGAGGTTGAATCAACCACAATTCGGAGCATAACACTTCCCTTTTCATTTTTAAGTAAAAGTTTTAGTTTGCTCTTTAAGTTCCTTTAGACGTTTGGTTGACTGCAGGTGTACATGAATTAACAACCTCATCCTGATGCAATTATCTGCTTTACATCTTAATGAAATTTAAGGGAACAATGTTTTGTTCAAATAATAAAGAATATTTGGCAATGTGAACATAGCATGTTGACATATATTGTTGGCATGTTTTGAGTTGTCAGAGCTAATAAGACTGTCACTACTATCTTTTTGCAAAAATCACCTCACACTCTATCACTTCTAAAAAAAATCTCCCTTTCCACACATTAGCTCATTGTCTGAACCTATGACCCACTCACCAGAAGTGACGTGAAACTCGACAGATGTCTCCTCGGCATCTTTTCAGTTCTCACTGCGGCTATCTCATAAGCATCTTGATAATGTATGGCCAGCCCAAATCTGGATAAAGAGATGAAAAAAACAAACCCTCAAAGGGAATATAGCATACTTAGGTGTGGTGTGAAAAGTATGTGAGGTAATTTGTGGAAGTAGTAACCTTAAATCAGTCAGATAGCTATTAAGAAGGGTGTCTCTAGAGTGAGAGCAAGTTGTGAGATGAACTTTCTGTTCACAGTGTTGGAGTAACTGAGACAATCTTTTTGGTGGATAATATGCAGTCTTATATGAGCTCAAAATGAATAGTAGAGCACTCCCTCAACTTATCTTGCATCAAGCCTGACCTGGCAAGGACATGGCCAAAGAGGTTGGAGAGAGTCCAGATGGTCCAGCACCCCCCTCCCACCAATACTCTTTTAAGAAATTTTAGTGAAAAATAAAACATAGTGAATAATTTGATATAAAGGTTTGTTGATTCAATATGTGTATAAATTATTGAGTTAGTACTTATTAATATCAACATTTTGCATAAAATGCATACCTTTGCAAGATATTTCGTTCAGATGGTCCCTTGCTTGCTTCCGGAGAGTAAATTAGTTTATTGTCCTCCACGTGGTCATACACAGTTTGTACTGTTTTTTGACAATAAATTGATTATTATCATATCTCAGACACCCTTGGCTACTTATCAGATGCAAGGGGTCTGAAGGGAGCAGTCCTCACTTAATGCTTTGGTCTCAGGAGCACCGCTCCTATTCAAACAGTTGGTCAAAGTGAAGCTCCCAGATACTGGGACCACCAAGAAAGTTTGCTTTCTCAAGGTCTACAAATGTCTATTTACGACCCTAATCTTGACAGTAGAATGTTTTCAAATGCTTATAATGTATACTCTTTCGAGTATACATGAAAGACAGATGTAGGGTGTTGGATTGAAATTGCACATAGCTCCGGATATTTGTCTCGATATCATGCATCTCATTCACTATTTCAGTCATAAATAATTACATGTAACTTCGGGTGCACCCTTGGAAAAACACATGACCATGCGTTTTTTCTTCTGAATGCCACGGTGGCTAGACGATTGAGTAATTTCTTAGATAATTTAATTTCTGCAGTGATAGAAAGATCAACAGTTATCGTTCAATGGTGCGATGACATGTTCGCATCATGGGAAAAGGTGGGTTTTGCTACGGACTTGGTTTACTCTAGTAAAAATGGCTATCTGTTGCCGTCAAACGGTCATTGGTGACCACATGAAATGAATGGCCATCAATGACACGGCCATTTGGTGGCCACTTGAGAAGAATGGACGTTTGGCGCTAACAGATAGCCACTCAATGACCATTTTTATTAGAGTTTTGCAGTGAACAAAACAAGTGTTTCAAGAGAGATTCAGAAGTGGGTAAGTCGTCTCTGAACGTTGTCAAAATTGCAGGAGCTCACAGCATGAGAACTGTTGATAGAATAAAAAAAGTTGACAACCAGGCAAAAACCAGTCTTCATCTGTACTGCCAAATGCCATTAACGGTGGCGAATACAATACCCCGCAATGAAATACTACTGGACTACTTTCCATAAGTTGTGATTTTAAACGCGAGGAATGTATACATTGCTGATGTAGTGAATATATTTAAATATTGTGTTGTAATAATTGTGTTAATATAATAATATAGTGTATAAGTGTAATAAATAAGTTTATACGTTTGTTTGTGTTAGATAGACCCATATTTTGTCAGCGGATAATAATTTTTATTAATATACTTATACTCATAAAAATTGATACTAGACGTGTGAAGAAGTACAAAACGTTCTTATGCAAAAATGTTTATTAGATAATTGGTAGACAAATAAATATATAACAATTGAACTCACTATTTGTAAGTTCTTTTTAGCACCAGACATAAAAAAGGACAAAAATCAGTTCAGGGGAGACATATAGGTCCTGAAAGAGAAACAAAACCTGAAAATATCGACATAGTGATGCCAAATGGTAGAACACAGTTGAAACTGTGAAAGCAGGTCTGTTCATAATTGCAAAAAATTGAATCGAAAACAAAACGGAGTGATTTAAAAAATCCTGTAAAATCGCAATACTAATTCGACAACTGTACTGATAACAGTAATAAAATCAAAATAAATGATTGGATTATTTTGTCTTTCACATTTGCGGAACAGTCTTTGGCGAAAAAGAGGAGAGCATGTTTGACTTCCAGCTTTCCTTGGCACTTCAGAATTGTTTTACTAGATCCACGGCATCCAACTTAAATAAATGATGAGTTCTCTCAAAATACCGAGTTATTCTTACAGGGCAATTCTCTCCATTCAGTCTTACAAAAATCTATCTTTGGTTAATCGTCTTGATAGCGGGCAGTAATACCAGAGCAGCAGAATTTGCATTAGTATTCGCCACTTCACCAATTTTAGGGCTCCGTCCTTACTCAGAGAGCACCCAGCATCTTCGTCATGTACAGTACCATTTACGTTTGGTACCAGACAAGGAAATAGTGCAAAATTCATTTTGGTAAGGAACGTATTATTGATACTCGTTCGAATCTACTGCTCAGCAGAAACTTTCTTTACCGTTCTTGATTCGCGAATAAATATTAATTGATGACTTCATCTTCCAAGCATGACGTCATCCAGCCAATGCCCATCGTAGGATCATTCTCCTAATCTCTGGCAATGTAGCCAATTGTGCAGCTGTCTGTCCATTAGCATCCCCAATATCACGTACAGCATCGCCCTCGAGGATTGTGCGAACGATATCTTCGTTAGTTCCAAGCGAAGCCTTATGGAGCGGTGTTCGCCCTAGATTATCCACAGCTTGCAAAGGCGCTTTGAGAATCAAAAGCTCTTTGGCCATCAAAAAATTTCCTTCGTCTGCTGCAACGTGTAATGGCGTGCTTCCATCCAAAGAACGGCAACTCAAAGTAAATCCATGGTCAAGCAACCAACGCAATGTATCTGCTTGTCCAGCTGACACGGAGGAATGCACTGGTGTCCATCCACGCTCATCTACCACCTGGAAACAAACACATTGCAAATACTAGTTCTTTAACAGTTACTGAAATTTTCAAATCAAATTATGTAGATATAGTTAAGTATATTGAGGGATGATACGTCGATAATGAGATTCTTGGCTATAAGGTAGGAGCTTTGTCGTGAATTAAAAACTTGACGTTTCGTCTGCCATGTTGAGAAAACAACTCGAACAAAATTCCGAGGTGTATCAAGTAGATTCTCGTACTTAACCGGGTTATCTGACCGCTCATGGTCTCATAAGGACAAAAGGGGGACCAAAATGGACGCCTTTTGTTTTCGTTTACGTCGGTGTTCAAACCGACCGTGAAATGAAATTAATGATAACTCAGTGAAAATGTTAAGATAACTTTTCAAAAAATCCGTTTTATCAATATTAAATTTTAAAATTTAAATTTAACACCAATTCATCAAACATGTTTGTACGATTCACTTTTGAATTATGTTGAAGTAGAGACTTGAATCAAGAGTCTACTGTGTCCGTAACTTTATAACATATTATTTCTCAGAACAAGTACATTTACGAAGCACAAATTCTCACAGTCCCTTCAACGCCAGCTGTTTCTCGGTGATGACCTCTTATTGGTTGTATAGGGAAAAAGGGATGGAAACACGACACAATCACACGACAATCTACGCTAATTCAAACCACTATAAGACTGTGCGCGTAGTATTTTCCGGAAATATGAGAAATTTCGCATTTTATTTCCGCCCCTGACGGTTCTCTCTTGATTAAGGTCTCTATGTCGAAGCTATTCGCACAGGTAGGTCAGTACTATTTTCATGTCAGTTATATGAAAACCAAAACAGACGGATATGTGCACGAACATGTATCTAAACGTCACCTACGTTTCTTTCACTACAACGGAACCACAAAGATGGTTACCAAACTGTTTCTACCATAATCGTGAGGGGCGCTTCAGAGAAGCCAATCAGGTGTCGCGAGGTGAGTGCCGTTTCTCTTTCTAATAAAGACTGTACCAAGATGCAGCCTTCTTTGGAAGGTTGAGCTCGGAGTGACCTAGGTTCAGGGTCAATCTCCTACCTAGGCATGACAGACGAAACATCAGGTTTAAAATCCCCGACGCGTTTCCAACAATACCTCAAACACGCCAATGCTCAAAAAGTTTTGTCTAACCTTTCGACTTGGTTCTATGCAAATCGTCTCATTGTAAACACTGACAAAACAGTGTCTATGTCATTTCACAATAGTATCACAAAATCTTTACCCCAGGTTTCTCTTTCTTTAAACGGAACACAATTAAAAACTGTTAC
>NNCF01127993.1:117620-153257 GCA_002313205.1 Laupala kohalensis
AAGTGGAAGCAATGCCAGACTCAGCTCGGGGCCCCGTGTTTGCCAAACACGTACTTACTAGATGTTAGTCCCCTGGGGCGAGGCAGGAAAATGAAAGATACCCTAGCCCTAATGGCGTCGGGATCTCCCGTGTTCGTCAAACACGTACTTACTAGATGTAAGCCCTCTGGGGGGCAGAAGAGGAGTTTTTGAGTGGGAAGTCCTGCCAGGTACCACAGCCAAAAAGACTGGCACGACTTGGACGGAAGAGAGAAAGAAAGCCGTGAATGAGAAAATGAAGGCCTCATGGCAAGCCCGAAGGAGAAAGCTGTAGAAAACTGGCTTCAGGTGATCCAAAAAGGGTCCACAACGTGTCAAATAAATAACAAATAAATATTTTCAAGGTACTCGTATTCAGCACAGAATTATTGTTTCAAATATATTTACAGCTGCTTTTTAACGCCTGTTGTTTGGAATAAGGTCATATATGCCGCTTTTCATGTTGCCCATGATAGATATTGCAACATTCATAAGCAGTAGCGTAGGGAAGACTGGGTACAAATGAAACAAAACAAATATCTCGCAAACCGTATGTGCTGCGGTGTGGGGTCCAAGGGGTGAACGAAGCGGACAACAGGTCCGAACAGGTTGCGTCGCTCACCGCGCGTTGCAGTTGTGTATGGGAGGCACTATTGCATTTTGATAACCAAAAGTAAGTATTTTTGTTCGGAGATTTTTCCAATTATTATGGTTCCTATTCAAGTGAGAGTAACGAGAGTGTTTTTGTTTGAAATGAAGCTTGTAGAATACGGCATTGTGACTAATTTTAATATGTCATTATTGTCACCATGGCTATAAACTGTTTCTTACCTAAAGGAGGGTTTGGGGACGGTTGAAACAATATATTTATTTAATTTTATTGTTTTCTATATACCGAGAGAACGTTCAGATCGACTTCTCGAGGTATAAAGACGCTTATAAGGAGGTAAAAGCAGAATATTCATTTGCTAAAAGCGGTGGAGAAGAATGGAGTAAACCACTGTTGGCTCCTAAGATATATACGAAAGCGAGACATGGGATATAAAGCACACAACCGAGTTTTTAATGAAAAGCAGGAGCGAAAGCTTTCTAAAAGCTAGATTTGTGTTTGATTTATGACTAATCAAGATCAAAAATATGTTTTATTTATAGTTTATTCTCAGATTGTTTTCGTTCAGTTTGTTTTGTTTTAAAAATACTGTTGATTTTTGTTGTTGTTGTTAATTACGTAAATTGTATATCAATGTTAAGAAGTCACAGACGACTGATAATATACATTTTAAGTTGTGAGCCCTAAAAACGTTAAAGGCTGATTAAAAATATCGTTAAGAGTATTAAAGCATTGAAGACTGATTAATATTGTCAAACAATGCCATAATTATTCTTAGAATTAGAATAAATAATGAATAAAATGTTACAATATTATATTTTGACTTATTTGTATGCGGTTCAACTGACCCCAATCACTGTTTCAATTACCCCTGGTATGGGGGCGGTTGAAACAAATCGGATTTTTAAAAAATCGATCTACTATACTAAAAATAACATACCGGGTACTAAACATACACTGCCCATTATTAGTTAAATACATGCTCTTGTATTTAACATATATTCATCATCGCTCGGCTTTTAAAAGGCAATACTATGGATGATATAAGCGAAATTTTTTCAACCGTACCCCATCTACCCTACTTAAACGGGAGCGTGGTTCACCCTGGGCCTCGTCATCTTTGGGATCTCCAAATGATTCTTTAAAAATAAAAATTACGAAAATTTGAACTTAAATGTATTTTAATTTTATTATAATACTAATATCACTCATAGCTAAATTTCTTTCTTAATACAACCCCAATTTCTGACTCAGCATTGCAAACACTTGGATATGTGCCTTGAATAGGGAGCCCCCAAAACTCTCGTGCCCTGGACCTCATTATTTGTAGGTACGCAACTATTCATAAGAAGATTGGTTATTTTTACTAGCTATAACATCTTCCTTTATATTATTGTGTTAATAGCGATGCGGGATTGAGAGACCCGTGGCTACCCCCCCCCCCCCCCNAAAATTACGCCCATTGTTAGGACTAAAAGTACGCCTTTGCTCAAATATTCGAAATGTTCACTTGTTTTAGCAGATCTAAATTCAGTTTTAGAGTGCTGATATTAAATCGAGTTGACAGCAATTCAAATTAATTAAATTGTAAAGAAACATCTGGTGCTAACTTGAAGATATATTTATAAAAAATAATTTTTAATTATGCTGAGTAAAGTATTTAATTTTATTGGTTTAGCTTGGTTAGAGAAATACAATATAAGACAATGTTTCTTTTCAGTAAAATATTGTGAAACTTGGCTTGGCTGTTCCGCCCAGGGCGTATATTTTTTTTCATACGCTAGAAATGCTACAGGTACTCCACACACAGGCGAGCAGGATACCACAGCAGCTATCAAGTTTTGAACTGAATAAAATATATCATGTTGGAATCTTCTCTTTGGAAAATTGCTGCAAACCTAACCACAGTAAGAAGAATCCATCCATGGATTCTAGTTACCGTGAACCTATCTACAGTTCCTCTAGTAATAACAAACAGAGACATTATACAATAGAACACCAATTATCCGGATAAATTGGGACCGTTATCGGATAATCAAATATCCGGGTAATTGGATTTTTTCCTTTAAAAAGGTTATTTTTCAGGCAATGTTACTAATGGCCTGTTTACACAAGTTTGTCACGAGTACTTGTTACTGCTGCTAGACAGACTTAGCGACAAGTGAGTTGGTGATAATGAAAGGAATTAACAGGTAAAAATCGACATGGCGCGTCTCCGTAGCACTGTTTCTAAAAAAACGTTTTCAAAAATTATTCAATCAACTTCATGTGCATATAAAGCTCGAAATAATAAACCTAATTTAAAACTATTAGCTACAGACTACAAAATTGACCTAAGGTGTCTAGTCATGTATATAATATGACGTACTTTCCACTAGTCAAACTGTATTATTTTGGGTTAATTTCGTAGATTTCTGTTTTTTTACTAGATTATTGTTTATCAGTCCCAGAGCACTAGTGTGTGAGCATATATTCATAAATACATGAAAAAATGGATTTCCGCCACGAGCAAAATTATTTTTTCTTCAATGCACTTGATTGCTTGTAGAAGGCAGAGTTGCCAGATGTACGATAATTCGGCCATGTGTAAAATGTACGATTCGACTTAGTACGAATTTCACCGAAGCACTAGTAACTCCTTTTAGTCTATGACTAAAAGGAGAAAAACATTATTCTTCCTAGGAACGTAAAACATTGCATCAAACACCAACTCCGCTACACTTCCGCAATATATATATATTCTAACGACCCAGATTCGTTAGTAAATTATTTGATAATTAATAGAATTTTTTCGGGAGATGTAACAGCGAGTTAGAACAAAAATTCATAGAATTTGATTTAAATGTGGCGCCGAGAGGGGCGTATTCTGAGAGCGAGGCGGAGCAACAGAATATTTTTGAGTAAAATCCGTGATGAACTTTAAATCATGAAAGCACCTGAGTGAGTTCGCGAAGCGAATAACAAGAAGGTAATCTGATTGGCGAATTAAAGGAGGCGTGAAGAGGAGTGGGGGCTAATGCTTAGATGGGTAGCCGGAACCATTTTTCTTTCTCAATTGCTCGTGTTAGATCGTACGAGGTGGTTCTTAATTGTTCTCATTTGCACGAGACGGTTCATTTTACGTAGTGAAGAACGTGGTTTATTTTGAAGTACGGGAATTAGCAGTATGAAAAGTGATATTTAAACACACGTGGTATTGAAGAGTATAGAGGGAAGTTGAACTGCACAGGCATTATTTAATCAAAATTGATTAATACTATTGTTCTCACGAAGATTATTTTCCGGCGGATATCATTTCACGATATCATTTTTATAGTACTCGTAATTAGAGGAAAGACGGCCGCAGTAAGTCGAACGTAAGAATCATAAGATCGTTTGAAGGAAGCTCCAAGTGAAGCTACAACCTATTTACGAAAGCATTAGTTCGAATACGAACGAGTTGACGCCAATATTCGAGGGGGAAGCAGAACCGACCAGACCACGTGGTGAGAAGCCGGGCAGTACGTCGCCAATTCAAGGTCATCGGCAACACAGCTGGGGGCAGCCTGTCGAGAACGAATGGTATTTTGGCTAGCACGATCACCTGACGATTTCTGAAGAAATATTTGACTTTGTGAGTATCTGTCTCTGTGAGGCAAGCATTGTTCAAGTGTGTTTTGCGAGATAGGGAACGTAACTTAAATTATTGTAATTCGGTGCTAAAGAGTATCTTAAGGAGAAATTGGCATTGAAATAATTATTTTCCGAGTTAACTGTAAATCATTTTTGGAAGACAATCCGAGAAGAACGAAGATAATAAAAAATAAGGCAAATCAATGAACTTTGAATCGAATTTCAAGACCAAGAAATCGTAAGAGCTCATTACGTGCTTAGTTTTGAACAGATTTTTTTATTGTATTAAATTTCAGGGTAGTAATTGATGTAATCGCACGATATATGCTTGGTGAGCTAGAAACGACGTAACACAATTTGTTTGTAACGGGATTTTTACATTTGTTCTGTAATTTTATGTGGGGATTATTTGAATGTTGTAACGATTATAAATGTCAATTGTTTGATTATCAGAATATACGTAGTTCATTCACATCTGAAGTCCGAACTTTATTATTTAATTATAACTATCCTAACTTGTACCCAATATCATATATTTTATTTCCACATTGTATATTTGGGTACGTTAGATATTATATATATATATATATATATTTGTTGGGGTTTTAGGGCTCGTCAACATAGAAGGTCATTAGAGCCGATCGCAAAATATATTATTAAATGAATATTGTATCTTAAACACTGTGTTATGTATTTAGGTCTCGTCAGGATATTGATATGTTATCTCATCTAACAATGTACGCTGCCTAAATGAGGCCGACTAGGTTGGTGTTGTATTTTATCAAAACAACGGTGGTGGTAATTCACAAGAATCGACAAAATTTTTCGGTCTCCGACAGCGTAGTAGTTTAAAATAATGGGTTTAGAGATGCAGGTTTGTGTCTTACTTAGAAATTCGCCCAAATTTTCGGTAAAAAGTTATGTCTTTAGAAAGTTATTATGTCGGTAAATGTTGGAAGCATGGAATTGCCCGAGGGAAACAACCAACTTGTGGAATGATGTTACAGATCGGTGAGCATTCATTACTGTTTTACACAACTTTTAAATTTATGCAATAAACGAGGTTCAAATTTAGCTACACGAGTAATTAATTACATGTGAACGAGTAACATTTTCTTTCTTTCTCTGTATCCCCACTATCTTAAGGTGGGACTAGCGCTCCAAGTAAGTCAAATCACTGAGATGTATAATTGTTTTCTTTATTATAATTCTAATTGTTTTAAAACACAACAAAATAAAAAATAATCATGAAAAAACATTATTTAATTTCTATCTTTCACTTAATAATATAGTAAAAACTATATTCAGGAACTCGCTTGACTTGTTTGAAATGCATAAGATCATGTACAAACATGGCGACCGAGCACAACGGTTCTGTGATTTATGCATCTCACCTCAGAATAAAGGAAATAGCTTTCTCAAATGTCCGGTGACCGAAAGATAAAAGTAATGTAGAAACCCTCCAAAATACGATAATATAGGAAGGCTTGTAAAATAATTCCCTTTTGAAGACCTGGCAACACTGCTTCCTACTAGAAGGCCAAATTAGCCATTGTAAGATTGCACATACACATTTGAATGAAAACTCGAGAACACATTTGCTAGTCAACAAACATTAATTAACTGGTAGAGTAATTCTTATTTCTTAATATTATTAAGTGCAGTCAGAAAAGAACAGTCTTTTAAAACTCTGTAGTCGAAGTCAATATAGTTTTAACCAAGTAAATTAGTTTTCATTGTCTTCCACGTGGGTACGAAGTTTGTAACTGCTTAAATAAAAAAAATTAACTACTTATAACTATGAAACTGACAGTTTAGATTGTCTCTTAACAGACCGGGATTGACCATCTGACAATTCTGGCTAATGCCAGAGGGGTCGGTCGGAAAAAGTTGTATGGAAATGATAAAATATTTGACCTGAAAACCATAGAGGCCGAAAGTTGTAGATTTGGCCTCCTCTCTACATGAATGAAAAGGTTTAAAAACCGTGAAAGGATGGGGCTTTCTTATTTTAATCTACCGTAATTTAATTAGAAATAATCATTTTTATCTAACAGTTTTAATAAATATAAATGAAAAATCATTATATGCTTTGAAATTTAAATTTAAAGAAACCTCGTTACAAGCGATGCCATTAGTTATAGCCCGTGGAGCACCCCCGTGTGTTGCTCGTCAAATATGCAAATAGTACACGAATATTCAACTTCGAAAATATAATACTCGTATATATTTATGTTCGACTTTGAAAATATTTGGCGCACATGAAAATTCGAAACCTGCACTTTAAGTCGAAATAATTGAACCTCTCAATTCTATAGAAAACGACAAATTCAAACCTGTTGTACGAATTACGGCCAAAGATTTCAAAGAAGCTTTACACAAATACGGAACCATTTTAACAGCTCATACATTCATGCGAATTTTCGATTAGACAACATCATTCTGCAATTATTTGCATACAAGTGGATTCGACATTTTAAAAGCGCATAATATGATTAATAACACGAAAGAAGCTGTAGCGGTTAAGACAGGATTGTAAAGTCATTTAAAGTTCTTGAGAAAGTTCTTCAGTAGTTTGGGCATAAGAGAAACTAGAAAACATTGAACCTTAAATTGAAATTCAAAATGCTCTTCCTGTCAAAAGAACCAGGAAGAAGAAAAATATGCCTGGTGAGTTAACGCATAATGAGGTAATTGCAAATGCTGAAAATTCTTATGAAGTCAATGTTTACAATGTAATTTTGAATACAGTGATTGGGAGTATGGAGAGTCGCTTCCAAACTGAGGGACATAACTTCGCTGACATTTCTTGTTTAAATCCAAAATATTTTCAGGAATTTAAGACTTCTGGTCTGGTAGTCACCAATTTTTGAAGATTTGAGCGCAAAATTACAAGTCTTTGATCTCGAAGCTACTGCTGATGTTTTGCGTTATATACTACAAAATCTTATTCTTCAATGGTACTAATTAAAGCGTACAACTTTAGATGAATATTATATAAATGTCGCAATAGAGCTAGTGGATGATATGATTGGATCTAATTTGGACACATTGCAGTATTGAGCCTGTAAAGAATGCCTTTTATGTACTTATAGAATATTAATGCGTTATAATTTACTTTCGGGAGCTTTTCAGAAGATAGGTTTAGCATATAAATACATTTTGACTCTTTCATTTACCCAAGTAGCGTGTGAAAGAAGCTTTTCAATCCTTAAATTCATCAGAAGCAGTCTTCGTATGTTAATGGCTACCCAAAGACAAATATTAAAAAATCTTGACATTGACCAAATTATTGACAAAAAAAGCCAACAAATGAAAATAAAGTTAATTGCGTAATACAGACAATTGTTTCGTATTTACAATGTATGTTTGAAACTAATAATGTATTCTGAAGTTTCATTATATGTAATAATAATAATATGTTTAATTTAAGCCGCTAATTATGTTTGATTTATTAATACATACAATTTCAATAAAATTGGGGCCGATCATAATAGATTTCCATGGCCGCTTTTTACCCCGCAGTCCGGCCCTGTCTCTTAATCACCTGCATAGCTAGTATACACACGATGCGCCCAGGGTCAGGTGACGCGTCAATAAACAAGTGAAGTTTTGTATGTTGGGGATAATAAAATCGTGTTGAGAGTAGTTACTTGCCGCTTAGTAAATGGAGCAGCTTTCTATTCACTCGCACTATCCGACTAGTACTAATTGCTAATACAAAGTACTAGTCGCACTTGTTCACATGTGGGTGACAAGCGCCCGCGTCAAGTGCTAAGCTCGGGTAAAAAAGCCTTAAGACAAATCACATTGTTGAAGAAAAAACACAAAGTAACAATATTCAGTAAAAAGACAATTGAATGATACAATAGGTCTATAGTGGTTACAATTAGCTCAGTACAGTAAAAAATAACAATAGTTTAATGTACAGTTGTAAAAATAAAGCAATTTTTTCTCCCATATATCCAGATCATTGATGTTTTACTGGGTACTAATATTTCTTCGTAATTTTTTACTCACCTTGACAGCAGCAAAGAGCGCTTCAGCACCTCCGCCGTTGTGAAAAAAATCAGGAGCGCCTTTGGCAAAGGCGACAGCCATGCCAACGCTGCTCGCGTGTTTGAGAGCTGCGCGCAGAGCACGCTCAGACCACGTCTGCGCACGCAGCAATTCTTCCACTCGCTCAGTATCGCCACGCAGCACCACTCTGCGCAGCACAGTCAGTGGTACTCGAAACTCCGCGCGTTGCGCCTGCGCACAAATTGAAATACGAAACCTTATGACAATAAATGTCAAATACAAAAGGTAGCGATGGAGATCTCCAGTAATAAATATTACTCAATAGACGCCATACGGAAAATATGCTCTTAAAATTTTTTCTCAATAATTTCGTAACGTACTCTCCAATTATAATTACCATAATATAAAATATCTCAAGCAGGATTCACAACAATCATTCTTTCTCGATGGAATAAAAATATGGACACCAATTTATTTATTGTAAGAAAACAATTGTTTACAGGAATATGGTTTTCTTCGTATCAGAATGATTTTCAGAAAAAAATGTGGTGCAATTTGATATATGATACAGTACGTAGTGGTGAAATATGATACAATACTTATTGCACAAAATTTTTAATTTCACACATAGAATATCATTTGTTGCAATACCATTTATTGAAACATAACACATTCAATTATACAAAAAAATAACTATAAATCGCTCGTTTGTTGGTTGCAAATTAAACAGAATATAACTTTACCTGTTTCTTTAATTGAGAGTTGGATTCTCTCAGTTCATCCCAAATGTTACTCTGAGCCAAAACTTCATAATCTTCCATATTGATGATGTGTAATACAAATTACATGCTATTGAAACGGAGAATTGAAACCTGAGTCTGCTCACGAAGTTTCACCCGGCATGAAGTTCTACAGAGTCGGCAACTTTTCCGCGTTTGAGTCAGGTTCGACTGCTGTACTGCGGGCAGAGCGACTCACAATGCTGCTAGCGATCCTAGCGGTACTTCGATGCACAATGATATAAATAAATGCAAGATCATAGTCGCTCATAGTACTGTTCGTACTGATTATCGTTTACGTACGACAACCTCCAGTATGATCAAGTAGATCGTGAATAAATGTCAAATGTTAGTTTCTGGTTATGTACGCAAACTTCATCTACGCCAGCCTGATGAGAGCACTTCTGTGATTTAATGTGGTGTAATATTCCTTAGAAATGTCAATCAAATTTTTATGAAAAAGTTTATGATCGCATCAGGAAAGATCCGAAATATTAGAAGGGTTCCAGGTCGCGAAAACAAGACTTTATTCAACGGCTAAAGAATTGAAAAGAAAGACAGTAATCCTGTTGACTAGGAATCCCACGAAATATCTTCATTAATATTGTTCATTCAGTGTTAGTGAAACTTGCACACTAGAAGATCTCGATTTTAATTTTAATTAGTGTGAATTGAATTTCTTCATTACAAAAATTCTTCTCTTTTCAGAAAAAATGTATCAATATTTCTTAACCATTAGAGAGAGCAAAAAAAAAAAAAAAAAANTTTCAGGATATTCATCACTATAAATACCAAATACAATCTACTCTTTTAATTTATCCATCCATACTCTCCAAATTTCCGAGATCGTTAAAAGTTTCTATTGAGCAATTGGTGAACTCTAGCAGTATGTCTTAAGTTTCAAGAACAAAATGGTACAATAATTTTCCAACAGAAAATGTAAAGTTAAGAAGGCTTTTGTATATTTAAAATATTTTGTTAAAGTGTACCCAGTTGCCACAAATGTAGTATTTTAAAACACAGAACAAGATCCAGAAGTCCTTTATATGAAACCAAGAGGGAAAAAACAACTAAGAAATAATTAGGCATCTTTATGATCAACTTTCAAAAGATCTTGACAAGAAATATTGTACATATATGACAATCTGATAAAATGAAAAACCAGCAGTAGTCCGTTGGGAATTAATATGAAATTGATGAGGCATGGTTTCATTGAAAACCATTTACACAGGTTTGGCACAGATTGTGTTGGGTGATTGTTAATCCGTGTACACAAATGAACTTGACTTCAACCATACCATCAAATAATGTTTTCATAATTAATTTTCCCCAATTGCCAATAGTAAAGAGATGGAGCAGAGTATTTCTGAAACACATTCTACGGAAAACTATTAGGGGATAGTGTGTCAATGAACCAATAGTAAAGTGCAGCAATAGTAAATGAACCAATAGTAAATTCCGAAGCACTTTTATGCAGTATTCATATTTTCTTTTTTTGTTTTTCTTTTTCAAACAATTGAAACAAATAGTGTATCTGTTCAAAAAGGATTAACTATCTTTGGTACAACATTAAGAGAAGATTTATCTCAGAATTTTAAATTTGGAAGGAGAAACTAGAAGAAATCAGAACAATATTTTATAAATCTTTACATTTTTAATATATAGACATTTTTTGTTTATCTGAAGCGCATTCAGGTGACCAGATTGATCAATACAAAGAAACACTTGTGTTCAACATTTATGGTACTCAATAAAATATAATACTAATATATTGAATGATTTCAAATAAAAAAACACCAATGAAAATAATCATTAATGTGTCTGACCAGAAGGTAAATGTACAAATTTATCACAAATATTAAAATGATTATTTACATTATTTATGAATATGTAACAATTTTCTTATTAGCATCACAAAGCTGCATATCAAAATTTTTTGGAATATATTCTGTACATTAATTACAAAATAAAGAAAACATAATTAAAATCAACAGGGTCTATAATAAAATGCTGTCTATATTATTTACTTTATCAAAGTTAGAAATTTTCACAGAACATAAAAAGCAAGTATATGTATATAAAAATATTAACACAAAAATATTACACACTTTACACAACTTAAAGTTTTTTGTTCTAGGCTCCTGTGATTTGTCACATAAAAATTAATGTCATTGCCTAAGAATACTTACTGAAAACGAACCTATTTCATCACTGCAACATTTCTGTACACATCACATTTCCATAGAGAACATTATGCAACAAAGAAACAAAAAGAGGAAAAAGAAACAATAATTTTTACAAAACTATCAGACTTTTGTGAGGTTACATAGCAAGTGCTTATAAAAGTGAAAATAAGACGTCACAGTTCATCACTAAACTAGGCAGGAGTGTCCAACTGGCTGCACAGACTTTGCCATCAGCATTGGGTATAAGAAGTTGTTTGTCTTGCCAAAAATTTCAAGTCCGTCGCTCCTGGCACGAATAATGCACTATATCTCCGTTTGGGTATCTTGCAAATGCACTGAAACAGGAAAATAGTTTTCTCTAATCTCGCAATCTTGTTCTTACTGTTATTCCTCATGCCTTTTGGGAAGTGAGGCAATACCAACATTTAACCATTCACAGCAGAATAAAGACCAATTTTTCTATAAGAGTGATATTCTTAAGGAATTTTCCACAGAGAAATTAGACAATAAAGAGATTATGTGTTATTAATTCAATTTTGAGGTTTTTAAAATATTTAAGGAGACCTGGAAAAAATTCAATTTAAAATATTTACTTAAATTTATATAAACTTTTCCTTCATTTTATTTTTACCAATTGCTTCGTTACATTTTAGGATATTAGGCATGCTACTGTGCCTAGTTAAAGAAAAATTATATTCTTAGAAATACTGTTTAGGCCAGTATTAAATGGTCATATTCAAAGTCATATCTATGATCAATTTCTCTCAACGAGAACCTACATAATAAATATATGATCATAGTTGAACTACAAACAAAGCTTGTGCATTACACGGACATATCTTTGATCATAGATATATGACACAGCAATATGACCGTTTAATATCGGCCTTAGAGGCGTGTGATATCACATGCCAATATACCACCTGTGGTCAGTAATTGTTAAAATGTCATGTTTTTTCATATATTCACTCAGCTGCATGCAAATTTGGAGGAACTGCAATGATTTGGGATATCTCTTATTCTATTCTGTAAGATAGAACTTTCTTCCTTTTCTCAAGATTATTAAAACATTTATAATACCCATAGTGGAAGAACACAAGGGGTGGATGGGACGTTGGCCAGCCAATGAAACACGAGACATTTTTTGAGAGGGAAGTTAAAGGTGCTGTACAGATTTATGTAATATGTGACTGTGTTGTAGGCATGAAGTAATATCCTAATTTGCCCGCTCCAAAAAATGTCCAACATATTATCTGATCATATTAACTAAAAAGTAGTGAGCGATACTATCTCACCACATAAAGGCACCACTAATTGCAGAGCTTCAAGTTTTGCAATTAGTCACAACTGCATGATATACAGTGATCAGTGGCATATCTATGAGGGAGGGCTATGGGGGCTATAGCACCCTTGTGCCCCCCAATTGGACCTGAACTCTCAACAGATAAAGCATACTTTGCCACTTTTAACAATTAGTAAATTAGGTTATAATTTAATATTGATAATTGTTGATTATCTATTTGATGAGTTAATGTATTTTATTTAAAAGATAATATTTATAAAATTTGTGTTGTAAAACCATGATTTTAGACAAATGCTCCCCAGATCCCCCCTCCGTTAACACCCCTCTTGACTACGGTCTAGATTCGCTACAAACTGTGATCGTACATTCATCAAGTTCATCTCCACTTTCTCAACAATGCTGTAGTCGAGAAGCTCTGATTAAATGCATACCTCTGATTCCCAAAGCGCTTCTTGCAAACGGAGCACACATTGAATTCCGTAACAAGGATGCTCTGTGCTTCACAGTGCATGCGCTGCTCTTGAACTTGCAGGTGCTCTGCGTACACAAGTCCTTTGAGCAGCTGTGTGCGTCGCCGCTCACTCAGCTGCTTTTGCAAGCACAGCTCCAGAAAATGGCCAACCCGCTGCAAGGGCACCTTGTCGGGCAGCACTTCCAGTGCCTTTATACAAGACATCGAGATTGAGTAATACAAATGGGCAGATTTAAGTTTCAAGGTAAATATTGTTAAATCCCTGTTGCCTCCTCCTATGACAAAACCACTCTCTATTTGAACTCTGAAGAACCCCAAAGGCTTGTTACCTCATTTTCAACAAAACTATCCAACTGCCACACCCCAAAAAGCAAAAAAATTCCAAAAGATATGATATAAATTAGATATGCCCCTCGTATTAATTCAAAAGCAGTGGGTGCAATGCAACAAAACAAAGTATGCAAAGAAATGTCAAATTAAGTCTGCAATAATTAGTTGCACCTATGTATACCAAAGAAATTTAAAATGAAGGTCAGTTGTTGTGTTATAATTATGAAGTTGAAAGAGAAAATTTGCAATCGCAGCAGCAAGGTAGGCAACCTGCAAAACAAATCAGTTGACATTTGTGGGGGACACGATAATTAAAGAAAAAGTATGAAGAGTAAAAGAATCCCATGTAATATCTAACTTCGTAATAACAAAATAGATTCAAGAAACGAGTTTGTAAAATTGAAATATTTTAGAATATTCACTATAGTGAACTTGAGGGATTTGAAATATGAATGTGCAACTAAAAAGTACACAAAACTGAAGTCTGGGTGAACTTGGATGAATGGTCACGATAAATCTCATTAATTCTGGAAGAATACTATCTCAATGTCAGTATTTCTTGGTAATGTGATCACATCCATACTAATATATAAACGCGTAATGCAAAAGTATGACTATTTGCTACCTCATCATGACCAAACTACTGAACCGATTGTGATGAAATTTGGTAAGGAGATGGTTTAGATGTCCAGGATGAACAGAGGCTACCTGTTCTTTCTAAAGTATGTGAAAAGAAAGATAGAAAATTATTTCTGACATTAATGACAATGGGGTTGGGGAAAAAAATCTGCTATATTTGCTTACGCTGCATAAAGAGAGAGAGAGAGAGAGAGAGAGAGAGAGAGAGAGAGATAGGTGACAACTATGAATGGCAATATTGTTTGCCTCAAAGAGTTGTACAAAAAAGTCCGTGACAGCATATGTCTATCGACAGCAACCTAAATTAGTGATAAAACTTTATTAAAAATAGATGTGAAAATACCTTAATTTAAGAAGGAAAAAAAAACCCATCATCATCAAATTTAATGGATTATTTGTTTTGTACATTATAAAAATAAAGAATTTAAAGTGTAAAATTTTGATTTTACAAGAATTTTAATGAAATAGTGCTGCTGCATCATGCCTCAGAAGCGAAAATTCGACAGGCAAGGCTCCTGCGAGATGGTGTAGTGTCGACAGTCAGGTTTTGTATTTAAATTTGTATTATTATGAATTTGAAAAATTAGAATCATGTACACGTTTCTAAAAACCAGTAAGTTAATGTATTTTGATCTTACAATATAGATATATTTTATTTTTTCCTGAGTGAAAGAAGATAAGTCTAAGGAAAATCCCGGGCAAAGCCCCGTCAGCTAGTATTTTATAAAGCAAGAATCAACTCCTTTTCAGATGTCACTACTACAACAAATTAGAATTTTTAATTCTTAGCACAAGGGTCATGAGTTGTTCCTGATCGTGAATACCTTGAGTGGTGGAATTCGGGAGGCATACTGCTCTAGAAGATGCAGGGCTGTTTCCACGTCGGGCTGTATCGTTGGCGGAGGAGGAGCACCTACCAACCAGTTCTCAGGCGGACTGATGAGCATTCGCATCAGCAACACATACACTTCATCATACCCTTCAGATTTCTGCTCATATACCTGAACAAACAAAAAACAAAAATACTACTACAATTAACGTCCATTATGTAATCTAATAAGATAAATTATTGTAGAGCACCGATTATTGAAACGTTAGTCTCTGAACATTGAATTATCTGAACTGGCGTTATTGGAAAGAAAAGTACAAAAGCAATCGCGATGATGTCCATTTCAAATTTAAAAGAATTAGAGACAACTGCCATAAAGAGAAAGCAGATTTTGAAGCAGATGAGAATTTGAACTTCCTATGCATCACAAAATTAGCCTCGATAAATCTTTGTACATCTGTACATACACATAACTTACATGTCTTTTGTTAACATGTTAATTTTATTTGTTAATTTTATTCACAATTTACAAGAAGTAAAAAAAAAAAAGAAAAAAAAAAGTTTTGTACAAATATGGTTGGTTGTATGGCATCTATCTTTTTCTGTGAATTTTATTTATCCGAACCAGAGTGTGTCTGATCACCAAATGCCGCCATTTTCCCGTCAAATTGACATGTTATTCAAATGTACATTTAAATGGACTCTCTCTCGGAAAATATTAATTAATTATGTTTAGTTTGGTTCTAAAATACATGTAAAAGTATTATGACAAATTTCTTGAAATATACTTAGAAATCCATATGAATTTAATTGCATTTGCTCCAACTTGATGGAAAAGTGGCAGAAATCTGGACATGCATCAGCATCACTCTCTTATTCACTGCTGACAGCATAAGTTCATGTAACTGACAGACTACTGTAATAAAGAAATTGATAAATATCTCATAATTAAATTAAACAACACAAGTTTTGGTACGTATGTACTGGTCCACCAATTTAAGGCATGCACAACACATGCAGATTCACATTAATCAACCAAATCTCCCACTTCTTCACACAACAATGAACACTTCTTAGTACTATCTATATGGAGGAGATATTCTTCCAGACTGACAACGATAAAAGCTGAAATGTTTCTTCCAAACTGAGGGAGACTTTGTTTCTCATTATCTTTAAAACTAGTTCTTTTACAAAAAGACAGTAGTGTCATTTTAGTTTCAAGATTTCCATACTGGATATGCAGTTATAAACATAGGACTTATGATGCACATAAAGAAGAGTTACAAAGAGATTTCATTTTCTTTTGCAAATTAATGTGACCTGCTTTTATTGGCTGCCCCTCATATTTATTAGCTTGTTATTTAATATAAATGACCTCAGTATAACTTATTTTATTAACAAACTTTATAGTAAAGTTTTTAGATCAATAAATTAATGAAATAATTTCCCTCATACAAAAATTTAAACACACAGAACATGTACTTAAGGATCAAGTTTTCCGCCAGAGATGCAGACTCTGTGCTTCCACAAATGTTACTTTAGTATAATTGTGGTGTTTCTAATGGTTGATCCAACAAACAATCCATAAAAATAATTTTTTTCGAGAAAGAAAATTTCATATTAATTCATTATAATCAATTACCTTGTCACAGTACTGTATGGCTCTTGGAACATTGCCAAGAATGCTCACATAAATTGATAATGCTTTTTCGTGATGACCCAACTTCCCCACAACTACTGCTCTCTCCTCAAACAGACCTGTAACACATTTTGCAATTCCCAACATAGGTATTCTGAGCAAAATAAATATTTATGAGATATTCCACAAAATGAGATTGTAAATGAAAAGAACTCTTGAAGGGAAGGATACCAGGTATTTGAGGACTATCAGATATAGAGATAGATAAGAGATAGAGAAACAGTGGCAGATTCAAGAGGATGATGACTCCCCTCCCACGAATTTGACTTGACTTTGTAAAATGAATAAAAGAGTGCATTCAACTCATTAAATATGTTATTCATTTGATTTACAATATCTAGACCCTGTTTCTTGTTAACATCACTTATCACTACTCATTCTTTCCATTGCTTTTCGTCCCATATGGTAAAGGATTTTTACACACAGCACAATGTTATTGTGTACAGAAGTGCATTTCAAAAGAACCACACAAATGCAAGTATGAGACCGGAAACAAAATAAATACTTCTGCTGCCATAAATGTATTTTATTTCCACTTTTAACCAAATGGGCGATTCCTCGGAGAACAAAACTATCAGGGAGAGAAAGAGAGAACGTGAGAGTAAGGTGTCCCAACAGCACGATCCCAACTCAAAAATAAATTGTGGTGAAGATGAGTGAAAAAAAACCCTGATTCGATGAAATTAAAAAGAATGTACAACAAGAAATGGTAAACAGAGAGAATACCAGAGGAATGTAACTAATCAGTAATGGAAGATCATAATATGTGAGCTATGAATGAGAGGAAGGGATTATAGGAAGTGATGGAAACATATCTAATAAATAACATGTAAATTATTTATTATTCCAAAAGACCATGTTGGCAGTCAATGGCCAAATAATGCAGAAGCTGCACTTTTCTCCATGAGAAAGAAAGAGATTCATCATTTCACAGGATAAATGTTATCATCAAAATCATCTCATCAATTTCATCGTTCTTGTCCCCATAATTATCAATCACCAGAGATTTTCTCAATCAGGATAAATTTAATATACTTAAATTATATATTATTTAAGTATATTATATTTAAACTTCAATGTATCAGCCCAATGTTAACAAACTATGATATGGAATACTCGATAATTCCTCTATCAACATTATTTTTTGTAACATAAATATTGTAATGTAACATTCTTTTACCAATATTACAAAAACAATAATTATCATGGAATCAGGACAAATGAAGAATGGAATCACTTCAAGTGTGGTTGTTAGGGTGACCACTATGACTTTCAATTTTTACACAAATCCAAATATAATAGTTGAAGCATTTAAATAACACAACTCACAGTCATATGGGAAGTGTATAATTACAGCTTCGGGTGTGTAGTGCGTGGACTTCTCTAAAAATGTCAGAAGCTTTGCTCTTAAAGTCTTGCACTTTTCCACTTCAGCTGGTGTCCGCTCAGAGCCATTTTCTGGAAGCACTAACAACTCTTGCACACGTTCCCGGTACTGGTGCACCAGCGCGTTGTGGAAGATGGGATTTTGTTCCTCCCAGACGTTGATCACATGCTCCTTCATTGACAAAAAGTGGACATTAATATTGCCATCATAAATGTTTCTGAAAGTTGAGGCAAACTATTAATAAAAATAAGTAAAATACACAATTAATCATTAAACCAGTTGTTCACAATATCCCGTAGCAATAAAACTGAAAACTGCCCTTCTTGTTTTGGAGTTCATTTATTCATTCACCTAAAGCAGGGAAGGCCCATCACAGACATTTTGCTCATGAGGGCAATTGTGGGCCAGCAAAGGGCAGTTTCTGCCAGTTGTTGAGGGGATGACTGGATACACAGTAAAGGGGGAAAACCAGCGTTGCTTGCCACTTGCTTGTTGCAGTGACAACTGCGTATTTAGAAAAGTGTTCTAGTTTCTACCCTCCTACCTCCTTCTATGCTACCTGCAGATACATGCAGATGCTCGTAGCATTCTTCGAAGGGTTAATTGCTGAACACCTCTGGTCTTTGATCATTCATTTGTATAAATTCCTGATTTTTTGATCTACAGTTCAATATCACAGTAATTTGGCCTTTTACAGTGAAAGTGTTCCAGGGTGCCAGCTGGATTTAATGCATAATGAAGTTTTTTTGAATTTCCAGTAAACACTTGGACGATAAAGAATTTTTTTAAATTAACAAAATAAATTAGGTACATTTAAGACTTCATAATATAGTACATAACAATACATGTTAACGAACTTCAATAAAAATTGTTCTTTGTTTTTGGGAACATGCTATCGGAGGATCTAAATATTAAATCCGCCACGGCCCTTGGGTCTTTGATCGAATTGGTGCAATGGTCCCTTGTTTGTTTATGGATAGTACCTTAGTTTATTATCCTCTGTGTGGTCACACACAGTTTGCAACTGCTTTTTTGACAATAAAGTTTATTTATATTTGTTAGACGAGAATCACATTATCTTCAGTCACATGACACGGCTCACAATTCCTTTAGAACAGTCGCTGTTTTTGTTGAATTATGCTTTTACACTATCATGTAAGGAACGTAAATTTTAACTACATTTTCTGATTCTCTATTTTCATTTGCTAAGATTTATTTTTTTCAGCTATGTAAAGTCGATACTTGCGTCAGGATATCAACATAACATTAGCCTGTGCAAGTTTCTCTATCGAAGTCCGTTAATAAATAAACTTTATTGTCAAAACAGCAGTTGCAAACTGCATATGACCACGTGAGGGATAATAAACTAAGTTACACTCTGGAAACAAACAAGGGACTATCCCATCAATTCTGATCAAGGACCCAAAGGCAGCGGCATTTATGAATTTAATATTAATAAAAGAAATTATTAAATAAATATGTACTATTATCTATTTATTATTTCACAATGAATTGGAATTTATACTACTTTAAAGTCAAATAATTAAACATTTTGTGGAATAAAGTTATGAAAATTATTTATAACTGGGTAGAGAAAGCTTCAAATTATCACTGAAACCTTTTTGGGGGTACTTTGGTCTGATAACTCTGGTTGATATAATACCTTTAAACCTCTAATTTTCAACACTGAAATTCTAGCTAAAGAGCATTCTCCATGACTTGTAGCACTTCTATCTGTCTACTTACCAAGTAAGGAATGACAAGATGCTTGTGTTGGCGGAGTAGGAAGTCGAGAACTTTTGGCCTGGGAAGCTGTTCCACTTCCATCACGTCCTCCGTGAAGATTTTCAATCCTTCCTCCGGATGCCTCTCAAGAACCCAGCCAGAGAAATCAAAGATGAGCTTCATATGATCCTTCCCTTCACACACAGAACATTGTTTTTATACCTGTTGCATTTGGGTACAATACAAGAACAGCTACAGCACATAGCAAAGTTTCACACAAACTTCCTCTCAGTATTTTGGCATTGGAATGAAGCACCCTACACATGATCTACACTAATAACGACCAACAGAAGATCAAAGAATACCTTTGCGATTTCATCTGTAGTGAATCACGTATACTAAACTTGAGGGGAATGGGGACAAGTTTGATATACGAGGGAATTTGATAAATGTGGGAAATCAGTTTTCATTTAATATTGCTCAAATAGAGTGGTTTAGGACTCAAAAGGGAGGTTTCCTTTACTTAAATGTGATAGAGCATAGGATATGGTAGCATTTATCGATAGAGACCACATTTTATGGCTAAGTTGAAAGTCCAATTTTGTCATCTTGGAATCTGGATTTCATTATGTTCATTTATGAGCTTTTCACACTATTTTTGAGGTTAAAGATATTTTCTTATCTTTCATTGCATTTTAAAGGAAATTGAATGCCCTAATTTCAACATTGGTAGCCTGTGTTTTTGAAGCAGCAATATCTTTTTTACTTCATTACAGACAATAAAGAATTTACCCAACCTCCTCTTCCAACTAAGATTTTTATTTTTCCCTTTTATTTTCTCCAATTCCTCTCAGAGAATTTAACTCATGAGCAATGTGCTTAATTTTTCATTGTTTACAAAACAGAACACTAAATGTGGGTAGTTATTTAATATATTAAAAGTGAAAAACTTGGAGAGGGTTAAATTTATTCCACATAGTCAATTTCTGCATTTTACTATTATACAGTTTTAAATACATACATAAAACTATTTCTTAAAAAATCTGAGTGAAAAAATATCAATTTATATTTTATTAGTTAGTACCTCGGTGTACGAAAAAAGTGAATTAATAAGCTCATAAACTGATTGAAATATTATGTACACATTTTAAAAAAATTGAGAACCCTCTTGAATCCCAAATCATTACTCATCTGAACTTATCAGAGCTTACTCAACTGATCTTAAAAAACTCCAAAATTTACAAACAATATTAATCTGAGCACAAGTGAAAGTATGTTATATAATTATAATGTATTAAGTAACAAATTTACTGACTCTACAATTTCTACAAGAAATAGAGGGATTAATATCCCTAAGCATACTAAAACAATAAGCAAAAAAAGCCATTCTGTGATTACTTGTAAATACTATGGTCCTTTGCTAATTAATCTCAAAACTCTCAATTACAGCAATAAGTGCATTAAACGAAAGCTTGGGCAGAGGCTAGCCTTGATTAATATTGAAGAATAGTTATGAATATCTATTTTAAAATTGCTATACTGGTTATAAATTTTATTATTTACTTTTTAGTAATATAAATGTTGCATATTTGTATTAATTCACTGATACATGTCAATCCATAGTTTTAATTCATATTATGTCCTTACTTATTTTTAGTACTTGTACATTCTGTGCACAGATGACATGTTCATCTCTACAGAATTACTTTGTACAACTTATGTATACTGTATTATGGTGAAATAAATTGAATTGAAATTGAACTGAATAGGTCGAATTCACCCATGATTTCGCATAAAATGTTAAATTTAGTAGTTTTGTGTAAAATTCCCAAATTTGGCATTTTTTTGCATGTCATTTCTCAGATTAGCAGGTTACCATGAGGTGATCCACCTGTGTTTGAACTCAATCAGATGTGATTTAAAAATTTCATACTATTCAGCCCCAAAATTATGAGGTCTCTAAACATAAACCTATTTTCATGGGTTTAACATTTATTGTCATAGATTATACTAACTTTTGACAAAATGTCTTTTCCTGGACATCGACAGACCTCATGTATTGTTTCTCAAGCCTTTCAATTTTCGCTTTCCTAACTTGGCCATTTTACGAAATCATCATTGTTAATATTATGTTGTAACTAGGATGGAATAGCCTTCTAGAATGTTCAACACATCTTGTGCATAGTCATCTTTTCCAATTTTTTTTTCTCCACCTTGTGCTGCAATTTTGTTACCCATTTCATACAAGTTGAGTTAGTATTTTCCCTCACATGCATCTTTTTGTGTGTGAAAATTCACAACTGTTTAAGAGAACCAACAAATGGGACTCCAACTCAACTATCCTAAGTTCTTTTGTCTTACGTTATTCACCTCTAAAATAATCCTTAGAAAACTTTGGGAGAACTTGCAAATTTTTGAAGGAATTGAAGGAATTTTTGACTTCTACTACTCAAAGGGAGTCAAAAATTGTTCAGAATAGGCAGGAATTTGATATACCAGGTTCAATACATGCAGGTTTTTAATGCAGGATATAAATAGAAATTTATGAGACTAGGAGGAAAATTCAATATAGGGGTGAATTAAAAATTTGTGCGTTTCACTCAAATTTCTTACTTCACAAAACATTAACCCTAGTAACAATGGAATCACAAACTCAGTGCCATTGTACTTTATAGGGAAGATAAAATATTATCAAATAGTTTTACAATCTTTTGATGGAGTCTTAAATTATTTATCTAACTTGATTATATTATGGACATTAATAGGAGAATTATCAAACAGACCAAAAATAATTAATATAATTCCTACTAATTTTATTTCATTAGTTATTTTATGTATTTCTCCTTTACTTCCCTGGCACAGTTTTTTTTTATAGAGAAAAGATGGGGTACTGTGTTAAATATCTTTTACTTGAAGTTATGTTTCTTTGCATTGAGAAATGTAACTTAAGAAAAAATAAATCAGGAACAGAAATGCACTGTTTTTATTAGTTTACTGTATATTAGTCATAGTAAATTACTTTATTGTCTTCAACAAGGTCTTGGGCAGTTTGTAACAACTCTCTTGACAATAAATTATTTCTTTATTTATTGTCAGTCTAATTGGTTTGATGTTGGTATAATGCTTGTGCACAGAGTAGCCAACACTTTTACTTCTCCAGCGTCCATAAGAGTAATGATATTGGTACCTCGCGTTATGTTGGCAGGGCATTCCTATTTCTGAAAACTTAAATCTATCACCAATACTGGCCATCAAATTAATTCACTTGCTCTTGTGGCGCTATTCTGTTATTTCTGCATCGAGGGTGTGGAATGAATATTACCTCATGTCTTAGATTGTTGTTATCAACTTGTGTGTCTTTACAGTAAATAGTCACTTTTGTGACTACTAAAAATATTTATTTGTATATTACTTGAATTTGTAGAAGTTGGCAATTTGTGTTTGGCAGCCACATTGCATAATTTTCTGCAAAATTATGTGACTTGGAGTACAGTTAGGATGGACAGACGTAAGAAAACTGGTCAACATTTTCTAGATGTAAAATGAACACTAATCTGCGATATACACCATAGTACACATCACAATACCACTTGTTTAGAAGTATTAGGAATAATAGGAGGGCTCCTCCCCTCAAAAAAACAACAACAGGAATTTAAGAATAACCTACTCACCTAAATGTTGAAGATAGTTCAGTGTTCGCTCGTATCCGAAAAGAGGAGAGTCTGGAAGGTCAGCTTGCTTCTGTAAAAGTTCCAGAGCCTTCCGATGAAGACCTTTGGTTTGGTACAAAATAATCAGCTCAGAGTACTTTTGATGCCGGCGAAGGGTTTTTTCAGTCTCCTGAAAAATTAATAGTTAACATACAATGGAATAATAGAAAAATAAGAATTTTCCATTAAATATGTATTATGTATTTTTGAAAGATAATATGATTTCAGAACATACACAAAATTGCGATTTAGGAGGTTAAAAAGTATTTAAATTTTGTAAAACTATATCATGTTTTTTCCTGCAGCATGTATGAGACTACAACTGTGTCTAGGAATAGTAAATCTGCTTCTGCACAATACCAATGTAATAAAATTTACAATAATAACAAACTATAAAATATACATCAAGTAGTTTAGTGAACAAGTCTGAGAACTTATTTTTATGCAAAAAGAAGTTCATAAGTAATACATTTTTCTTTATATAAACGTGGGATTAAAAATAAGAATATTTTTATTCTTATCATAGAAGTGTTCTGAAATGTTAAATCTGCCTCTGCCCTATGGACCTTCATTTGAATTGATGGGATGGTCCCTTGCTTGCTTCGAGAGAGTAAATTAGTTTATAGTCCTCCTCCACATGGTCATACACAGTTTGTTACTTTTTTGAATAAATTTATTGATTATTTATAAATATAATACATTGTTCAGAATTATTGCCAATATCTTTTAAACATACATTTAATATTTTATGAGCAAAACTAAACACAATATTAGTATTTATAAATGTTTTATGATAAAGCTTCCCAGCTATATTCTGAAAAATTGTAAACTATTAAATTTACTGAGTTAACAACTACAACATTTTTGCATAATGTTGTGATGTACTGACATATAATAACATAAATTTCAGATATTACATTAATTTATACTGCAATGGGAAATGCATTATTCTTTGTTTCTAGGGGTAGATTTCACTACCAATGCACAATAACTGCAGTAAATCATGGGGCGTAGTATAACTGCAGTAAATTTGAGATGTACATTATTTGAACTCCAAGGGTATTTTGGAAACCGATTCACTACTGCCACTCTCAACAAGTGTTATTATTGATTGAAAGGTTTCAGAAGGTACCATTTTTGAGTTTGGCTAACAGCCCCTTGAGTCAAGAGTGCAGAAATAACACGACCAATGCAATGTACAAATGTGTGAGTAACCCAGGATACAAGTATAATTGGGTTAAAAGTTGTTGCTATCGATAGTTCTGGATAGTTTGACTAAAAACTGTCAAGAACTATCGATAGTTTTGGATAGTTCAAATTATTGTCAAATTTCTGATCATATTGATTATGCAGAGTAAACTGAGGGAAAACATAGCTAAATCAGGCCCAATTATAATTGAATTGATAACATAATACACCAACTTTTCATATGGTTTGCTTGGTTAACACTTTTATTTCCCATTTCATAATTTAGTGAACTGAACAGGTGCGTGGTTAACTAATTTTGTTCTTTGGAAAAAATTTGCTTGAAAAATTGAAAATGGTTAGTTATGATTCAAAAAAGTCACAAAACACACACAGAAAAGAAAATATTGGGAATCTGTTGTTCATGAAATCAGGCTTTTAAGGTAACAAAAACAGGGATACTGACATTCTAAGTTTAATTTTTGAACAGTCTTTAACAATTAATGAGAATAAGATGCTTTTAAATATATTTCTGCCTTTAATAGAATTAATCCTTCTGATTTAAAACCATATCGTGTTGGTCTTAAAAATTATAGGAAAGTGACAGGGGACAGCTCTGTAGTGAGAAGGGAGAATTAAAATGTGACTATTGGAAATTAGTATTTGCTATTAACTATCGATGGTGGTCAATAGTTGAAACTGTCTATAGTTAAAAGCGAACTATCTACCACAGTGACCATCTACTTACTTGCAAGTGACAATGGTTCAGCCTTAGCAGTGGAGCCACCAAAGCATCATTCGTTTGCAGATAGCACTTGAGTAATGTCGTGTCAATGATCTGCAAAAGCTGTTGAGTGCTCCGGTCTCGCACTGTGTTGCCCATTAGGCTGTTGTCTGCGATGCCACTACTCTCACCGTTACTCGCCAACCCCATGTCATTGTTATTGTTGTTCACGGCTCGTGCTGGAGAGTTGTTTGTGTGGTTGCGATTCTTAACATCACGCATCAACTTGCATCGAACCTAGATTGATAAAAACACATGTAAAAATAAAATTCTAAGATAATAAGTAAAATGCCATACAACTGATTCAATTACATAATCCAGAGAAAACTGTATGAAAACATAAAAAGCCATGGGCAAAGCCAGGGAGGCAATTGATCCCCCCTTCACTGAATTCTAAGATAACAAACCAAAATGAAATTCAAAATTTTCGGGGTTTATGATCTGATCAGCAAATTCACATGCAACAATCGCTAACACAAAATTTATTAACTTATGATTTCTAATTGAAAATAAAATATGTATGGCAATATCACTGCATCTCTGGCAGTTAATTAAAATAAATAGTCAATGTTCGTAGCCCACACTGATTGAAAAATATAAATTCTGAGCTCCAAGAGAAAATTTGACGGGTTTGTGCCTACTTTCTGCCCACTTGTTGCAAAGATAAATTGATGCAAGAAGAGAATATCATGAATTTATTGAAGATTAAGAAATGCATTTTGTCTAGAAACCACATTTCTAGTTAATAAAGAATCTTAACTAGAAACTTGATTTCTGGTTAATAAAGAAAAGTGCATTCAACCACATTTCTAATTAATAAGGAATCTAAATAGTAAGCCAAGGGTACAAAATGCAGGAATGACTCAACTCAGGTGGGACACAACCATTGTGATATATTCAGCACTGTGCATCAGATGGCCACAAAAAATAACAACAAAAATCTATATTTATAGATTTAAACAATAGTAACAGCTATTTTTGGTATTCCTAATTCTGACTCCAAACTGATACATCAAGATAAAATTTAACCCGCATTCAATTACCAACCCTATGGATTAAGACAATTAAAAATTTAAATACAATGTGTTTATGAGAGATGTAATTTAAAATGAAGTTTTTGCAAAACCCTCCATGGTAAAGAAGAACATGAGCATTACCATGGGAGTTGGGTAGAGAAGGTTGTTTCTGTGGAGATTAGTCATTAACTCAAGAAAATAACCCTATCTAACATCACCTGTTTCCTCAAAAAAGCATATGTTTATTGTTTATTCTGTATTGTTATTACCTATTATCTAATGATATTCTACAAATCTAACAGGGTGAAATGGCCGGGAAGAGACCTAGCAAAGTTCCTGCACAACACTCAGTAAGTTCAACTAGTTTAAAAACACAATACAAAAATGCAAGGTTATCCAAATTTTGTAGTCTACAAAGTACTGAGATAAGATTGACACACCTCTGTCAGAAACTCAATTAATGCAAGCAGTCCACATTCCAACTCTCTGTCCTGAAGTTTCATGTGGGAAGATGAAGGTGATCCTGGTTCCTGCCCAGGACGAGTGGTCTGGGGTAACAGATCAGGGAAGAGCCTTATAACTTCATAGGGGTCTACAAGAAAACACACAGCACACAAAACATTACATTGAATCCACAGAGAAAACTATATGTAAAACTAACAACAACAAAAAACCCAACTTATTTTTAAAAATTGACTGAATTTTAAATCGTAAATGTGTCAGAAGTCAAGTTTATTTTTTAGCAAGTTTTCTGGAGAAATTTTCACATTTCTCTTATCTGTGTGTCACCGTACATATCAAAGAGATATTTAACTTTTTGGTGTAACACATGAATCATGGAACCATTGCGGAGGGATTCACCATCATACTTTTACACGCTTTTAGTACACTTTAAACAAGTTGAATGAGTTCCTAATTATACTATTAACTGATAAATGCAAATTAAATCATGCATTTTCTACAAGTAATTCATTATACTATTGTGTTAAAAAACAATTAGAATAAAATAAAGAAAACAATTATACTTCTCAGGGATTTATCATGGAGTGCTATACCTAATCTAATATATGGTCAATACCAATTTCCTGCAATTTACACAAATTTTTCTAGGAACCTTCAAATGTGTATGAAGGGTTGTACTGTATTTTTTATCACAATTATCAATTAATATCCCTCTGAAAGAGATAGAATACCATTTAGAATATACTTACACAGAGTGGATCACCAGTTTGTATAAGACCGAAATAAAAACCACCTATCACAAATTTACCAACCGTATCAACCAACACTTAGTTTCCAAAACTTTTCTGTCATAATAATATTACTAATGGAATAATGAGTTAACAGAGGTAGTTATTATATGCAAGCAATAATCCCATAGATAACGAGACTGTAGAAAAATGCATAATAGATTATTCTAAAGTATCTTGCTGCATAATTTTTGATAATCTATAAAACAAGAAAATTAAGTATTCAGTTTTACTCATTATTTATTGGATATGTTTCTACCATCTAAGGTTTGAGTAAAAATACATGCCAAGTTACTTGCAACTCTCAAATTGTTTTCATTTAATACTATTAATATGTTTAGATAGTATATATAGATTATTCAGAACTCTTTAACCTATCTCAAAGTCAAACTGATCCCTAAGATGAGCCCAAAGGGTTTACCGATGGTAGGCAAAATCAAACTATCCCACCCGAAGGTGCTCAAGGGGTTTGCGGTGAGTAGAGCTCAGCAATTTCTTGACCTCCGCACTAGGAGGAGGATATATGGTCAGCATCTCATTCTGACCGGTTTCACCCCAGGACAGACCCTGAACTCATTTTACAACAGGCTCAGTGGGCCTGGGAGTCATTCTGAATGTTGAGGTGAGATGAAAACTCCCCACCAGGGATTGAACTCCAGCCATCAAGCCAGCAACTCTGTGCTCTACCTATTGAGTCACGCTGAATCCATGTATGGTAGAGGTCCGCAATTTCAGACCTCAGCACATGGATGTGGCCAGCATCTTGGTCCGGCCAGTTTGATCCCAGCATATACCCTGTACTCATTTTACACCAGGGAGTAGACCTGAGAGTCAGTCTGGATATTGAGGTGCGACAAAAAGACACCCAACAACACCAGGAAACCCAGTCAGCAGCACAGCACTCTCCCCACAGAACCATGCTGAATTCTGAACAATAACTACCAAAATTAAAGAATTTTAATTAAATTCTTTAAGAAATAAAGTAGTAAAGAAATAAATAATTAAGAAATAAAGCAGTAAAGAAGTAAACATACCAATCTCTAGTTTGAGGAATTCTTGCATAGCTTCATGGAAAAGTTTGTTCTGGAAAAGGTCTAGAGCGTACAGTCGCTGAATTTCCTTGAGACTCCTCTTCTTCTCATCGTCTGTAGCACCAGGGGACGCTTCCGTCAGTCTCAGAGCCAGCTGGAACTGACGTTCGCGTAATAGCGTTCGCACCTGATGTCAAACCCAATAAAAGTCATTTTAACATGAAATGCAACCAAAATGTATTTTTATAAACAAACATTAAAACACACTCAGAAAAATAAATGATGAAATTTTTCTTAGATTCAGGGAAAATTATGACAAAATTTAACTGACCCAATAACTGTTTACATTTATCTCTATTTTTTTATTTTACCAGAACACATCAAATGATTATGTTGAGTAATGTAAAATACCAGGGTAGTTAAAACTTCGGGAATATTCCCATAATTCATAAATACCCCAGTAGATATAAGTATTAATTGATCTGGTTGAAATTTACAGACACGATTAAATAATAATACTGTTATACTTTTAAAATGCATCATTACACTGGAACTGCCCAGCTCATTAATTAATTTTTAGACAGAAAACATACAACAGAACACTTTGAAATTCTTATTATATCTTTAAAAAATTACAAAGTTAACAAAATCTAAGTTGCAATTACAATATTATAATAACAAAATTACAAATTATTTTATTAAACACCATATTTCACAGAAGTATTGCGGTTTCACCTTCCTTAAGTTAAAAATTTTGGATTTCTTATTCTTACAACAAAATACAAATCAACCATATCCTTGCTAATGTAGATTTCATAAATTTCATTTAAAGCAAGACAGCTAGGGACACGATGGATTACAATGTTCCAAAATACCAACTTTTCCAAAAACACAATTATACTACTGAAAAAAAATTATCAATTTCCAATAAAAAGAAATAAAACCTTTTCAACACAAAATGAGAACCTACTGATTTTGGAAACTGAGAAGACCAACTGCACTGTAGCAGATCAATGTCACATTCAACATGGAAACACTATGTATAGTAAGTAATGTCAAAATACAAAAACAGAGTGGAATAACAAACTATCCTACCCTTCAAACACAAAGAAAATGCAATGAACATAAGGCCAGGTGGATGTTGTGTACGAGCTTAGGGAGTCAAGGCAGGAGGTGCAGCGGTAGCACACCTGCAGCAAAAGGAGGTGGTCCTGGGTTAAAGTCCCGGCCTGTCGCAATTTTTGCTAGGTCCTAGACAATGAAAACTTCCCTCCCCGAGAAGTTACTGAGAAGTTGTGAGTTAAAGAAAAATGAATGTACTTCAAAAGTCTTCAAACACAAGAAAGTAGGCGGGCATACAAATCCAAAATCATAAACCTAAATGTACCTTAATTATTTCAAGTAGTGAAGGATCACAAAGAAAAGAATCCACTCAGATCCACTATATCATCATTCAAGAGCCCAGTGTATAAATCTTCCAAAATCAATGCAAAAAAAAAAATTGTCAAGTGACACATACAATATCTAATTCTAAAACAATGTTTCAGATGTGATACTAAAACAAAATTGTGAATTGATCCTACTAGAAGCAACTCCCTGGTTTTGGACATCTTAAAATACCAATATGAAGTTTTAATTTGCAATTAGAAGAGAAAGTCAGCTGTATCTCGAAACAAAGATAAAAATTGTATTTTTCTTCATTTATTTAATGAGACAATTAAATTAATGACTTCAGATACAAAATAGGAATGTAAATCTATAATGCTCAAAGAAATGTCCAAATATATTTTTATAAAAATCCACTTTTTGGGAACATAAAAGAGCTCTAGATAACACCCAGGAATATTCCCAATTGACATGACAAAATGTGTCCTTAGAAATATATTTTGATTTAATTCAATTTTATTGTCTTTCACAGTTCTACCTCTTAAAATAAGGGATGATGACAGCAACAATTATACTAAGATGTATGCAACAAAAGAAGAAAAATCACTTCAACATTGATGATAAATTAAAAGTCGTTTCTATGTTGCTCATTTTTTTATTGGTATTAGAAAGCTTGCTCACTCTGTATTTGTTTTCTTTTCTTTTATTCATTTTTCATTGTTCTTTCCTTTCTTTATTTCAACAACAACCAAAAATACACTTCTTTCGATACTGTTTCACCCAATTATTATATACTTTCATATTATGTATCTATTTTTATTTTTTATTTTTATTAGTGTCATTTTATTTACATTTATATTTTTCAGTGTATGTTACTGACGATGGTTGCTATGCAGCCGAAAAAGCTTTCTAATACCAATAAAAAAAATGAGCAACATAGAAACGACTTTTAATTTATCATGCTTTGATAATGTTGCTAAAGCTCCACAATTACCAAGCACTTCAACATTATACTGGCAAGTAATAACATTCTAATTTTTAGTGCAAAATGCAGAATTATACTTATTTAATTCTGAAATCAGTAATTTAAAAGAATCAGTATTTTTTTACAACTATATTGAAAGTCATGTAACTTTATCGAAAATAACACAATATGGCTACCTAACACGAATTTCTATGAATTTAAGTCTATAATATCCTAATAAATATTAGTAGTAACCAGAAAAGTAACTATTTGCTGTAAATAATACAAGTTAATAACACAACAAACAAGGTAATATTTATTCCACTCACTTGGTGCAGAAAGAACAGAATAGCGCCACACGAGCAAATGAATTGAAGTGATGGATGATGTTGGTGATAGATTAAAATTTAAAGAAATCCAAATGTACTGTCAACCTAACGTGAGGTACACTTATTTATACCTCATGTATTACTGCGAGTAAAAGTATCAGCTACACTTTGTACAAACCCTATACCAACATCAAGCCCGTTACACTGGCAGTAAATTAATTAATAATTTATTGTCACGTTACAAACTGTCTATGGCCATTTTGAGGACAATAAACTAATTTGCTGCTACTACTTTACAACAAAAGTATCTCGTCAACTCATACGAAATATATATACTTTACAATAAACTAATTAAGTGTGTTCCAAATCATGTTTATTTTTCTTAGGTTACATGTACACTGAGTAAAGTTACACGACTTTGAGAACAAGTTTTCTTCTTTTTGAGTACAGACCCAAGCTGCAAAAATCAACTTGCCTGCCTTTCTGTAGGGACAGGACGCACCATCCACACGTGTGTGCTGGAGGCGATGTAAAGCCGACCCTCCGGCTGAGCATGTGTGGCGAGGTGTGCCTTTGAAGCTGCTTCCATGGACTGGATGAAAAGACACGGCTCAATGGTGCGTACTTCGAGGACGTCCGGAAGTAGAGCAAGAAGATAGGGCTCTGAGTATACTGCAACAACATTGAAACACAAATATTAAACAGCAGTAGAAATTTAAATCAGATTTAAAGCTGAAACAGAAAATAAAAGCACAAAGCAAAACTAAATATTTTGAATGAATATTTGAACTGTGAGCAGAAAACTCGTATCAATAACTTTTTCTCATTGTTTACTATGATAAGGACAGAAGTTAAAGAACACTTTTACGAGAAAGAAAAACAATGAGGCATTCTACATTTTCTCCTTATTTCTATATTATCTATATTTAAAATGTCAAATCCTCTCAAAATCTAAGTTTGTAAAAAGTTGGGTAGTAAATAATTTTTGGGTCAGTAGTCACATTCTTTAGCAGGATAAGAAACAGTGGTATTATTGACTGAAAAAGTGTCCACAAACTGAAGTATAAAATTATGTTTCAAAATATGCAGAACAGGCTACTTAGAATTATCAACAAGAACAAGTACATATAAGAACAAGTGCATATAAGATAAACCACTAAACCTTAAACAATTATTTGTCTATGAATTGCCGCTTTTCAATTATAATACCCTCAAAAATATGTATAATAACTCATAAAACCATAATACACATTAACCAAAAATATCTAAAACAGTTGGTAATAAAAGCAGCAAATCAAATGCCATTACACTACATAATATCCTTTCTCGTGATCTCCGATACTAAATGGCTCTCTCTATTTAATAATAGCATGACTATTTTTTCCATTCAACTTGAACTCATTTTAAAAATGGATAAGGGATAACATCCAGTAGTCAATAAAAGTTTTCTAGTGAAAAGTTTATGATCATAAATTTTGAAATATGTGAAATTATATGAAATTTTTTGAACATTATTTTTTATTGTGATTTGTTTGTAATATGTTTTTGAAAACAGCTTTTGGACATTATTTAATACCATGTTTGTTAATAATATGTGAAATGAGGAATTATGAGAAGGTTATTATATATAACATTTATTTCAGTGCCGCAACTACTGGTGCTGGGCGATGACCTCCTTTATATATTAATTTGTAGATTTGTCTTATGATAAATAAATAATATAAATTAAAAAATAAATCAATATAAAATATTATGTACTTTTTGAGCTTTCAGAATGCAAGATTTTATGTACCGGTCTGCACATTGGTAATCATATTTTCCTCAACAGGATAACAACTCTTGAAGTATTCACCGGTATTAAATAAACAAATTGGACATGGAGTTACATTGTTGGCATTCAAGGAGAAGTCACCAAGTCCAAAAATTCTGATTCTGATGTAGTAATATTGCCAATTAATGCTCAACAGAACTCATCAATTCTATTGACTTCTGTTCTGTAGTTCACTGTATGCTTACTTACCATTTTTACACTAGATTTTAAATTTATCCAATAAAATAATATAAAAAGTGTGGGGTAGAATTATATTTACAGTCATACCACTTTCAGACAAAACCGGTCATGAATATATAAATAACGACCTTTTTTAGCAGACGGTATACTATAGAACTCTAGTGGAAAAACATCATCACTGAATAACATACAAATNTAAATAACGACCTTTTTTAGCAGACGGTATACTATAGAACTCTAGTGGAAAAACATCATCACTGAATAACATACAAATAAAATACTGTGAGTGAAAACACAAATCAAACTAAAAAAAGCTTATTTATCTCACTTGATAATGGTACCAAAATGTTGTGAATTTTAAAAGTTCTTAAAGTGTTTATATTGCTCTTTGCATATTATTCTGTGATGATGTTTTTCTACTAGAATTCTATAATATACTGTCTGCTAAAAAGGTCGTTATTTATTCATTCATATATAACTTTGCAGACGAAGATGGACTGTTTAAAGCTGGTCATATTTTATGCGGTGTTCAAGGTATTATATGTGCGTTGACTGAAGTCGAGTAGCCAACTATTCACAAAACTTGGAAATATTCACCAAAGTAGTTCTCATCAATAAATAATTCATTCTACTGAATTTCTTATATTGGATGAGGACAATTATTTTGTGATTTTAAAACTTGATAATAAATTTAGACTGTCGTTTGACTCCTCGTTTGACAAGGGTCGCATTGATGTGGCTGCCATTTCTGTTAGAACAGTATTTTCCAGTTCTTGGTGAATTATTCTTGTAAATGCCCCATTAAGGTATGAAAAATCTTAACATCATTTACATTCCTATTTCCATTTGCTATGGTTTAGTAGATTTTTTCCACTGTGTTAAGCCAGTAGTTTTACCAGAATATTAAGAAAACATAAGCCCACAAATGTTTCTCCATATAAGCCCATAGTAAGTCAAATAATTCAAAATCTTGCGCTGTAAGGGTATGAAAATTCATTGCCACTGGACAGAGAATGGTTTAAACTATCATTTAAAACATTTTTTGGAGGTACTTAAGCCTAGTCGCTCTACACACATAATACCTTAAAAGAAAATATACTCACTGACAACAACAGGAACTTCAGACCACTTGACTGCATATTTTTGGATAGGGTTTCCTTCTGTGTTCATGAATATAGACTGCATGTCTTTACCAAGGGCAAAAGTGGTGTCCGACAACTTTGTAATGAGAGGTTCCTGGTGCTTGCCTGTTGGGAACAAGTCCTGCCTCTTTCCATTCAGCTAGAACACAAACCCAACAAACATAGAAGAATACTGTTCTTAATTAAAATTTTCCTCCTAATCAGTCTCATATTATACAGTAGAACTCCAATGATCCGAACTCCAATTATACGTATTGCTAGAGATCTGTGAAATTCACGAGAGGCGATAAAACGAATTTTTTATTCCCAAGATTTCTTAAATTGTTTATAATAGTTAATAANTACGATTTTTGAATCGCAAAATCCAGCAAATAAAGCAAAATATCACAAATTGTGCATTTGACTTAGGATTTATTAAGTGATTGATGTGTTTAGATTGTAAACGGAAAGAAGAAAACATGGCTTAATTCAAGGGTAATTTCATGAGCAAGTGAATTGAGCTTGGAGGGGTTTATGTTAATACTTGGTAATTGTGGAGCTTTAGCAACATTATCAAAGCATGATAAATTAAAGGTCGTTTTCATGTTGCTCATTTCTTTATTGGTATTAGAAAGCTTTTTCGGCTGCATAGCAACCATCATCAGTAACATACACTGAGTGTTAAGGCATTCGCCAAAAATATTCCTTAACACTCAGTGTATGTTACTGATGATGGTTGCTATGCAGCCGAAAAAGCTTTCTAATACCAATAAAGAAATGAGCAACATGAAAACGACCTTTAATTTATCATGTTTATGTTAATAGCAATAAAATATTAATGTGTAAATTTTAGTGACAAAAGGCTGGAGTTCGAAAGACGGGACACAGAGATGAAACACAGAGTGATAGCCATGGTAGTGATAACCACAAGTGCAGAAACAAAAGGGATCATTGAAGCGACAATTTCTTATACTTCTTAAAACATTTTTTGAAAAAATCACATACAGCAGGTAAAAGAATAGAACAAATTAAGTACAAAGAAAATTACAAAACTTGGATTTTTTTTGTGGGGCTTTACGGCTCATGTCGACATCAAAGGTCATTGGAGCCCGAAAAACTTGTACAGGTAGGGAAAATGCAGTTACGCACTAGGGAGAGCCAACATGACTCTCCCCGCGTGTGGGACTCGTCGAATGATTCAACCCTACCCACTAAAAACCCTCCTGATCTACAACACACCA